>JBBBDQ010001309.1:2040000-2187500 GCA_037127315.1 Ascarosepion bandense
CTTAGTCGATAACACAATAATACTCACTCATACACACAGTAAAAAAAAACCTTCAGATATTGGAGGCCATCTACATTTAATCAAATCAACCCACACTTAATAAAATCACATTTCAATCTGGCCATAACACATTACATTGCATTTAGATATATGGTTCATATATGGTCTTTGAAGCGGCGTGACGTCATAGAACCACATTAAAAATTGAAGAACTGCGTCTGCTATTCGGTGACTTATCGTTCCTTAGCAATGTTTTATGTCAACACAAAATTAAATCATCTTCGATTGTGGATGTTTTTATGTTAAAGTCCCTGCAAACTCTCTGAAGATAGCCCATTTGAGCCGAAAGCTTAGAAGCAACATAGTAAAAAAATATCCAAATGTTGAACAATTTTTGTCTTTATATTCAACTGAAATTAAAGCCAAAATACAACGTTTAGAACGACTCATGATTAAACATAACAGACATTCATTGTCTGTTATATTTAACAGTATATGTTTAGAAGATAATCTGCTCCCTCGATACACTAAATATATATATATATATATATTTAGTGTATCGACTAGATATATATATATATATATATATATATATATATATATATATATATTGTGTGTATTTTGGCAGCATTTTTTCATTAATGCAGGTTTCATTGAATAATATAGACAAGTTTTGTCTATTAATTTTGTGTAGTATACGTTCTTACCGTCTGATATACTTGATGGTGATATCGTTGAAAGACAACAAAAAATCAGTAATTCACTTCTGAGAAAAACGCTCGTTGATAACACTTACATACTTAAACAAGAAAATAATAAACAGAAACTAAAAATCCTCGAAGCAATCTACATTAAAGAATTTAAACCTGGTTTGAATACAATCAATTTTGATATTTCCAATAACGTACTCAAATGCCTGTAATCAGATCAGGGACCACAACGCCACTATTTTGTCACTGTCTTCGGCCATCCGCCACGGTAGGGATGGACTTATATTTTCAATTTAATTCTCTTTATTGTTCATAGCTTAAATGTTCGATGTTTACTGTGTGTTAATATTTACTCTTTGATAATGGCTTATGTGAGCCGAAAGCTTAAACCCGATAAAAAAATCAACAATTACTGTGATTGTTTGTTGTCTTTCAACGATATCACCATCAAGTATATCAGACGGTATGAACGGATCCTACACAAAATTAATAGACAAAACTTGTCTATATTATTCAATTAAACCTGCATTAATATATATATATTGTATGTGGAAGACGAATATATATATATTCGTCATCCACATACAAGCCTGTTTCGCTGTATCACAGCTCATCAGTGTGGTTAGTCATCCAATTATTTCTGGCCGGGATCGAAACTCGATCGATTTTGCATCATTCTCAGTCGCTAACCTCTAAGCCATAGGTATATGGAATCAGAGAAGGGGAATTTTAGCGTGTTGTATATAAGCGAGATATACACACGCCAATCACCGAAAGAACTCAATTCATTGCTAAAAAGTAATGCATAAATTGCGGTGGTGGTAACTGTTTTTTTTAAAAATTTTCTGCTTTAGAGAGCTCAATCGTAATGAGAGCATAATATATATATATATATATATATATATATATATATATATATATATAAGCCTGTTTCGCTGTATTACAGTTCATTAGTGTGGCTAGATTCTGCAATGTTAGACGGTAAAGTTAGTTAATAAAAGTGCGTATAAGGGAAAATCTGTAGACGTCCTTTCCGAATCAGTTAGTGATGTGCCATAAATAAAATACGCATAAGCGATCATGTCTCTTTCGATCCATAACTGACTGTGCAAAAGATTTTCCCGCAGTAAGATGGCCATCACCTTCTGCGGTATACATGTTGCTAACTAAGTCTATAGAATATAATTTGTCGTGCCATTAAACTCATAGCTTGAGAGAGAAGAGACTTAATACTTATCCGAAGGGTATTTGCAAATAAGTGAATGCAACGCATTAGACTGAAATTCGAACTCTGATCTCCGGTTTCCTTTATATGAGCCGATATCCACTGCACCACAACGCACATTTCTGATAGGATCGGCAAAATGCTAAGAAATATTTTGTATTTAGATCGATATGTATTGCAAGACTGTGTAACCATTCAAACCGTGACATCTATCTATCTATCTATCTATCGATCGATCGATCGATCGATCGATCTATCTATCTATCTATCTATCTATCTGATTTCGTCAATTAGTTTATTGTATTCTCGTATATATCTATCTATCTATCTATCTATCTATCTGATTTCGTCAATTAGTTTATTGTATTCTCGTATATATCTATCTATCGATCTATCTAACGATCGATCTATCTATCTATCTATCTATCTATCTATCTATCTATCTATCTATTATTTAATACTTAGTTTTTGTTCCTAATAGGGTTAGACCAGTATAAATTTAAATCTACATTTAAATGGGGATCCGCAAATCTACATTTAAAATAGAAAAATTAAAAAACAATACAAAATTGGCTGATCATGTCTGTCGAAATTGAAATCAAAATATGAAAAAGATCAACACGTAACGTGGACCATTGTAAAAACAGCCAAGCCTTACAACGGTGGACAAATATGTAGACTGTGCCAAGAAGAAAAATTAGAAATTATGACATACCCAAATAAAGACGAACTGTTAAATGAAAGAACAGAAATTATGACTAAATGCATCCACACTAATACCTCTTAGGTTCATACAACCATGGAGGAAAACGTAATAATTCGTTTGAATTTAAAGAAGGCGCGTTCATAAATTCCCTGCCACGTGAACGTTATTAAAAATCGCCTGAAGACACCACTCATGGTGGAAACATGGGTAGCGAAAGAACGCGTTTATATATGAAAAATATCTATCTCTATATACTATAGTCATCCGCAGACAGATCTGTTTCGCTGGATTACAGCTCATCAGTACGGCTTAGAGTCAGGTCGCTTCATAACCCAGGACTGAAACCCGACCGAATTGGCGTCAGTCGGCGATTCTACCCCTAGGCCACGAGCGTCCTACAGAAGAAAAAAGGCTTTTTTAGCGCGTATAAACACGCCCAATAGCTAGAGTGTTCCAATTCATTATCGAATGAGCGGTGCGTAAATGCCAGAGTAGCTAATGTTTACAAAGTTTACCACTCTGCCAGAGTGCTCAATCAGGGTGTGAGAGCGTATATATATATATACATTTTTACGTGTTATTTTCATAGTTATTAAAACATTTGTTTTGTAGCGATACGTGAGTCAGTTATATTGTTTAACAACTACACATGAGTCAGTCATTTATGGGCCATAAGTGATACACACATAGACGCTCATGTCTCTTTCGATCTTTGACTAAGCTAAAGATTTTCCTGCAGTAAGATTGCCATTACCATCTGCGGAATATATATCTATATCCACCGCACCAAATCGCACATTTGTGATAGGATTGATGAAATGTAGCGAAATGTATTAGTGATTTTGTGTTTAGATACATGTGTATTGCAAGACTGTGTACGCATTTACACCGTCACTTCTATCTATCTATCTATCTATCTATCTATCTATCTATCTATCTATCTATCTATCTATCTATCTACGTCTTACCATGATCTATCTATCTATCTATCTATCTATCTATCTATCTATCTATCTATCTAAGTCTTACCATGATCTATCTATCTATCTATCTATCTATCTATCTATCTATCTATCTAAGTCTTACCATGATCTATCTATCTATCTATCTATCTATCTATCTATCTATCTATCTATCTATGTTAGTCTTACCATGATCTGTCTATGTTAGTCTTACCATGATTTATCTATCTATCTTAGTCTCACCATGATCTATCTATCTATGTTAGTCTTACCATGATCTATCTATCTATCTTAGTCTCACCATGATCTATCTATCTATGTTAGTCTTACCATGATCTATCTATGTTAGTCTTACCATGATCTTTCTATCTATCTTAGTCTCACCATGATCTATCTATCTATGTTAGTCTTACCATGATCTATCTATGTTAGTCTTACCATGATCTATTTATCTATCTTAGTCTTACCATGATCTATCTATCTATGTTAGTCTTACCATTATCTATCTATCTATCTATCTATCTATCTATCTATCTATCTATCTATCTATCTATCTTAGTCTTACCATGATTTATCTATCTATCTTAGTCTCGCCATGATCTATCTATCTATGTTAGTCTTACCATGATCTATCTATCTATCTTAGTCTCACCATGATCTATCTATCTATGTTAGTCTTACCATGATCTTTCTATCTATCTTAGTCTCGCCATGATCTATCTATCTATGTTAGTCTCACCATGATCTATCTATCTATGTTAGTCTCACCATGATCTATCTATCTATCTTAGTCTCACCATGATCTATCTATCTATCTTAGTCTCACCATGATCTATCTATCTATGTTAGTCTTACCATGATCTTTCTATCTATCTTAGTCTCGCCATGATCTATCTATCTATGTTAGTCTCACCATGATCTATCTATCTATCTTAGTTTCACCATGATCTATCTATCTATGTTAGTCTTACCATGATCTATCTATGTTAGTCTTACCATGATCTTTCTATCTATCTTAGTCTCACCATGATCTATCTATCTATGTTAGTCTTACCATGATCTATCTATGTTAGTCTTACCATGATCTTTCTATCTATCTTAGTCTCGCCATGATCTATCTATCTATGTTAGTCTTACCATTATCTATCTATCTATCTATCTATCTATCTATCTATCTATCTATCTATCTATCTATCTATCTTAGTCTTACCATGATTTATCTATCTATCTTAGTCTCGCCATGATCTATCTATCTATGTTAGTCTTACCATGATCTATCTATCTATCTTAGTCTCACCATGATCTATCTATCTATGTTAGTCTTACCATGATCTATCTATGTTAGTCTTACCATGATCTTTCTATCTTAGTCTCACCATGATCTATCTATCTATCTATGTTAGTCTTACCATGATCTATCTATGTTAGTCTTACCATGATCTATCTATCTTAGTCTTACCATGATCTATCTATCTATGTTAGTCTTACCATTATCTATCTATCTATCTATCTATCTATCTATCTATCTATCTATCTTAGTCTTACCATGATTTATCTATCTATCTTAGTCTCGCTATGATCTATCTATCTATGTTAGTCTTACCATGATCTATCTATCTATCTTAGTCTCACCATGATCTATCTATCTATGTTAGTCTCACCATGATCTATCTATCTATGTTAGTCTCACCATGATCTATCTATCTATCTTAGTCTTCACCATGATCTATCTATCTATCTTAGTCTCGCCATGATCTATCTATCTATATGTTAGTCTTACCATGATCTTTCTATCTATCTTAGTCTCGCCATGATCTATCTATCTATGTTAGTCTCACCATGATCTATCTATCTATGTTAGTCTCACCATGATCTATCTATCTATGTTAGTCTCACCATGATCTATCTATCTATGTTAGTCTCACCATGATCTATCTATCTATCTTAGTCTCACCATGATCTATCTATCTATGTTAGTCTCACCATGATCTATCTATCTATCTTAGTCTCACCATGATCTATCTATCTATCTTAGTCTCCACCATGATCTATCTATCTATGTTAGTCTCACCATGATCTATCTATCTATTTTAGTCTTACCATGATCTATCTATCTATCTATCTTAGTCTCACCATGATCTATCTATCTATGTTAGTCTCCACCCATGATCTATCTATCTATCTTAGTCTTACCATGATCTATCTATCTATCTTAGTCTCGCCATGATCTATCTATCTATGTTAGTCTCACCATGATCTATCTATCTATCTTAGTCTCACCATGATCTATCTATCTATGTTAGTCTTACCATGATCTATCTATCTATCTTAGTCTTACCATGAGCTATCTATCTATCTTAGTCTCACCATGATCTATCTATCTATGTTAGTCTCACCATGATCTATCTATCTATCTTAGTCTTACCATGATCTATCTATCTATGTTAGTCTTACCATTATCTATCTATCTATCTATCTATCTATCTATCTATCTATCTATCTATCTATCTATCTATCTATCTTAGTCTTACCATGATTTATCTATCTATCTTAGTCTCGCCATGATCTATCTATCTATGTTAGTCTTACCATGATCTATCTATCTATCTTAGTCTCGCCATGATCTATCTATCTATGTTAGTCTTACCATGATCTTTCTATCTTAGTCTTACCATGATTTATCTATCTATCTTAGTCTCGCCATGATCTATCTATCTATGTTAGTCTTACCATGATCTATCTATCTATCTTAGTCTTACCATGATCTATCTATCTATGTTAGTCTTACCATGATCTATCTATGTTAGTCTTACCATGATCTATCTATCTATCTTAGTCTTACCATGATCTATCTATCTATGTTAGTCTTACCATTATCTATCTATCTATCTATCTATCTATCTATCTATCTATCTATCTAACTATCTATCTATCTATCTATCTATCTTAGTCTTACCATGATTTATCTATCTATCTTAGTCTCGCCATGATCTATCTATCTATGTTAGTCTCACCATGATCTATCTATCTATCTTAGTCTCACCATGATCTATCTATCTATGTTAGTCTCACCATGATTTATCTATCTATCTTAGTCTCACCATGATCTATCTATCTATGTTAGTCTCACCATGATCTATCTATCTATCTTAGTCTCACCATGATCTATCTATCTATGTTAGTCTCACCATGATCTATCTATCTATCTTAGTCTCACCATGATCTATCTATCTATCTTAGTCTCACCATGATCTATCTATCTATGATAGTCTCACCATGATCTATCTATCTATCTTAGTCTCACCATGATCTATCTATCTATCTTAGTCTCACCATGATCTATCTATCTATCTTAGTCTCACCATGATCTATCTATCTATCTTAGTCTCACCATGATCTATCTATCTATGTTAGTCTTACCATGATCTATCTATCTATGTTAGTCTCACCATGATCTATCTATCTATGTTAGTCTCACCATGATCTATCTATCTATCTTAGTCTCACCATGATCTATCTATCTATCTTAGTCTCACCATGATCTATCTATCTATGTTAGATATATATGATTTTATCTATCTATGTTAGTCTCACCATGATTTATCTATCTATCTTAGTCTCACCATGATCTATCTATCTATGTTAGTCTTACCATGATCTATCTATCTATCTTAGTCTCACCATGATCTATCTATCTATCTTCTTAGTCTCGCCATGATCTATCTATCTATGTTAGTCTCACCATGATCTATCTATCTATCTTAGTCTCACCATGATCTATCTATCTATGTTAGTCTTACCATGATCTGTCTATGTTAGTCTCACCATGATCTACCTATCTATCTTAGTCTTACCATGATCTATCTATCTATCTTAGTCTCACCATGATCTATCTATCTATGTTAGTCTTACCATGATCTATCTATGTTAGTCTTACCATGATCTATCTATGTTAGTCTCACCATGATCTATCTATCTATGTTAGTCTCACCATGATCTATCTATCTATGTTAGTCTTACCATGATCTATCTATCTATCTTAGTCTTACCATGATCTATCTATCTATCTTAGTCTCACCATGATCTATCTATCTATGTTAGTCTCACCATGATCTATTTATCTATCTTAGTCTTACCATGATCTATCTATCTATGTTAGTCTTACCATTATCTATCTATCTATCTATCTATCTATCTATCTATCTATCTATCTATCTATCTATCTATCTATCTATCTTTAGTCTTACCATGATTTATCTATCTTAGTCTCGCCATGATCTATCTATCTATGTTCTTTGTGATCTATCTATCTATCTTAGTCTCTCGCCATGATCTATCTATCTATGTTAGTCTTACCATGATCTTTCTATCTTAGTCTTACCATGATTTATCTATCTATCTTAGTCTCGCCATGATCTATCTATCTATGTTAGTCTTACCATGATCTATCTATCTATCTTAGTCTTACCATGATCTATCTATCTATGTTAGTCTTACCATGATCTATATGTTCATCTTACCATGATCTATCTATCTATCTTAGTCTTACCATGATCTATCTATCTATGTTAGTCTTACCATTATCTATCTATCTATCTATCTATCTATCTATCTATCTATCTATCTATCTATCTATCTTAGTCTTACCATGATTTATCTATCTATCTTAGTCTCGCCATGATCTATCTATCTATGTTAGTCTCACCATGATCTATCTATCTATGTTAGTCTCACCATGATCTATCTATCTATCTTAGTCTCACCATGATCTATCTATCTATGTTAGTCTCACCATGATTTATCTATCTATCTTAGTCTCACCATGATCTATCTATCTATGTTAGTCTCACCATGATCTATCTATCTATCTTAGTCTCACCATGATCTATCTATCTATGTTAGTCTCACCATGATCTATCTATCTATCTTAGTCTCACCATGATCTATCTATCTATCTTAGTCTCACCATGATCTATCTATCTATGATAGTCTCACCATGATCTATCTATCTATCTTAGTCTCACCATGATCTATCTATCTATCTTAGTCTCACCATGATCTATCTATCTATCTTAGTCTCTTTTTGATCTATCTATCTATCTTAGTCTCACCATGATCTATCTATCTATGTTAGTCTTACCATGATCTATCTATCTATGTTAGTCTCACCATGATCTATCTATCTATGTTAGTCTCACCATGATCTATCTATCTATCTTAGTCTCACCATGATCTATCTATCTATCTTAGTCTCACCATGATCTATCTATCTATGTTAGTCTCACCATGATTTATCTATCTATGTTAGTCTCACAATGATTTATCTATCTATCTTAGTCTCACCATGATCTATCTATCTATGTTAGTCTTACCATGATCTATCTATCTATCTTAGTCTCACCATGATCTATCTATCTATCTTAGTCTCGCCATGATCTATCTATCTATGTTAGTCTCACCATGATCTATCTATCTATCTTAGTCTCACCATGATCTATCTATCTATGTTAGTCTTACCATGATCTGTCTATGTTAGTCTCACCATGATCTATCTATCTATCTTAGTCTTACCATGATCTATCTATCTATCTTAGTCTCACCATGATCTATCTATCTATGTTAGTCTTACCATGATCTATCTATGTTAGTCTTACCATGATCTATCTATGTTAGTCTCACCAACAGTTTCACTCTGCTCTATGCTTCAGTCTCCACCATGATCTATCTATCTATGTTAGTCTTACCATGATCTATCTATCTATCTTAGTCTTACCATGATCTATCTATCTATCTTAGTCTCACCATGATCTATCTATCTATGTTAGTCTCACCATGATCTATTTATCTATCTTAGTCTTACCATGATCTATCTATCTATGTTAGTCTTACCATTATCTATCTATCTATCTATCTATCTATCTATCTATCTATCTATCTATCTATCTATCTATCTTAGTCTTACCATGATTTATCTATCTATCTTAGTCTCGCCATGATCTATCTATCTATGTTAGTCTTACCATGATCTATCTATCTATCTTAGTCTCGCCATGATCTATCTATCTATGTTAGTCTTACCATGATCTTTCTATCTTAGTCTTACCATGATTTATCTATCTATCTTAGTCTCGCCATGATCTATCTATCTATGTTAGTCTTACCATGATCTATCTATCTATCTTAGTCTTACCATGATCTATCTATCTATGTTAGTCTTACCATGATCTATCTATGTTAGTCTTACCATGATCTATCTATCTATCTTAGTCTTACCATGATCTATCTATCTATGTTAGTCTTACCATTATCTATCTATCTATCTATCTATCTATCTATCTATCTATCTATCTATCTATCTATCTATCTATCTTAGTCTTACCATGATTTATCTATCTATCTTAGTCTCGCCATGATCTATCTATCTATGTTAGTCTCACCATGATCTATCTATCTATGTTAGTCTCACCATGATCTATCTATCTATCTTAGTCTCACCATGATCTATCTATCTATGTTAGTCTCACCATGATTTATCTATCTATCTTAGTCTCACCATGATCTATCTATCTATGTTAGTCTCACCATGATCTATCTATCTATCTTAGTCTCACCATGATCTATCTATCTATGTTAGTCTCACCATGATCTATCTATCTATCTTAGTCTCACCATGATCTATCTATCTATCTTAGTCTCACCATGATCTATCTATCTATGTTAGTCTCACCATGATCTATCTATCTATCTTAGTCTCACCATGATCTATCTATCTATCTTAGTCTCACCATGATCTATCTATCTATGTTAGTCTCACCATGATCTATCTATCTATCTTAGTCTCACCATGATCTATCTATCTATGTTAGTCTTACCATGATCTATCTATCTATGTTAGTCTCACCATGATCTATCTATCTATGTTAGTCTCACCATGATCTATCTATCTATCTTAGTCTCACCATGATCTATCTATCTATCTTAGTCTCACCATGATCTATCTATCTATCTTAGTCTCACCATGATCTATCTATCTATGTTAGTCTCACCATGATTTATCTATCTATCTTAGTCTCACCATGATCTATCTATCTATGTTAGTCTTACCATGATCTATCTATGTTAGTCTTACCATGATCTATCTATCTATCTTAGTCTCACCATGATCTATCTATCTATGTTAGTCTTACCATGATCTGTCTATGTTAGTCTCACCATGATCTATCTATCTATCTTAGTCTTACCATGATCTATCTATCTATCTTAGTCTCACCATGATCTATCTATCTATGTTAGTCTTACCATGATCTATCTATGTTAGTCTCACCATGATCTATCTATCTATGTTAGTCTCACCATGATCTATCTATCTATCTTAGTCTTACCATGATCTATCTATCTATGTTAGTCTTACCATTATCTATCTATCTATCTATCTATCTATCTATCTATCTATCTATCTATCTATCTATCTATCTATCTATCTTAGTCTTACCATGATCTATCTATATATATATATATATATATATACACACAATTTTATATGTTATTTTCATAACATTTATGAAAACATTTGTTTAGCAGCGATACGTGAGTATAATGCGAAAGATATAGAATTTTTTTTTTCAATTTTTTTCTATTTTGCGAAAGTTTAAGAGACTTGAGACGAAGCATGTCTATGGTAACAAACTAATATACTTCCGTTTACGCATGCGTGTTAAGAGTTCTCTCGTGCCTTTCGGATACGAAATGTGTCATTTCCGGTAAGTAATAATTCGTGCTTGAAATTGTAAGGAAACTGATTTGATAAAACAGCGTTGGATGAATTTGAACAAAAATTGTTAGTTTTATGGATAGCGAAGCAAAAAGGACCGTACAGAATAATGCGTGATTATGTGTCAAAAAAGAAAACCAGCGAGTCGACAAAATGAAAGACAGGGAAATAAGAGAAGACAAGAAATTACTGTTTGCTTTAATGCAATGTCTGCGTTTGTATGTTTCCATGCCCGGAAATAACATCTAAAAGTTAAGTCCTCAACTTCATATTTCATTTTTCATGGCTATGAACTTAGATCACTGGTGCCCCCTAGGTACGAATTTGCACGAGACAATGGATTAGCAACTAGGTCCCACCCTTTTACAATGAACGTGATAAAATGTAACCGCAATTTCTACTCGAACAGCTTCTTTTCTCGCACTTCCCGACTGTGGAATTCCCTTCCACATACTTGCTTCCCCGACAGCTACAATCTCCAGGAATTTAAATGTAAGGTCAATAGACACCTCCTAACACACTAACTCGCATCCTTTCTCTCAAACACTCCTCCCATCTACATCCTTAGACGTCTATCACCTTCCTTCTGACATTTCCTATATCTAACCACTCTTTCTCACCACCTTCCCCTATGTAACCCCCTGCGCAAAAGTGGCAGTGGAATGCCTTGCTTGGGGTAAAATGATTAAAAAAACAAAACAAAACAAAACAGAGTGACCTCAACAAAATACGCTAATTTTTATTGATATCGGAGCTAATTTGAAGCCGTAAGGGAGATGGTTAATGATTTATTGATTCGGCCTTGTGTCATACATAACCAAATTCTTTACAGCTTATAAGTTTTATCCAGAATTATCATCAGAATTATCAGAAGGTTTTTTTCGTTATCATCATCAGAAGGTGTTCATCAGAAGGTTGTCAGCAGGTTCAAATGTGTGAATTTGTGTGGAATAGTGTGGACTAGTGTAAGAATATATACATTTGCCATTTAAAAAAGAAACGTATTGAAAGGAAAGAATAAAGTTGTAGGTTTTAATATACAATTAGAAACATTATTAAGAATAAACAAGTTAAATGATAAAGTCATGGGTTTCAAGACTCGTAGAAAATGTTCGTAGTAGTCAGTGTTGTAAGATTATATGCGTACGTACGTATGTATGTATTCAGTAGAAATTTCTTTGGATGGAGAAGTAGACGTAGAATGAATCAGCACGCGTAAAAGAAAAAGAAAGGGGACTAATGTTCGGGTCAGCTTGAAGCTTGAAGCTTCTCTCGTTACATTTTGCCGACCCATGCAGTAGGGAAGTTAATGTTTCTTTTGATTCGGCCTGGTGTAATACATAACCGAACACCCTACAGCTTACAAGTCTTATCCAAAATTATCAGAAGTATCATCAGGTTTTATCATCAAAATAATCAGTAAGTTATCGTCGTGTTGGCATCAGAAGATTGGAATGTGTGGACTAGTGTAAGAATAAAAATATACATTTTTCATGTTAAAATAGAAATTTAGTAATGAAAAAGATAACAGAAATTGTGATAGAAATTAATGTTCACTAAGAAATTTAAGGGTACTTAAATGTTAATTGCAGTAATTTGTTGGAGAGCGTATATGCGTACGTACGTATGTATTTATGAACGCTTGTTTGATAGGAATTTCTTTGGATAGAGAAGAAGAAGTAAAATGAATTAGCATACGAGAAAGAAGGAGAAAGAGGGCGAATGTCCGGGTCAGCTTGATGATTCTTCCGTTATATTTTAGCTTGTCGTATCTGCTACTTCCATCCCTGACTGACTGGTTAATGCTGACCGAAGTATTTATAACATTTAGAATTTTTCGCTTTGGATCGCGAAGTCACTGTCGTTCCGCAATTCGCCTCCATTGGTCAGAAAATCAATTTAACATCTACTTGAGAAATCCGGTTTTAACTTTTTCTTTAAGCACATGATCAAGCCTTTTTTTTTCGGAAAAAAACAAGATTTCACACCTCATTGTGAATTTTTGTAAAAGTAAAGAAGAAAGTTGATTTTAATTCTTAATTTCCTATCCCACAAATTTAAGCTTAGAAATTACATAAAATAAATTTTATATCTAGATTTATTTATTACAAGCATTATTAATAGAAAAAATGATTTTGATTGGTTAAAAATGATTTTGATTGGTTAAAAATGATTTTGATTGGTTAAAAATGATTTTGATTGGTTAAAAATGATAACCAGGTTTGAATAGACGACCGTTTTTTCAAATCAACTGCATTATATCTATTGAATTGAGCTCTCAAGAAAATGAATAAAACGTGCTCTTCAGCAGGATTTGAACCGGTAGCCCTAGGGAGATTGTTAATGTTTACTTTGAGTTTTGTTTAACGGCATATCAACACCTCTGTGGGTTATTTGATGCCAAAACGTGGGGTTTTAAGGTATTTTTTAATGTTCGGTTATCGTGAAAAGGTTGATTGAGTCAAATTCTAATAAATATTTTTTGTTTTTATTGTTTTTTATTTAAGAAAACTGAAAATCTCTTCTAGTTTTGTATTCAAAAATGTTTTGCTGAGAATTTTTTTTCCTTTAAAATGTGTTATGGTAATAATTTTTTCTTCTAAAATGTATTGTTGGTAATATTTTTCTTTTAAAAATCTATATTTTTCTATGAATCTCTATTTTTATGAATATATTTCTCTAAAAGCTTATGTTTATACATTCATAATGTTTTGATCCCATTTTGGGGATAAACTATTTGCCCATAACTGGGACCCTAACAAGTGCTACCACTCCGGGTCAGGGTGGACCTGGGAACAGCAGCAATTAAGAGGTGGTTCCATGCTCCTCACAACTTGCCAACCAGAGGCCTTGCTACTACTTCGGGTCAGGGTGGACCTGAGAACAACAGCAATTAAGAGGTGGTTCCATGCTTCTCACAATTTCCCAATCAGAGGCCTTGCTACTACTTCGGGTCAGGGTGGACCTGAGAACAGTAGCAATTAAGAAGTGGTTCCATGCTCATCACAACCTCCCACTCAGTGGTCTTGCTGCCGGATGCAGTTTACCGTCATGCCCAAGACCCCTTTACTGAAGATTGATTTGTTCGTTAGTTTACACGCATATCAACACATGTGGGTCATTTAATACTAGAACTGGACACGTTATTGAGGCGATTTTTAAAATAAAAAAATCGCAAAGCTCTATTTTCTATAAAAAGTTTTTTTTTTATTATTCAGATATCGTATTATTTGGGTAGTAAGTACATTTCTGAAGAGCATGTTTAGATTTTGTGCTTGGTAATATTTGTGCGTTGTGGTTAATTGGATATCGACTCGGAACGAGAAATCGAAATCCAGTTGAATTCCTTGCATTCACTTACGCACAAATACCCTTGGTAAAGGTATTAATCCTTCCCTTCCCTCCAGTTATGGTTTAAATAGTAGAACAGATTGGGTTCTATAGCCTTGGCTGGCAACCAGTCTACCGTGGAAAGCAATGGCAACCTACTGCGGGATAATCTTGTGCCCAGTCATGTCTCTTTCGAGACATGATCGCCCAAGCGTGCATCACGTATGGCACTGAACTAACTGACTGAATATGACAGTTTGAAAAATAATTAAAGATTCTATTGGCATAAAGTAGGGGATCGGTTTTTCATTGTTATGAAGTAATAAACAAATCCCCGACTAATTACTACATATTAATATAATCGTATAATAGAATCTATCTTGGTTTCCTCCCGCTTTGGGTTAAATAGTAGTTAAATAGTGGTCGGATAATCTGGAAGGCAGACGATGCGCTTGAAATAGGGGATGGGCTTGCTGGTGTTCCTAACGTTTTCAGGAATCTGCAATTCCGCATGGTTATTCTGTCCGATCCCGCAACTTTAATACGGTATTGACGATTGGGAAGTGTCTGGACCACTCGGCCCATTAAATTCCATCGACGGCTGTTCGGGTCTTGTATGGAGACCGGGTCACCCAGATGAAGTGGCTGCTGGGTTTGTGCGGTGCGATTGTATCTTGTATCGGTTTGCGTTTCGGTCATTGTACACTCCGGTGCTAGGAATTAGGAACAGAACTCTTTATTACAATCACTGGGATATATCATTCTAATTCATTACTTTGAGCCTCTTGTGGTAGTCATGAGTTATCTCCCTCTAACCACGTAAGTTACTTGTTCATCACTGCGGTAGCCTGGTATTGAACCCACAACTCTTGTGGTTATAGACGGTGGTAAGGTCATGTGACTTGTAATTTATTAAACGTATAATTACATGAAAACTTTATACTTACTGGCTAGTTAATTGCTCTTTTCTGTACAAAATGTTCTCTTCCTCTTTCAAAACATATTTTAACTCTGTACCTGCATGATTCATTAAGACCTCGGAGAGTTTCCTCTGTCATTTCAATGCATTTATATTTTTTAAAAGTTTACTCTGTATTTCTTGGCACGTCTCATAAAGAACTGACCTGAAATAACCCCATCGAAAGAAATCTAAGGTTGCGAGGTCTGATGATTTCAGTAGGCACTCAACATGATGTTTTATACATGTGTATTTGTACGTATATGTGATAGTTTAGCAGTTGTGTTTAGTGTTTGTTTTTGTTCATATCAGCATTTAAGTGGCAAAACAATTTTTTATTAAAATGTCTACATTTCCTATTATCTCGTTTTTCTTGTTTAATAGTTTAATTTGTTTTTTAAAGGTAACTTTTACATACTTTTTGTCAAGACATAGCTTGCAATATCTATTGTGTCGGCGTACTCTTTTTATGATTTCCCATTTAATTTTGTTGATATTTTCATTTTGGTTCCATATGTATTTTGATAGTGCTTTGCTGTTTTTGTAACGTTCTGTTTGAACGATGTTTTGTGATTGTTAAGACTTCTTTAGAAGTTGTTTATTGGCATATGATACATCACACACTAAAAGTCTGCATCCTTCTGCCGAGCGCCCATAACTCAGAGATAGAATCGCAGACTGACGCTAATTCGGTCGGGTTTCAATTTTGGGTTAAAAGCAATTGGAAGTCTAACCGTACTGATGAACTGTGATACAGCGAAATAGATCTGTCTGCGGATGACTATATATATATATATATATATATATATATATATATATATATTTAAAAAAAATTTATGCCAAAAGGAAAAGCAGGAAGGTAAATCCCAAAGACCCGATCCTAATTAATATTAATATTTTAATATTAAAAAATGATCCAGGTGGAGGGCTTAATGTAATTAAAATGTAAATTACCAAGCCAATTTTATTTTGAATTTTGAAAGTTGCTGATGATATGCGAAATCTCTCTTAGGAACTTCATGTAAAAATGATCATACAACACTTTTGAACTTCGAAATTTGTTATATATATATATATATATATATATATATATATATATATATATATATATATATATATTGTTATGTCGTGAGTAAGAATAAATAACTCAACAACAGGAATAGGTTAATTGTTGTATTCCGTGAAAATAGTATTTACAAAGGTTATTAGTATCCAATACAAGAATAAAGGTTAATCGTCTCAACCGTCGTAAGACGTAGTATGGGCAGCAATGGGTACTTCCGGGTCGTCACCGGAAGTCTACGACTGACTTGTCGATCGGCTGCTCGGCACCCTCTGTCACGTAGATGCCACCATTACTTTACATCGTAATGGAATAGTCCATTATAGCCGAATAGGCGCGGGCGTCCCAACATATATATATATATATATATATATATATATATATATATATATATATGTAACGCCTTCTCATCCCACGAGGTTAAATGGAGGTTCGTCAAATATGCTCACACCCCCAACAACTTCAGGGAGAGATGTAATTTATACTTGGAGGAAAAATAGCTGTTGTCAAATCTAGGGATCCAAGTGAACTTTTAAACCAGGGAAAGGAACTAATTTTTAAATGTAGACATAAAAACAGGTATAGGACCACTTAACAAGACGAAAATTAAACCTAAAAGTTTGTTTTTAAGAATAATCTGGAATGTCTCGCTTAAAATCTTATACACTCAAAAAGTTTATAGTATTGCTATCATAGGTACTCTTCCACAATGTTCTTCTTATTATTATTATTGTTATTTTTACATATTATTTTTATTTTCACTTTTATCTTTTCAGTTTTAATCTTTAAATTCTTAATTATTATTAATTCTAGGTCTCTAGATTTTAATTTCTTTAGTGTCACGTTGTGATTATTAGAATAATATAAGACTATTACCGTTACGATTAAAGTTAAATAGAAAAACTAACAATTATTTGTCGAGCGTAAATCTAAACATTAATCTTTAAATTTCAAACTCTAATATCATACATCTAAAACGGTCAACGAGCAGCTTGGGTCAGAGTTCAACTCTTTCACCAATGAAGATTTTTGTATATCTAGGTCCAAGACGTTGCCCAAAGCTAAAATCAAATACCTTAAGTTAAACCCCCTTCCCCTTTATTCTGTCCTTCTACTTTTCTTTTTCTCTCTTCGCTTTTTTCATATTTATCCTTTCCTTTCTCTTTTCCTGTCCCATGTGACTTCATCTTGACAAATTTCAGACATTTATTGTTGTACGAATTTGGTTTGAAAAGCGGCTGGGACCGCGAAATTTAGTATCACCAATGGATTTGTAAAACTATCTAAATTTTGTTTCCTAATTATAATACTCTGTTAAATTTAGCAATAAATTTTAACATTGAGTTCTCTTTGGAATCTGTCTTTATTGGTATTTACCTTACCAAATTTCATGGATTCTACTTTATATATATATATATATATATATATATATATTTGAAATGATTTGTTTGAACATTATTTTTAATGGATACTCATATTTAAGTAGATATTCTGTTTTTAATTAAGCAGTATTATATATTTAAATCTACTGGCCTGATTATTTATTATAAATTTTTATTACTTTTGACTGGAGGTAATTCGTGGTCGCGAGGTCTAAGACGTTGCCAGATCACATGGTATCTTCCCCTACGTGGATAGGGGTCTCCGGTTCGAATCCTGCCGAATGACACACATTTTCGTAAAAAAAAATTATCGTAAATAATCAGGCCAGTAGATATAAATAAATAATACTGTTTAATTAAAAACAGAATATGTGTATCGATAAAAAATAATATTCAAACAATTCATTTCAAATTGTCGGTTTTTTATAACCAAGTTTCGTTAATCTTCGTTAATTTCAGTAATATGCTTAGATATATATATATATATATCCATGCCATAAACTTTGCTATTTCCCAATCCCTTACGCAAGTGGTGGATTTCCCCACTCGCTTTAGCTCCCAGATGATGACTGTGTCTCTGAGGTCTCGTCATGGGTGAAAGCTGGCATTGATGCCTTCATACCTACCAAGAAGTATTGTCTAAAACCTCATTGGCATTGCCCACAGGAATCATTACTTCCGACTATTCCGGACACAGTCATCTAATCACAATAGGTTCCTATTCACGTCTGCTCGTAATGCGTGCAAGAGAATCCTGAATGACGCCAAACGGTTGTTTGCTGAGAGAATGCGACAACGCATAGCTGACTGCAAGTTCGGCTCCAAGGACTATTGGCCGTTATGCAAACGGGTGCTGAACAATACCAAATCCTCAATACCTCATTTAATCAATGAATTTGATGTTCTCACGTCATCTACGGACAAAGCTGAGTGCGTTGCACGCAGATTTTCATCCAACTCCACATTTGACTCATCTGGTGTACCCTCACCCGATTTCTCTATTAGAACAGAGGCCAAACTGTACGACGTACATATTACCCCGACAGTAGTATCCCGAGTAATTTCAAAACTTGACCCCCATAAGGCGAGCGGTGATGATGAAATCCCGGTGATAGTCCTTAAGAGGTGTGCTCCTGAATTCTCCCCTGCCCTCTCTAAACTGTGTAACTGCTGCCTTTCTGATTCCTGTTTTCCTGCATGCTGAAAGTTCTCTTTAGTCGTTCCTGTATTTAAGAACTGTGGTGAACCCTCGGACTCATCCAACTATCGCCCAATCAGTCTTCTACCAATTTTCGGGAAAGTGTTCGAGGCCATAATTAATGCTGAAATAGTCTAAGACCAAGCCTGTTGTATGCCAATCATCACAGGCAACCTCTCCTGGTTCCCATAAGCATGGACCAAGCGATTCTCCCTGAGAGCAATACACTGCGCCTCCTCGGCCTTACCCTCTCTTCTGATCTCAAATGGAATCACTACATCGAGTCCATAGCTAAATCCACTGCAAAGAAGGTTGGGTTACTGTGTCGGGCCAGGATGTTTTTTCCGCCTGAATCCATCCTGCATATATACAAATCAACCATTCGTCCTTGCATGGAATACTGCTGGCATATATGATCAGGCGCCACTGCTGTTCATCTCAGTGTTCTCGACAGGCTCCAAAGGAGAATCAGTAATGTGATAGGTACTGACTTGGCGGCTCGACTACAGCCTCTTTCCCACCGACGAAATGTGGCCTCCCTTTGTTTGTTCTATAAATACTTTCATGGCTTCTACTCGAACGAACTTAAGTCACTGGTGCCTCCTCAACAGGTGTTTATTCGTGCAACCAGATTGGCAATTGTGTCCCACCCATTCACAGTTAGGTTAGTCAAATGCAGACGACAATTCTATTCCTGCAGCTTCTTCTCTCGCACTTCATGCCTGTGGAACTCGCTCCCATATTCTTGCTTTCCTGACGGCTACAACCCCCAGGAATTTAAATGCAATGTCAATACTCCTCAATTAACCACTTGACTCTAGTTCTTTCCCCACCCCGTATATCCTTTCCTTTCTTTCCACCTTTGAAACTGTCATCACACCTGCATTCTCATCCTTCTATTACTCCTTTCTAACTGGTTCGTCTTCCTCTTCACTCTCTTCTAATTAATCTTTTTACACTTATGTAGCCCCCTGCACAGCAGTGGCATTACCGCCTTGCTCGGTGTGATACGATTAATATATATATATATATATATATATATATATATATATATATATGGTGAATCAAAATGTGCGCACCATAGGGATAATATAGTAGAAGTATAATTAATCATTAAAATGGTATTTACTAATTATTTTATCACCGCCAATAAAAAAATAAAATAAATAGAATGAAAAGCGAATAATAAGAGATGATGACTATCACAATGTGAGCGGGTTCCGACATCGACAACTATATATATATATGTATATATAATAACCGTAATATATATATATATATATATATATATATATATATATGAACCGTTATATATATATATATATATATATATGAACCGTATATATATATATATATATATATATATATATATATATAGATACAGTACTGTGCAAAAGTATTAGGACAAGAACTAATTTATCTTTTATAAGGCATATTGACAGAAAATAAACAATTTAATTAAAGTAATTTTATTTGATTAACTCAACAAATGTTTTAACAAGAAAAAATACTTGTTACAAAATAAATATATTATTTAGTATAATAGCTTTTTACTTTGATCACAGCCTTCATTCTGTCAGGCATTGATATCACAAGCCTCTTCGATGTATATCATGGTATCTCCTGCCAAGGAGCTTGTATTTGTTCCTGAAGTGTGTCTTCCTAAGTAACATTAGATTTATCAATTCGAGAAGGGGGAATAAGAAAAAAGTCAGTCATATCCAAGGATAATAGAATAGTGAGTAGTTTTAAAATAACTTGTTTAATAGAAAATAGGAAAAATTAAATATAACTTCTTTTTAATACATTTCTTCAACCTCTGTTTTTTAATAATTAATATTTATTAGCAATTTACTTGGCTTTTCAACCTGTATTTGAATTTCCGTGAGGGTTTTAGGAAAATCACCCTAGTTCTAATACTTTTGCACACTAACGGTAGTGTACAAAATGTTAGAACTGGGATGATTTTAAACTTTATTTTGGTGCCTCATAATAGATAAAATAGTTGCTATTCTAAGACTTTAGTGTGTATATATATATATATATATATATATATATATATATATATATATATAGGGTGAGGAAAAAGTTGTGAACCATGGGGCAATTTATTGAAAGTATAATTACACATGGATATTTTATTTACTAATTATTTGCTGTTCAGAATTCTCCCCTTCTTTATCAACACAAATCTTAGTCATGTGTCTGCATGATTCGTTAATATATCGGGGATTTTTCTCCGTCATTTTACAGCTTTCATGTTTAATTTTTTCTCTAAAAATTTAAATATTTCTTGGGTGCGTCTGGTAAACACTTCATTTAAAATGGCTGTACAGAAAACGGTGTGAGGTCTGGTGGCCACTGGACATGACCTGTTCAACCTACCAATTTGTTATGGAAATGATTAATTAATTAACTTCAATTCTGCGCGACTTTTGGCTCACGCGATATATTTAACACACTTAAAATTTTGAATGAAAAATCGGACATTATTTTCTGAACAACGTAAAGAGACGAATCGAGTATTTGAAAACGCAATTCTGAAAGCGATTGATATAAAATTAACCAAAAGGATAATTTTATTATTAGAAATAATTAATATCTTTTTGTGTAACTATTACAATGATAGATTATTTTGTTGGTTGTTTTATCAACCTCGGCGGGTCATTTATTGCCAACTAATTTTTTTTTTATTGCTGGTAATACCTTTTTTTCAACGATTTATTGTTGCTTTTCATATAAGTTTTTGTGTCTAGTAATACTTTTATTTTGGAGTATCAAGATTCATTGGGATTTGTTTTTATTAAGGGCAGGGTTCTCAAGTACTACCCTGTTATTTAACACATAACTGGAGGGAAGGGACGGATTAATACCTTTCCCAATGGTACGAGTGCTTAAGTGAATGCAGGGTATTCATCTGGAATTCGAACTCGGCTTACCGATTTTCCTTACCGAGCCGATATCCACTGCACCACAACGCACATCTGTCACTAAACGCTTACGGCACACGGTATTCCCAAGCGGTGCCGTACAAGTACTGACCAGGCTCAACGTTGCTTAACTTCGGTGATCGAGCGAGAACCGGTGTATTCAACGTGATATGGCCGTAAACGTCGTCACTAAACGCTTACGGCACCTGGTATTCCCAAGCGGTCACCACATCTAAATACTGACCAGGCTCAACGTTACTTAACTTCGGTGATCGAGCGAGAACCGGTGTATTCAACGTGATATGGCCGTAGCTTAAGCATATCCGTCATAAACCTTTGCAACACATGGTATTCCCAAGCGGTCACCCATCTAAGTGCCAGCCGAAACTCAACGTTGCTTAACTTCGGTGATCGAGCGAGAACGCCGGTGTATTCAACGTGATATGGCCGTAAGCAAGCATATCCGTCACTAAACGCTTGCAGCACATGGTATTCCCAAGCGGTCACCCATCTAAGTGCAGCCGGGCGCAACGTTGCTTAACTTCGGTGATCGAGCGAGAACCGGTGTATTCAACGTGATATGGCCGTAAGCAAGCATATCCGTCACTAAACGCTTGCAGCACATGGTATTCCCAAGCGGTCACCCATCTAAGTACTGACCGAAACTCAACGTTGCTTAACTGATCGAGCGAGAACCGGTGTATTCAACGTGATATAGCCGTAAGCAAGCATATCCGTCACTAAACGCTTGCAGCGCATGGTATTCCCAAGCGGTCACCCATCTAAGTACTGACCGGGCTCAACGTTGCTTAACTTCGGGATCGAGCAGAACCGTGTATTCAGCGATATGGCCGTAAGCAAGCACATCCGTCACTAAACGCGTACGGCACCTGGTATTCCCAAGCGGTCACCCATCTGGTTACTGACCAGGCTCAACGTTAACCTTCGGTGATCGAGCGAGAGCCGGTTATTCAACGATGTGGCCGTAAGCAAGCACATCCGTCACTAAACGCTTGCAGCACCTGGTATTCCCAAGCAGTCACCATCTAAGTACTGACCAGGCTCAACGTTGCTAACTTCGGTGATCGAGCGAGAACCGGTGTATTCAACGTGATATGGCCGTAAACAAGCATATCCGTCACTAAACGCGCAGCACATAGTATTCCCAAGCGGTCACCCATCTAAGTACTGACCAGGCTCAACGTTGCTTAACTTCGGTGATCGAGCGGGAACCGGTGTGTTCAACGTGATATGGCCGTAAACAAGCACATCCGTCACTAAACGCTTCACGCGCCGTGTTCCCAAGCGGTCACCACATCTAAGTACTGACCAGGCTCAACGTTGCTTAACTTCGGTGATCGAGCGAGAACAGTGTATTCAACGTGATATGACCGTAAGCAAGCACATCCGTCACTAAACGCTTACGCTGGTATTCCCAAGCAGTCACCCATCTAAGTACTGACCAGGCTCAACGTTGCTTAACTTCGGTGATCGAGCGAGAACCGGTGTATTCAACGTGATATGTGCGTAAGCAAGCACATCCGTCACTAAACGCTTACGGCACCTGTCCCAAGCAGTCCCTTGTCTAAGTACTGACCAAGCTCAACGTTATGTGATCGAGCGAGAACCGGTGTATTCAACGTGATATAGCCGTAAGCAAGCACATCCGTCACTAAACGCTTACGGCACCTGGTATTCCCAAGCAGTCACCCATCTAAGTACTGACCAGGCTCAACGTTGCTTAACTTCGGTGATCGAGCGAGAACCGGTGTATTCAACGTGATATGGCCGTAAGCAAGCACATCCGTCACTAAACGCTTACGGCACCTGGTATTCCCAAGCGGTCACCCATCTAAGTACTGACCAGGCTCAACGTTGCTTAACTTCGGTGATCGAGCGAGAACCGGTGTATTCAACGTGATATGGCGGCTAACATAAACACATCCGTCACTAAACGCTTACGCTGGTATTCCCAAGCGGTCACCATCTAAGTACTGACCAGAGCTCAACGTTGCTTAACTTCGGTGATCGAGCGAAACCGGTGTATTCAACGTGATATGGCCGTAAGCAAGCACATCCGTCACTAAACGCTTACGGCACCTGGTATTCCCAGCGGTCACCCATCTAAGTACTGACCAAGCTCAACGTTGCTTAACTTCGGTGATCGAGCGAGAACCGGTGTATTCTGACATTGATATGGCCGTAAACAAGCATCGTCACTAAGCGCTGCGGCACCTGGTATTCCCAAGCGGTCACCCATCTAAGTACTGACCAGGCTCAACGTTGCTTAACTTCGGTGATCGAGCAGAAACCGGTGTATTCAACGTGATATGGCCGTAACCATAACTACATCCGTCACTAAACGCTTACGGCACCTGAAGTATTCCCAAGCGGTCACCATCTAAGTACTGACCAGGCTCAGCGTTTGCTTAACTTTGGTGATCGAGCGAGAACCGGTGTATTCAACGACGGTAACAGCCGTAAGCAAGCACATCCGTCACTAAACGCTTGCAGCACCTGGTATTCCCAAGCGGTCACCCATCTAAGTACTGACCAGGCTCAACGTTGCTTTAACTTCGGTGATCGAGCGAGAACCGGTGTATTCAACGTGATATGGCCGTAAGCAAGCACATCCGTCACTAAACGCTTACGGCACCTGGTATTCCCAAGCGGTCACCCATCTAAGTACTGACCGGGCTCAACGTTGCTTAACTTCGGTGATCGAGCGAGAACCGGTGTATTCAACGTGATATGGCCGTAGCTTAGCATCCATCACTAAACGCTTGCCGGCACTGGTGTTCCCAAGCGGTCACCCATCTAAGTACTGACCAGGCTCAACGTTGTAGCTTCGGTGATCGAGCGAGAACAGTGTATTCAACGTGATATGGCCGTAAGCAAGCACATCAATGCTAAACGCTGCAGCACCTGGTATTCCCAAGCGGTCACCCATCTAAGTACTGACCAGGCTCAACACGTTGCTTAACTTCGGTGATCGAGCGAGAACTCGGTGTATTCAACGTGATATGGCCGTAAGCAAGCACATCCGTCACTAAGCGCTTGCAGCACCTGGTATTCCCAAGCGGTCACCCATCTAAGTACTGACCAAATATAACGTTGCTTAACTTCGGTGATCGAGCGAGAACGGGTGTATTCAACGCGTGATATGGCCGTGGCAAGCACATCCGTCACTAAACGCTTACGGCACTTACGGTATTCCCAAGCGGTCACCCATCTAAGTACCCCAATGAGCTCAACGTTGCTTAACTTCGGTGATCGAGCGGAAACCGGTGTATCAACGTGATATAGCCGTAAACACATCCGTCACTAAACGCTTACGGCACCTGAGTATTCCCAAGCGGTCACCATCTAAGTACTGACCAGGCTCAACGTTGCCCAACTTCGGTGATCGAGCGAGAACCGGTGTATTCAACGTGATATGGCCGTAAAAAGCATCCGTCACTAAGCAACACGGCACCTGGTATTCCCAAGCGGTCACCCATCTAAGTACTGACCAGGCTCAACGTTGCTTAACTTCGGTGATCGAGCGAGAACCGGTGTATTCAACGATATGGCCGTAAGCTTGTCCGTCACCTAAACTTGCCGCGCACAAGTATTCCCAATGATCACCCATCTAAGTACTGACCAGCTCAACGTTGCTTAACTTCGGTGATCGAGCGAGAACCGGTGTATTCAACGTGATATGGCCGTAAGCAAGCATGCGTCACTAAACGCTTGCAGCACCTGGTATTCCCAAGCAGTCACCACATCTAAGTACTGACCAGGCTCAACGTTCTTAACTTCGGTGATCGAGCGAGAACCCGTGTATTCAACGTGATATGGTTGTAAGCCAATGATAGATTAGAACACTGTTGTGGAGAAACCTCGCCGACAAGTTGTAGAGGCCGGTTCGTGCCGGAAGTAAGACACGGAACAAGAAGGTAGATTCGAAACAGTGTATTACTATAACAAGTAAGTAATAATAATTAATAACTACAAGTCATCATCTCACCCGTTACGCCCAATGGTGTGTAGGGCAGCAAATATTTGTTGCGTTTTCCGTAACAAACTATTTTTTATGCGGCAGGGTTGTTAGCTCTGCACCAAACCTTTAAACCTGGACAACCGGTGAACCATTCTTTGTCTTTACGTTTAAAGCACCTGCATCTAAGTACTGACCAGGCTCGATGTTGCTTAACTTCGGTGATCAGACAAGAACCGGTGTATTCAACACGACATAGCCGTAGACAGTAACTGCAAATAAGTAACTAGAAATAAGTAAAATAACGAAGCTATTATTACGCTGCTTATTTCCTGACTAGTAACTGTCTCCAACTGACTTCTTTAACTGCTCCCGTTAACTGCAGTATTTACTCGCCTCCCCACTTAAGGCGCAATGTAGCGCAAGGCTTTTTTCCTGTGGGTAATCCGGGTCATATAACCAGGCCAAAAATTCTTGTTCCAGGCGAAAGTCTACCCTTCGGTGGAGCCTCGACTGGGTCACTACTCTCCGCCCGATAGCAGTGAGTTCCACAATACGCAAGGCACTTAGTACGTGTAACTGCTCTTCGGAAGTCACGCAGCTAATCATATATACACTACCTGCCATAATTATTAGGTCACCCCAGTTTTTTTTAAAGAAATTATGTATTTCATACTATTTTTAGTATTTATTGACAAATGAAAATAAAATATTTCTTTGTTGTTACTTTGCAAAATTTTACAAGGCAAGGAAACAAAGATTAACTTGTCCGAATCACCCTAAACTTTCTTCATTCTTTCATTTATGAAACTGCAATATAAGTAATTATTAAATATTTATAAATTCATTTGATGCACATCTTATTGCGTAGTATTAACAAAAGAACCATTCTATTTTCATTTACAATCATTCACTTGGGAATAAATGCTAACAAATAGTACGAAATACATCATTTTTTAAAACACTGCTGTGGCCTAATAATTATGGCCGATAGCGTAGCAAGAGGAAAAGTCCATTCCTCGTAGGAGGGCACCATAAAAAACACAAATTTTAGAATTTTTATTCTAAAACCAGACATTATTTTCAAACTATCTTAATATTATATTCTAGTGTGTACGCAGGATGCGTCATGTATTTGAGAACAGGCTTCTGAAGGCTATTGATATAAAATTAGTCAAAAGAAAACATTTTGGCAATTAAGAATGTGTAAAATATGTACGAGAAATTATTAGAATAATACATTACAACGTAAGTAGAATGTTACTTTGAAAATCAGATATCATTTTGTAAACAACCTACGAGGGTCATTCAATAAATAAGGTGAATGTTTTCTAATGAGAAGTTTTCTAATACAGATAGAAGCTTACTTTTTTTTTTTTCAACGCAGTCTCCCAGCAGTGTCAAACACTTTTCTCATCTATGCACAAGCTTCCGTATTCCCTTAGTGTAAAAATCTTTGGACTGATGTCTCAGCCCATCGCTCACAGCACTTTTGACTTCATCGTCACTTTCAAACATCTTTAAACAATTTACTCTACTTGTAGATATTTTTTGACTGAAACATGTGGCACCATACACAGTTGACAATCTCCTATGAATTTCAACTGGTTCACACCCTTCAGCAAAAAAAATCATGATAACTGACCGCTTTTCAATCCTGGGGCATGCTTTTTGGTCGGCGATCTTTGTTAATGTCCAAAACTCCCAAAGTTTTTTTCAATCTGAAAAAAATTAAAAATAAAATAAAATAAATAAATAAATTCTTTTCAAAAAGAAAGATAAAAAAATTTAGAAAAGTAAACTTCTATCTCTATTAAAGTTCCTTACACCGAAAAATTCAACTTATTTATTGAATGACCCTCGTAAAAGTGCCTATACGAAAAAATTCACCGTATTGATTGAATAACCATCGTAGAAGTTCTAATACCGAAAAATTCACCCTATTTATTGAATGACGCTCGTAGAAGTTCTTATGCCAAAAACTTCACCTTAATGATTGAATTACCCTCGTAGAAGTCCTTACACCAAAAAATTCACCTTATTTATTAAACTGCCCTCGTAGAAGTCCTTATACCGGAAAATTCAACTTATTTATTGAATGACGCTCCTAGAAGTCCCTATACATAAACATTCACCTTATATATTGAATGACCATCGTAAGAGTCCTTATACCGAAAAATTCACCCTATTTATTGAATGACCCTCGTAGAAATAGTTATACCAAAGAAATTCAACTTATTTATTGAATGAACCTCGTAGAAGTCCTTATACCGAAAAATTCACCCTATTTATTGAATGACCCTCGTAGAAGTCCTTATATCGACAAACTTACCTTAATTTTTGAATGACCCTGGTAAAAGTCCTAATACCGAAAAATTCGTCTTATTTTTTCGAATGACCCTCGTAGAAGTCCTCATACCGAAAAATTCACCTTATTTATTGAATGACCCTCGTAGAAGTCCTTATACCGAAACATTCGCCTAATTTATTGAATGACCCTCGTAGAAGTCCTTATACCGAAAAATTCACCCTATTTATTGAATGACCCTCGTAGAAATCCTTATACCAAAGAAATTCACCTTATTTATTGTATGAACCTCGTAGAAGTCCTTATGCCAAGAAATTCACCTTATTTATTGAATGAACCTCGTAGAAGTCCTTATACCGAAAAATTTACCTTATTTATTGAATGACCCTCGTAGAAGTCCTTATACCAAAAATTTTATCTTATTTATTGAATGACCCTCGTAGATGTCCTTATACCGAAAAATTCAACCTTATTTATTGAATGACCCTCGTAGATGTCCTTATACCAAAAAATTCACCTTATTTATTGAATGACCCCCCGTATTAATGAGAATTTTCTTAGTTATGCCGTGAAATACAATAATCTGTCTCTTTGTCGGCAACTCCAAGAGCAATCAATGAAGTCGAAGTGCTAACGATCTGATGAAGAAGATCGTGCGGAAGCCAAAAAAGGACGGAAAAGAATTCAATTAGAAATACGATTTAGTCGGTTGTTCGGCAAGAGCGAAAGTCTACAATTGATCAGTCATTAAAGTAGAAGTGGTAAGGACACGTCCGATGGAGAGTCTGAAGCTAAAGACGTGACCGCCAGGGTCTGTTCGATGGACATTGGCAGATGAAGATACTTTTCTGCATTGTTGATTTCAAGAGATATTTCTCCGTGTTGTAATTAAATTTCCCTTCTCAGGCTATAAATCGACAAGAAAATGCGGATATGTTTTTGCAGATGTTTGTCTTCATGTGTTTGAAAACAGATAAAATTAATATGTACACAAATTGTTTGAGTTTGGTTATAAAAAGATCCAATCTATCTATCTATCTATCTATCTATCTATCTATCTATCTATCTATCTCAGTCTGTTTCTCTATCTATCTATCTATCTATCTATCTATCTATCTATCTATCTATCTATCTATCTATCTATCTAAGTCTGTTTCTATCTATCTATCTATCTATCTATCTATCTATCTATCTATCTATCTAAGTCTGTTTCTATCTATCTATCTATCTATCTATCTATCTATCTATCTAAGTCTGTTTCTATCTATCTATTTCTATCTATCTATCTATCTATCTATCTATCTATCTATCTAATCTAAGTCTGTTTCTATCTATCTATCTATCTATCTATCTATCTATCTATCTATGTCAGTCCGTTATCTATCTATCTATCTATGTCAGTCCGTTATCTATCTATCTATCTATGTCAGTCCGTTATCTATCTATCTATCTATCTATCTATCTATCTATCTATCTATCTATCTATCTATCTATCTAAGTCTGTTTCTATTTCTATCTATCTATCTATCTATCTATCTATCTATCTATCTATCTATCTATCTATCTATCTGTCTATCTATCTATCTATCTATCTATTTCTATCTCTATCTATCTATCTATCTTCTATCTATCTAAGTCTATCTATCTATCTATCTGTCTATCTATCTATCTATCTATCTATCTATCTATCTATCTATCTATCTAAGTCTGTTTCTATCTATCTATCTATCTATCTATCTATCTATCTATCTATCTATCTATCTATGTCAGTCCGTTATCTATCTATCTATCTATGTCAGTCCGTTATCTATCTATCTATCTATCTATCTATCTATCTATCTATCTATCTAATCTATCTATCTAATCTGTTTCTATCTATCTATCTATCTATCTATCTATCTATCTATCTAATCTATCTATCTAATTTCTATCTATCTATCTATCTATCTATCTATCTATCTATCTATCTATCTATCTATCTAAGTCTGTTTCTATCTATCTATCTATATATCTATCTATCTATCTATCTATCTATGTCAGTTCGTTATCTATCTATCTATCTATCTATCTATCTATCTATCTATCTATCTATCTATGGGTCTTTATGGCTTAAAACATATTTATCCATTTGTATTTGTTGAATTTTTTCTTTTAGATTAGCAGTTACTAAGACAAAATGAAAGGCATATTTTGAAGGCAATTGAAACCTACGTTTAAAAACTGCTTTGCTTTTTTGTTTTTTATATAACCACACGTTAGTTTATTAAATGTCAAATTAAAACCTAATAATAGCTAAATAAATTTAAAAAGTAGGCTCATCATTTTGGCTTCATAAAATTAATCTTAAACTAGTTGAGTCGCTAAGAAACTCTTTTCCCTGTATTGCTCAAGACAATTTTTCTTTACCAGAAACCAGAGCCTTATATTTTAACTCGCAGTATAGCCCGGCGTTGCTCGGATGTAATGAAACCTTTAAAACTAATCCATGGTTCTGGAGATCAGACTCAGCCTAAAGAATATTTATGTGAAGTTTGGTGAGAATCGGATTAAAAATTGGGGATTTGTAAAAAGAACATACAGACAGATACACACACACAAACATCTTGCTTTATATATATATATATTATCGATTTTCTGCACTATTGTAAGAACTGCAACCTTGTAACTTCTGAATATCGTTTCTTATGTCTTTCTCTATGAGTGTATCAAATTTGATTAAAATCGGACCACTCCTTCTATAAACCGATTTTTTCGATTATCGATTTCGATATTTATCGGGGATAACTCGACAAAAAATCTGTGTAAATTTTCAAGAAAATCGGTTCAGCCGTTTCGGAGTCTATAGGTAACGGACACACGCACACACACAGATACACACACAGAGACAAAGTTCCATTTATAAATAAGTTTAGATTAGATAAGTTTACTAGTCGTACACGCGTAAAACATTGCAGCCAAATATAGCCTAGTGTTCCTACAATACATATTTAGAGATCCTTGATAAAATTCAAAGAAAAGTCAGCAATATTATTGGCTCTGATCTGTTGGTTCAGCTTCAGTCATTAAGGATTCTACTGGGCATAAAGTGGGGGATCGTTTTTATATTATTATGAAGTAATAAACTGAACCCCACTTATTACTCCTTATTAATACACTTTCTCTCTCTAGATATGAGTCAAATATCATGACAGGTTGGGTTCTATAACTTTGGCTTGCAACCAATCTACTGCGGAAAGTAATGGTAACCTACTGCGGGATAATCTTCTGTTCAGTCAATCATGTCTCTTTCGAGACATGATCGCCCAAGCGTGTATCACGTATGGCACGTAACTGATTGACTGACTGACTGAATGAATGAGGAAAGGGAGAGTGGAGAATTTGACGCTCACATGACATGTTGAAGGTCGACGGTAACAGCGAGTAACCTACCTAATGAGCGGGTGTAAATGGATGGCAGAACGAGGACTGAGAGGGTCAGAAAATGAGGATGCAGTGCTAAGAAGAGTTACAAAGGATAGGAAGTTGAGAAGAGCCATGATCGTCCACGTTTTGAAGGGATACAGTACATAATATAAAGTTTATTTATCACCCTGAACTTCTAGAATTGAGAGCAAATCATACATAAACACAATGATGCAACTTAAAATGCAAGACAGATTCTCTCTCTAGAATTTATCTTGCATATCTATAAGTCTTCCATTTGTCCATGATTAGAATTTTGCTGCCACTTATGGTCTGGCGCCCCTGCTATATATCCAGAGATTCTTGATAAAATCCAAAGAAGAATTAGCAATATTATTGGTCCTAATCTGGTGGCTCGTCGAAAAGTCGCCTCTCTCAGTCTCTCTATGTATATTTCTATAGTTACGGTTCCGGTGGGTATTTCGCAATGGTACCTAGATTTAACTTTCTTAGTAACTTTCTTGCTTTGCTTGGGGTGAACTCTATATAACTTAAACATTTTTAGATAATGTATTGGCAATTATTATGGAATAACGCATTATAAGTAATATATATATATATATATATATATATATATATATATATATATATATATAAATAACATAAAGTTGACGTCATAATGTAAGATCTTAGGATCCTTTCAGCCAACACATTATCAAAGATGCTCGTTGGCGCTATTGTTAATGATAGAAAGGACACGAAAATTACTTACAGAAAGGAAGGTTGGAACTCGTTTAAAAACGTAATTAAATTAAAAAATAATTAAAATATAAGGTGGGTGTAAACACAGTTCAACAAGAACAATAAAATAGAAAAAGAAAAACTCACAATCCCTCCAATAGTTGTAAGGAGCGAATGAAGTGCTCTTTCTGTCTGCACAGATTAGGCCAGTTGATTTTCAAGTACACAACCTCCAAAACACGTAAATGATAGGCCGAGCGGGCGCTGTGCAGAACAGAAAACCATGTGTACTCATATCTACAGGCACAGTCTTGATTATCAAGTAAGTGTTGTCCAATGGCCGAATCATGAATAACCAGATTGGTTCTTAAAGACCGTCGAGGACTACACGAACGTATATCTGCTTTACTCATGATTTTAACAATACTGTCAACGGATCCTAATATCTTACATTATCACGTCAACTTTATTTAAGGTTATTTGTTATTTCTACGGGTACAAGTCTGTGTTTGCATAATTTATAACATAAATATGTTATAATATCACGACAATGTAGCTATTTTGATTCGACATTTTTGTTTCGACACTAGCTGTTAAGTGATGGTGTTTATTTCAAGGTGAAGAGTATTAAAAGGTTCAAGACTAGCCAAACATCCCCTTAATCAGGGAGATATTCTTACATACACAGAGTGGACCAATCAAAATAAATAATTTCTAATTTGAAGAAAATGAGAAGAAACAGACTCTACAAACATTAATATTAAAACTTAATATGAAAATTAATATTAAAAATTGATGAAAACAGAGATCAGCGTTATTAGTCAACTATTAGCTTCATTTTTACTTTTTTTTTATTATGAATTTTCAACTCCAAGTTCAATAAAGCATTAGACTTCGATTATTATAATGTCATTCTGATATTAAACAAGGAAAAATATGTACGCACACATATAAAAAACTACAGACATCCGCATATGGACTAATAGACATACATATACAAAGACACACTGGTATACAGACACATGAACAGATGAATATGAACATATATATATATATATATATATATATATATATATATATATACATATATTAAAAAAGATAAAAACAAAACACCTACTGATAAATGGAAAATTCTTACAAAGGCTCAAATTTGTAATTCCCTCCGTGCACCTTGCTAACTTTGTCGCAATGAGAAGTTAGAAATTTAAGGACAAGGTTAACTTGTTAAACCTCAGAAATGAACTTAGTGTTCATTGTAAGCTTAGTTCATTAGTTACTTTACAATGTGGATTGTGGTATTGGGAATTTATATGTATTATTTTCACTGCTGTCAATTGTTACTTGCTTGTATTTGATGGCTATTTTCTTCTGACTCGGATGTTCTAATTAATATTTTTAATTCAGCCTGTGTTGTCATATTAATACTTGCTAAGTATTTAATCTAACATTGATCGCCAAGTTATATCGTTATGGAGTGTTTAATCTAACAATGGTTAACATATGAATATTTGATAGATTTTAATTTAGCATATATCATCTGCTTAATATTTAACACATTTTTATTATAGCACTGACTGTAAAATTAATATGTAATAATCATGATTCTCGAGGCATCAATTTCACATTGTTTCTCAATTTGTTATTAGTGCCTGGTTTTAATTGTTTGTATATATATGTCTCGCATTTTATTTAATTATTTATTATTATTTTTGTTACTAATGTGTATGTGTATGTATATTGTATGTATATGTATATACATATATATATGATTTTATTTATATATAAATACATATACATATATATAGATTAAAGCATATTTATATATATATATATATATATATATATATATGTATATATAGTATATCGAGGCAGCAAGTAATTTTCTAAATATATTCTATTAAATATAAGAGACAATGAATGTCTATTATGTTTAATCATGAGCCGTTCTAAACGTCGTATTTTTGCTTTAATTTCAGTTGAAAATAAAGACAAAAATTCTCCAACATTTGGATAATTATTTATTGGTTTTCTTCTAAGCTTTCGGCTCACATGAGCCATCTTCAGAGATGTAGTTTAAACTGAAATATAAAATCCACCATCACCGACGATTTTATTTTGTGTTGACATAAAACTCCGCTTGGCAACGGCAATAGTTACCAAAAATAATAAACGCAGTTCTTAAGTTTGCGATGCGGTTTTATGACGTCACAACGCGGGATAGCGCGAAATGACAACAAAACCATGTAGTCAAATGCAATGTAATATGTTATTTCCTGTTTTTAAGTTGATTTTATTGAGTGTTGGTTGTTTGATTTATACACTACTTATATACAACACGTTAAAATTTCCCTTCTCTGATTCCATGCGTTTATGGCTAGGTGACTCCGACAGACACCAAATCGTTCGAGTTTCGATCCCGACCAAAAGAAAGTGGATGTGTCTAGCCAAACTGATGTGCTGTGATACAGCGAAACAGGCTTGTATGTGGATGACTAATATATTATGCTCTCATTGCGATTGAGCTCTCTAGAGAAGAAAATTTTAAAAACAGTTTCCACTTCTGCGATATATGCATTACTCTTCAGAAATGAATTGAGTTCTTTCGTTGACTGGCGTGTGCGTTTACACTGCTTATATGCAACATGTTTAAATTTTCCTTCTCTGATTCCATGCGCCTATGGCTTAGTGGGGGTAGCGACACCGACTGAAATTAAATCGGTCGAGTTTCACTCCCGGCCAGAAGCAAGTGGATGTGTCTATCTGTGATGCAGCTGAACAGGCTTGTATGTGAATGACTAATATATATATATATATATATAAGTTAAAAAGTAATCGGATGTCTAACCGTACTCATGAGCTGTGATACAACGAAACAGATCTGTCAGCGGATGACCCCAGAGTAGAAGGAGGCAGACTTTTTAGCGTGTATATTATCATTATACACGACCACTAGCTGAGGGTGTTCTAATTCATTGCTGAATGAACGATGCGCAAATGCCAGAGTAGCTACTGTTTATCCAACTCTACCATTCTTTCAGAGTGCTCAATCAGGGTGTGAGAGCGTAAATATATATATTCTATCTCTGATATTGAGCACTTTATCCTATAAATATAGCACACCTTAAAACTATATTTATTTATATATATATACGCTCTCACACTCTGATTGAGCACTCTGGAAGAATGGTAGACTTTGAAATAACAGTAGCTACCCTAGCATCTACGCATAGCTCATTCAGTAATGAATTAGAGCACTGTAACTACTGGCGTATGATACATCATACGCTAAAATGTATGCCTCCTTCTACCGAGCGCATATATTTCATAGGTAGAATGGCCGACTGACTCCAATTTTAAACCTGGGTAAAATTTCGTGTTTCAATCCTGGATAAAAGCAATCGGATGAATAACAGGACTGCTGAACTGTGATACAGCGAAACAGATCTGTCTGCGGATGACTATTTACGCTCTCACACCCTGATTAAGCACTCTGGAAGAATGGTAGACTTTGAAAAAACAGTAGCTACCATAGCATCTACGCATCGCTCATTCAATAATGAATTAGATCACTCTAACTACTGGTAAAGAGCTAAAAGGAGAGAGCCGATGATACATCATACGCGAAATGCGCCCATAGTTCAGAGGTAGAATCGTCGATTGACGCCAATTCAGTCGGGTTTCAATCCTGTGTAAAAGCAATCGGATATCTTAATATACTGATGGATTGTGATAAAGCGAAATGGATATCTCTGCGGATTGCTATATATTTATATTTATTACGTTGTAGTTTAGAACATGTACACATTATAATTTACTACAAAAGTGTACATTTTGTTTTGACGTCGAAAAAACAATGTCTCATCAGGTAGTTAATAATGATGGCACTAAACGTTATTTGATGCTACAGTACACATCAACATTGATGTTTCTAGCCGAGGTTCATTAGGGGTTTCGGGTCTTTCAACATCATACACCCTCTCCTCGGTGACCCCAGCCAATACTGATCAGATATCAACTTGTGTACTTCCTGTCAACTACAACATTTTACATCTTCTAATTTTTATATTAACGAAACTCTTTAAGGAAGACATATTGTTTTTGAAATGATAATTTATATATATATATATATATATATATAAATATATATATATATATAATTATCCGTTCAAAAACAATGTCTATATAATTATCCTTTCAAAAACAATGTCTATATATATATATATATATATATATATATAGACATTGTTTTTGAAATGACAATTATCCGTTTTGTTTTATAATTTCTTTCATCTCTTCACGTTTTACATTCTATGCAGCTGTCTTATTTCATGATTAATTTTCGATAAGTCTATTTTTTTTGCAAAACAGTGTTACATTATGTGTTTATACATTCAATTCTGTTAAATGTAATAATCTGACACCCAATTTTATTAATCTGATTTGATGACCACATTTATTTTCGCTTAATTTTTTAAATCTCCTTATATATATATATATATATATATATATATATATATATATATGTATATATATATATATATATATATATATATATATACACAAATATTGTTGGAATAATATTCCTTGTCAAAAGAAACACTATTTTTAAGAAAGTGCTCAATACAAAAGTAGAGCTAATATTATCTTTAAGGAAGACATATTGTGTTTGAAATGATAATTTATATATATATAATATATATATATATATATATAATTTATATATATATATATATATATATATGCAAGTGAATAAAGAACGAAGAAAGTATTAACAACGTTCTAAACATTAATTTAAAACAGTGCTCAGTATGGAAATAGAGCAATGAATATTTATTATAAGTTATAGTTTAGAACATGTACAAATTATAATTTACTACAAAATTGTACATTTTGTTTTGACGTCGAAAAAACAATGTCTCATCAGGTAATTAATAATGATGGTAATGAACGTTATATTTGAAAATGAAAATTAAAAACCTCACTTCCTCTTTGTTTTTGGAAAAAAATTTGTACGAGGTAAAGAGGATAGAAAAGATTGGAAAACAAAAAAAGGGAAATCGAAAAAAAGGGAAAAACACAAAAGAAAGAGAGATGCAGAGGAAATAAAGAGCGTGATAGAAAAAACAAAAGGAACACAGAGAAAATAAAAAAAAAGTGAAAATAAAAAGCAAAGAGGAAAAACAGGAGAGAAAGAAAGAGCTAAGAGGAGAGAGCCTATGATAACGGCTCCGAGAGAAATAAACCCAAATTTAGGAAGAAGGTTGGTTGTCTCATGGCATATCAACCTGGGCGGGTCATTTATTGCCAACTAAATTTTATTTATTTATTGCTGGTAATACCTTTTTCTTTTCAATAATTGTTGTTTTTTTATATAAGTTTTTTCGAGTACCAAGATTCATTGGGATTTGGTTTTAAGGGCAGGGTTCCCAAGTCCAACCCTTGTTATTTAACACATAACTGGAGGGAAGGGACGGATTAATACCTTTCCCAAGGGTACCAGTGCTTAAGTGAATGCATGGTATTCAACTGGAATTCGAACTCGGCTCACCGATTTCTCTTTGCGAGCCGATATCCACTGCATCACAACGCACATCCGTCACTAAACGCTTACAGCACCCGGTATTCCCGAGCGGTCACCCATCTAAGTACTGATCCGGCTCAACGTTGCTTAACTTCGGAGATCGAGCGAGAACCCGTGTATTCAATGTGATATGGCCGTAAGCCTAGGAAGGAGAGGAAAAATAGATAGATACACATAAGGGTCACGCGACGTCTTGGCTTAACAAAAAGAAAGAGGTGAGAAAATGTACAAAGAAGAGAGTCTATGATAAAGGCTAAGAGAAAAATAAACCCAAATTAAGGTAAGAGGTAAAATATAGATAGATACACATAAGGGTCACGCGACGTCTTGGCTTAACAAAAAGAAAGAGGTGAGAAAATGTACAGAGAAGAGAGTCTATGATAAAGGCTAATAGAAAAATAAACCCAAATTAAGGTAAGCGGTAAAATATAGATAGATACACATAAGGGTCACGCGACGTCTTGGCTTAACAAAAAGAAAGAGGTGAGAAAATGTACAGAGAAGAGAGCCTATGATAAAGGCTAAGAGAAAAATAAACCCAAATTAAGGTAAGCGTTAAAATATAGATAGATTCACATAAGGGTCACGCGACGTCTTGGCTTAACAAAAAGAAAGAGGTGAGAAAATGTACAGAGAAGAGAGCCTATGATAAAGGCTAAGAGAAAAATAAACCCAAATTAAGGTAAGCGGTAAAATATAGATAGATTCACATAAGGGTCACGCGACGTCTTGGCTTAACAAAAAGAAAGAGGTGAGAAAATGTACAGAGAAGAGAGCCTATGATAAAGGCTAAGAGAAAAATAAACCCAAATTAAGGTAAGCGGTAAAATATAGATAGATACACATAAGGGTGACGTGACGTCTTGGCTTAACAAAAAGAAAGAGGTGAGAAAATGTACAGAGAAGAGAGTCTATGATAAAGGCTAAGAGAAAAATAAACCCAAATTTAGGTAAGAGGTAAAATATAGATACATACACATAAGGGTCACGCGACGTCTTGGCTTAACAAAAAGAAAGAGGTGAGAAAAAGTACAGAGAAGAGAGTCTATGATAAAGGCTAAGAGAAAAAATAAACCCAAATTTAGGTAAGAGGTATAATATAGATAGATACACATAAGGGTCACGCGACGTCTTGGCGTAACAAAAAGAAAGAGGTGAGAAAATGTACAGAGAAGAGAGTCTATGATAAAGGCTAAGAGAAAAATAAACCCAAATTTAGGTAAGAGGTAAAATATAGATAGATACACATAAGGGTCACGCGACGTCTTGGCTTAACAAAAAGAAAGAGATGAGAAAATGTACAGAGAAGAGAGCCTATGATAAAAGCTAAGAGAAAAATAAACCCAAATTTAGGTAAGAGGTAAAATATAGATAGATACACATAAGGGTCACGCGACGTCTTGGCTTAACAAAAAAGAAAGAGGTGAGAAAATGTACAGAGAAGAGAGCCTATGATAAAAGCTAAGAGAAAAATAAACCCAAATTTAGGTAAGAGGTAAAATATAGATAGATACACATAAGGGTCACGCGACGTCTTGGCTTAACAAAAAGAAAGAGGTGAGAAAATGTACAGAGAAGAGAGCCTATGATAAAGGCTAAGAGAAAAATAAACCCAAATTAAGGTAAGAGGTAAAATATAGATAGATACACATAAGGGTCACGCGACGTCTTGGCTTAACAAAAAGAAAGAGGTGAGAAAATGTACAGAGAAGAGAGTCTATGATAAAGGCTAAGAGAAAAATAAACCCAAATTAAGGTAAGCGGTAAAATATAGATAGATACACATAAGGGTCACGCGACGTCTTGGCTTAACAAAAAGAAAGAGGTGAGAAAATGTACAGAGAAGAGAGCCTATGATAATGGCTAAGAGAAAAATAAACCCAAATTTAGGTAAGAGGTAAAATATAGATAGATACACATAAGGGTCACGCGACGTCTTGGCTTAGCAAAAAGAAAGAGGTGAGAAAATGTACAGAGAAGAGAGCCTATGATAAAGGCTAAGAGAAAAATAAACCCAAATTAAGGTAAGCGGTAAAATATAGATAGATTCACATAAGGGTCACGCGACGTCTTGGCTTAACAAAAAGAAAGAGGTGAGAAAATGTACAGAGAAGAGAGCCTATGATAAAGGCTAAGAGAAAAATAAACCCAAATTTAGGTAAGAGGTAAAATATAGATAGATACACATAAGGGTCACGCGACGTCTTGGCTTAACAAAAAGAAAGAGGTGAGAAAATGTACAGAGAAGAGAGCCTATGATAAAAGGTAAGAGAAAAATAAACCCAAATTTAGGTAAGAGGTAAAATATAGATAGATACACATAAGGGTCACGCGACGTCTTGGCTTAACAAAAAAGAAAGAGGTGAGAAAATGTACAGAGAAGAGAGCCTATGATAAAGGCTAAAAAAAAATAAACCCAAATTTAGGTAAGAGGTAAAATATAGATAGATACACATAAGGGTCACGCGACGTCTTGGCTTAACAAAAAGAAAGAGGTGAGAAAATGTACAGAGAAGAGAACCTATGATAAAGGCTAAGAGAAAAATAAACCCAAATTTAGGTAAGAGGTAAAATATAGATAGATACACATAAGGGTCACGCGACGTCTTGGCTTAACAAAAAGAAAGAGGTGAGAAAATGTACAGAGAAGAGAGCCTATGATAAAGGCTAAGAGAAAAATAAACCCAAATTTAGGTAAGAGGTAAAATATAGATAGATACACATAAGGATCACGCGACGTCTTGGCTTAACAAAAAGAAAGAGGTGAGAAAATGTACAGAGAAGAGAGCCTATGATAAAGGCTAAGAGAAAAATAAACCCAAATTTAGGTAAGAGGTAAAATATAGTTAGATACACATAAGGGTCACGCGACGTCTTGGCTTAACAAAAAGAAAGAGGTGAGAAAATGTACAGAGAAGAGAGCCTATGATAAAGGCTAAGAGAAAAATAAACCCAAATTTAGGTAAGAGGTAAAATATAGATAGATACACATAAGGGTCACGCGACGTCTTGGCTTAAAAAAAAGAAAGAGGTGAGAAAATGTACAGAGAAGAGAGCCTATGATAAAGGCTAAAAAAAAATAAACCCAAATTTAGGTAAGCGGTAAAATATAGATACACATAAGGGTCACGCGACGTCTTGGCTTAACAAAAAGAAAGAGGTGAGAAAATGTTCAGAGAAGAGAGTCTATGATAAACGCTAAGAGAAAAATAAACCCAAATTTAGGTAAGAGGTAAAATATAGATAGATACACATAAGGGTCACGCGACGTCTGGGCCTAGCAAAAAAAAAAAAAAAAGAAGTGAGAAAATGCACGAAATGAAGTAAGTGTTGGGGGGATGACAGCAGAAATGTAAAAGAAAAATTAAAAGAAATAATAATGTGAAGCAAACAATTGGCCGGAAGTGGATTGCAGATAGATACATTCGTTGTTACATAGTATAAAACTGAAACCTTTGGCACTTTTGAAATCACATGCAAACATAGGAATTATTTAAAAAGCTTAGATCTTAGGATATTTAGCAATACGACACGAAAATATTAATTCATGAGTACTAATATAATAAATTCGTGAAGTATATTAAAAATCAAAAGTTAAAAATGAATTTATATAAAAATGAAGAGGTAAAAATATACCAGAAGGGAGATGATACAGTTAGAAGTAAATATTCATAATTCTATTTCTATATTGAGCACCGTTTTAAATTAATGTGTTGACCCTTGTTAATACTTTCTTCCTCATTTATTTACTTGGATATATATATATATTTATATATGTGTGTGTAATGAGCTAAAATCTTTTCTAAATTATATTACTCTGTTAAATTAAATAAATGAATTTAACATTGAGTTCATTGAGTTCGTCTCTATTGGAATTTACCTGGATAGTATACCAAATGTGCTACGTTTTATATATATATATATATATATATATATATATATATATATATATATATATATATATATATATTAAAATTAGCTTCTACTAAAGAAGCTTACATTTTATCTAAGGACCACAAACCAAACATCCATAACAAATTACAATAGACTGATTAATCCTACAAAAAGTGACTTAGGCATAATTTCTAGGGAAATTCTAAAAAAACATAATCGAGAAGTTGCAATCTAATTTACAACCAAACTTCTGGGAATGTCCCAATGATACCATAAACTGGTTTAATAACATCAAAAATAAATCTAATTCCACCTTCCTTAAATTCGATATTGTTGACTTCTATTCTTCTATATCTAAAGACCTTCTTGACAGTTGCATAAGTTTTGCTAAAAATTACATTGATATTTCGGATAGAGACTGTACGATTATCTTAGCGGCTAGAAAATCTATTCTCACCTTTAATAATTCCACATGGACGAAAGAGCTAAAGGATAGCTTTGATGTTCCTATGGGAGCGTATGATTCAGCCCAGGTAGCAGATCTAGTAGGAATATATATTTTAAACGTTTTAAGTAGATTCTTAGACCAAAAACAAATAGGTCTTTATCGGGATGATGGATTAAAGTTTATCCCCAATTCCAGTGGGTCCTATGCGAATAGAATTCACAAAAAAATAATTAGAGTCCTAAATTACCTCGGTTTTAAGGTTGAAAGTTACTTCTAATCTTAAAGTTGTAAATTATCTAGATATCACCCTTAATTTAAACGATGGATCCCACCAGCCTTTTCTCAAATAAAATAGTTTTCCTACTTATATTAATATTTTATCCAACCACCCCAAAAATATTATAAAACAAATACCCAATATAGTAAATAATAGGATTAACCAATTATCATCTAACATTAAAACTTTCAACGCAAGTAAAGATATTTACAATAAGGCCCTTCAAAAAAGCGGATTTAAGAACAAATTAACGTATAATAAACCTACAATAGACCCCGAATTATCTTAAACTAAAAGTAAAAATTACTGTAGAGTAAGAAAGATAATTTGGTGTAATCCTCCATACTGTAAACTAACTAATATCAATATTGGTAAATATTTTCTCAAATTAGTAGACAAACATTTTAATAACAATGATCCTCTACGAAAAATGTTTAATAGAAACACTCTAAAAATCAGTTACTCTTGTCCCTCAAATATAGACAATATTATAAATTCTCATAATAGGCAAATTCTAAAGAATTTATGTAATACTGACTCTGAGTCCGGAATTTTAAATAAATGCAATTGTAGCTCCGTGGATGCCTACTCGGTGGAGGGCAAATCTAAATCCACACAGGTAATTTATGAAGCACATATTTCACCATCCAACAACATGATTAATTACCGGACCTATATTGGTATGTCCGCGGGACATTTTAAGCAGAGATATTAGAATCCTAGGTATTCGTTTTCGAACTCAGGTCAAAAATACCAGATAGCCCTTTCACGGAGATTCTGGAAAATGAAGGAAGAAGGGCTGGACCCTGTAATTAGCTGGAGACTGATAGGTTCAGCCCAAATTCCGAGGAATTTTCGTGATAGGTGCGATCTGTATCTGCAAGAAAAAACTCTAGTATTAAAATACCCAAACCAACACCTACTCCTGAATTTTAGAAAGGAATTCATTAGTAAGTGCCGACATAGAGCGAAATTTGTGAACATTTAAATTTTAAATTCTAATTTTAGTTTTTAGGAGAGTAAATAAAAATTAAATTGTTTTTGATAAATTAATTTAATTTTTAAATAGTAATTTTAACCCCTCTACCTTCCTCTTCCTGTCTCCTTTGATTATCTACCTTTATAAAATATGGATACTTTTACTAATGTAACCCCCGATTTCTTCTGCAAGTATATATATATATCTTTTTCACAACATATCTTTTTACAAATTTTTATGAAAAAAATTGAAAATAATTTGATTTTTTTAATTAAATTTTATTTTATTATTTATTTATTTTTTTATTTCTAGATTTATCATTAATTAAATTAACTTAATAAAATTTAATTAAATCATATATCTGCTTTTTCCCCTAAATATGTTTTTTCTAAAAATCTTTTTTCTAATACTTTAACCCATTTATAAACGCTAGTTTTGTTTGACACGTATCGAGCGTCTCTAAAATATGAAGAGTTTTCTTTTTCTTTTTTCCTTCTGCTTCTTAACACTTCCCTCCCTCTCCTTCTGTTTTTAACCCAATTCTCATTTTAACACCACTTCATATTCCATCCGTTAACCCCTTTCCCTTTGTAAAGCTAGACAAAGCCAAATTTTCAATTTTTTTCACTTACAACTCTATCTAAAAGTAAAATTGTCCAAAATCTAAAAATAGACATTGATTGCTAACCGATTCTTTTTTGTGACGTATTTTTTTTAAATTCTTAACCTTCATTTTTTATTTCTTTTTTATTTAATTTTGAAATGTGGTAGTTGCCGATGAGATGTTGAAATGATCATTCAACGAATTTGAACATCCAAATTTATTTTATTTTATAATTAGCTCTGTAATTTTAATTAAATTGAGCCCTCCACCTGTATCATTTTTTAATATTAAAATATTAATATTAATTAGGATCGGGTCTTTGGGATTTACCTTCCTACTTTTCCTTTTGGATTAAAGTTATATATATATATATATATATATATATATATATATATATATGAGAGAGAGAGAGAGAGAAAGAGAGAAAATTACATGGAGATAAAGAATTAAAATTAAACATCTAATGCTTTATCTCCATGTAATTTTTCTCTATTTAGATTTTACTCTTGATAAATTAAAAATAATTAGTTCCCTTACATTAGACGATTTACTTCCTATGAGCATCGAGTGAACTTAAATTCAAACCTCTTAAACGGTCAGTTCGTAATATGAATAACAACGTATGAAACTCCGATTCGTGTCACCGACGTAAGATAATAAAATTCATTAGTCAAAAAAGATTTGAGATTATATATAATCTAAACTTATTTATAAATGGAACTTTGTCTCTATGTGTGTGTGTGTGTGTGTGTGTGTGTGTCCGTTACCTATAGACTCCGATATGGCTGAACCGATTTTCTTGAACATTTACACAGTTGTACTATAAGCGTCTGCGAGTGTTCTTAGCTAGGTTTTGTGTCGAGGTACCCCGGATAAATATCGAAAATCGATAATCGAAAAAATCGGGTTATAGAAGAAGTGGTCGGATTTTAATCAAATTTGATACACGCATAGACAAAGACATAAGAAACGATATTCAGAAGTTTCGAGGTTGTAGTTTTTACAGTAGTGCAGAAAATCGATAATATATATACATATACATAACGCAAGATGTTTGTGTGTGTGTCCGTTTATCTGCATTTGGCTCTAAGTAGGGATAATTGTAGTTCTTAGTCTCAGCCATGATATCATTTACTCAGAGGACTTATTTAGCCTTCAAAATTCAGTTTACGACGAAAAAAAGTTATTTGATATCGATACCAGCAAATCAAAATTTGACTTACATCCATTCATTTTTCTTTCTATGGTTTCGCTTTAACTGGAAACAACTATTGCTTTTTAGTTTTTCGTGCCAACGTTCAAAGAGTCTGAGCTCCAGGACCATGGATTAGTTTTAAAGCTTTCATTACACCCGAGCAACGCCGGGCTATACTGTTAGTTTAATTAAACATGCAAGGTGGTATAATGGTTAGCAGAACGGATGGAGAATTCAAGAGACAAGTTCGAATTCCAGTAGGAAGTGAAGATAATAATATTCACTTTATGCTCATACCTTTGGATAAAGTATGAATCCACCTCTCTTCACTTACTGCGCTATGGGTAACTAGCAGGACAGACAGGGACCTATAGCATTGATTCAGTTAGTGACTAAAACGAGCATTGAGAGGGTTGGGTCGCATCAGGCTACATTTCCTGGGCAAATATAACCTTGCTGCTGATATTGAAAGGGACCTCCACTCTGTGGTAGACTGGGGTAAAAATGGCTTGTAAATTTCAATGTTTTTGAAACGAAGCTGTTGTCAAACATCATAGGCAGTATCTCCTGCCCCCCCAAAAAAAACCTGGACCAAGTGAGTCTCCCTGAAAGTAATATACTGCGCCTTCTCGGTCTTACCCTCTCTTCTGACTTTAAGTGGAACCATTACATTGAATCAATAGCTAAATACACAGCTAGGAAAGCTGGGTCACTGTGTCGGGCCAGGAAGTGTTTTTTTGCCCGAATCCATCTAGCACAGATACAAATCAACCATCCGATCGTGCTTAGAATACTTTTGTCATATCTGGTCAAGCGCCCCTGTTGGTCATCTCAGGGTTCTTGACAGGCTCCAAAGATCTGTGATTTGATCGCTCTCGACCTGGCAGCTCGACTCCAGCCACCTTTTCACCGACGGGATTTGGCTTCCTTCTGTCTCTTCTACAAATATTTTTATGGCTTCTGTTCCGACGAATTTGGGTCACTGGTGCCCCTCTACAAGAATTTACTCGAGCAACCAGACTGGCAACAAGGTCCCACCTTTTTACAGTTAAATCTACCAAATGCAGCCGACAATTCTACTCTGTCATCTTCTTTTCTCGCACTTCTTGCCTGTGGAACTCCCTTCCCTATACTTGCTTTCCTGACAGCTACAACCTCCAGGAATTTAAATGCAATGTCAATTCCCATCTCTTATCCGCTTGACTCCAGTCTTTCCCTCGTTTTGTCTACATCTACCCGCGTATCTTGTTCTTTGAGTTTCTCAATCTACCTCCACAACTGCCATCATACCTGTATTCACATCCTACTCTTGCTCTTTCTCTGACACCCACTGAAACTGGTTCGTTTTTCTCTTCGCTTTTCTTCTGCTTAAACTTTTCCGGTTTTATGTAGCTCCCTGCGCATCAGTGGCGGTGCTGCCTTGCTTGGGTTGAAACGATTAAAAAAAATCACTGCTCATGCGGCTGTAGTGTATGTAATACTCTTTTGATGGGTTACGGATCCCTTGATAATGCGTGACTTTCCTCTCCGTCTAGGAATTTTAACAGAGCTTTATTCTGCATATATTCATTTCATCCCTTTTACACACAATGGTGTGTAGGGCAGTAACTTTCTATTATTGTTTCCGTTACAAACTGCTTTTTACCGGGCAGAGTTGTTAACTCTGGAGGGACCATTCCCGGTCCTTGCCTTTACAGCACCTGGTATTCACAAACGGTCACCCATCTAAGTACTGATCAGGCTCGATGTTGTTTAACTTCGGTGATCGGACGAAAACCGGTAGTATTCAACACGATATAGCTGTAGACTCTACATATATTAGTTAAATAAATAAATTTAATATTAAACTAAGCAAAGCAATATAAAATCAAACAAAAAATGAAGTAAACATCCTGTAAGGATGCTTATTTTGTAAATTCACCAGGGTTTATTGATTGGTTTTCGAATTATTTGAAATTAAATTCTTACTCATTCAGATGTCATGGTTAGGTCAAAGGAGTGATCAGATATTAGCTTGGATCATATTATTGGAAGTGAGCCCTAAGATTATTATTATTATTATCATTATTTTTATTCTTATATTATTAGCTATTTCTAAAATTATACAATACGTAACAAACAGATATAATTATTCATTATTCGCTTTTATTTTTTTAAGACTTTCATGTTAATATTTTCCTTCTTAAATTTCTAGTCTTCGTGGTTGAATTAATAATCAGCCTATACCACCTACTTGTTTTCTTTTTCTTTAATTCATTGTGAACTTTAAGATGTTTTTGCTATTTTCAGACTCTGATTATACGCCGTCCTTATGTTACTACCATCTTTTTTTCTCGGCCTGTTATTAACATTTTTCTTGTTTCTTGTGATATATTCTTGCGTTTTAAACCTTTCCATCTTTTCCTTGATAATTCCTTTTCATTGCCGTAAGCGGTTCCCTAGATTTCATCTTCTGAATTCTATATCCCAGAACGATAAATCAATTTTTTTCTTCTAAATCGATCACGCAACAAAGAAAACCAACGTAGCAGTTACTGCATGCACATGCCCAAGGGTAAAACACGATCCCCGATGACGTGAGGCTGGGACGCGTCGAGGCGATCCGGAGAATGTTATAGATTGAATGATTTTTATCGATCTAGATATCGAATTAAATTCATTGGTATTCATTCGTTTCTTTTCTACTTTTATTGCTGGCAAATTTATCGATTACTATAAAAAAAAAACAAAAAAACAAAGAAAGTTCTCTCAAGTTCAAGTTGTTGGTACCTGAAAGATCTTTCTGTACTCATCAGAAACATGAAAAATAGAGAATTATTTTGAAATTTCAACCTCTTAATTTCACATTCCCAGTGAAATAATTTCAATACTAGACAAAAGTGTCTTTTCCCCATTCACAGTTAGATCAACGAAATGCAGACGACAATTCTACTCCTTCAGTTTCTTCTCTCGCACTTCCCGCCTGTGGAACTCGCTTCCATATTCTTGCTTTCCTGATGGCTACAACCTCCATTAATTTAAATGCAATGTCAATACTCATCTCTTAACCACTTGACTCTAGTTTTTTCTACACCACCCTGTATATCCTTTCCTTTCTCTCCACTTTGCAACTGTCATCACACCTGTATTCCTATACTTCCCTTGCTTCTTTCTAACTGGTTTGTCTTTTTCTTCACTCTCCTCCTATCTAACCTTTTTACGCTTATGTAGCCCCCTGCATATCAGTGGCGTTACCGCCTTGCTTGGGGTGATACGATTAAAAAAATTAGAATTGAATGTAAAAAAAATCTCAAATTCGTGAAAAGAATCTACTAAAAGCCTCCTGTCTCTAAAACCAGACAGAATATTTTTCTTAAATAATCTCACCTCAAGCAAGGTATTCTGCCACTGTTGCGCAGGGGGTTACATAGGGAAAAGTGATGAAAAAAGAGGGGTAAGTTATGGGAAATACCAGGAAAAGGGTAATAGACGGATGAGAATACCGATGATGGGGGTAGAGTAGATGAGAAGAGAGTTTAAGAGAATGGATGCGATTAAGTGTGATAGGAAATTGTAGCTGTCGATGAAGCAGGTATGGGAAGGGAATTCCACAGGCGGGAGATGCGATAACAGGAGCTCTTCGAGTAGAAATTGCGGTTATATTTTATCGGTTTCACAGTAAAAGGGTGGGACCTATTTTCTAATCTAGTAGCTCGTGTAATTTCTTACCTAGGAGGCACCAGTGATATTAGTTAATTGGAGCAAAAGCCGTGAAAGTATTTATAGAAGAGGCACAGGGAAGCCACGTCAAGCCGGTGAGATTGCGACTGCAGCCGAGCTATATATATATATATATATATATATATATATATAAGAAAAATTATGGCAGACAAGTTATTTCATGGTAAATCGGAAGTGTGGGCCTATTTCAGGCGAACCACCATCAGCTTCCGCCTTTATTGTACAAAGGACTTCACACGAATCGTGTAAAAGATTCGTGTAAATTCCTTTGTACAATAAAGACGGAAGCTGATGATGGTTCGCCTGAAATAGGCCCACACTTCCACTTTACCATGAAATCACGTGTCTGCCTTTATTTGTCTTATATTTGCTCTATATGTATTTATATACATATATATTTAGAGCTCTCTTAGAGAGTTATCCTACCAGTGTGTGTACAGGATACTCATGTGGATTCTTCTATACACACACTGCATGCTGATATATATATATATATATATATATATGTATGTGTGTGTGTGTGTGTGTGTGTGCGTGTATATATATATATATATATATATATATATATATATATATATATATATATATTATGGTCTCATTACGATTAAGCTGTCGAGAGGCACTATATACCATTTCTTTCTTTCTTGCCATCAATCTTACATTAATATCTGGAAGTGAATTGCCGGAAAATAACCTCGAAGAGACCTGCGTCAATAGATATATGATTCTATTATAGTTGAAATGGAACACTGAACCTTTGTTTTAAAATTGAATGATGCTCAGGTGAATTCTAGTAGCGTGAGAGCTTGGAAAAACACTTCATTAAAAAAATACTACGTAACAGTCAAAATATGAGCAAAAATAACAACACCAGAAACACAAACACCCTCAAAATTGGCTAAAGATATGTCCGAAAGCGCTTGGGACGATAAACATTATGGACTATTTTTTCTATTCTTTAACTCTAACAACAAGCAAAACATCTTAGGATGCTGGAAAACTATCGCTCGGTTCACACTCCACCCACGTCTATTGAACAGGTGAAGAGGCTCATCCCTTGTTTCCTGGTTGGGATGTGGTTTCCGGCTTTCTCTTTTCCAATCTTTTTACTCTTTTCTTTTTTCTTTTTATTTTTGTTTCAATTGGAGTAGATAGACTAAACTATCACCCGGTTTCACACTCCACCCACGTTTATTGAACAGGTGAAGAGGCTCATTCCTTGTTTCTTGGTTTCTCTTTTCCAATCTTTTACTCTTACGTAGCCCCCTGCGCATCAGTGGCGTTATCGCTTTGCTTGGGGTGATATGATTAAAAAAAAAAAAAAACTTCGTAGAAAATCTTTCTTGTTGGCTCTAGTTAATGAAAGATGGTTTAAAGAAAGCGATACATTAATTATATATATATATATATATATATATAATTAGTATTTATTTAAGAAATATAATTTCTTTCAACCTTCTCCGATTGATTTAAAAAATCGATTATACATGATTATTTCGGCAATATTAATACTTCCTCTTCTTTCTCTTCTTCTTTTTCCTCTTCTTCTTCTTTCTCTTCTTCTTTTCTTCTTCTTCTTTATCTTCTTCTTTTTCTTCTTCTATGTGTATTCCAAAAAATATTTTTTTTTATAAGCGTTTCACCCCGAGCAAGGCATGTCACTGCCACTACTGTGCAGGGGGCTACGTAGAGTGGAGAAAGGCTGATTAAATATAGGAAATAACAGAGGGTGGGTGATAGGCGGGTGAGGATACCGAGAATGAGGGTTGGGTAGATGAGAGTGTTGTGAGAATAGTTGGGAGTTAGTGTGATAGGAGGTGTCTATTGACCCTACATTTAAACACCTGGAGATTGTAACTGTCGGGAAAGCAGACTTGTGGAAGGGAGTTCCACAGGCGGGAAGCGCGAGAAAAGAAGCTGTTGGAGTAGAATTTACGGTTACATCTTATTTGTTTAACTATAAAAGGGTGGGACCTAGTTGCTAATCTAGTATCTCGTGTAAATTCGTGCTTAGGCGGCACCAGTGATCTAAGCTCATCGGAGCAGAAGCCATGAAAGTACTTGTAGAAGAGGCACAGGGAAGCTACATCACGCCGGTGTGAGAGCGGCTGCAGCCGGTCTGCCAAGTCAGTATCAACCACGTTACAGATCCTCCTTTGTATTTTGTCAAGAAGCCCAAGGAGAGCAGCAGGGGCACCCGACCAGATATGACAGCAATATTCAATACACGAGCGGATGGTAGATTTGTATATGTGCAGAATAGTTTCAGGTGGGAAAAATTTCCGGGCCCTGCACAGGGAGCCGACTTTCATAGCAGCAGATTTGGCAATGGATTCAATATAGTCATTCCATTTGAGGTCCACCGAGAGTGTAAGGCCAAGGAGGCGTAGTATTTTACTCTCTGGGAGGCTAGCCTGTCCCATGCTTATGGGAGGTAGATGCGATTGTCTATGGTGGTTAGTTGATAACAGCTTTGTTTTGGAGGCATTGAAATTTACCAACCATTTCCTACCCCAGGTCACTACGGATTGGAGGTCCCTTTCAAGTGCGGCAGCGAGGTTCACTTTGTCGTCCAGGCCTGGTTTCTGATCGATGCGGGAGTAGATTGTTGTGTCGTCGGCATACATGCCAACTTGGGATCTAATGGTGTCGGGGAGATCATTAATGTAGATCAGAAATAGCGTGGGACCTAGGATAGAACCTTGAGGGACGCACGCGTTCGTCTGGTAGTTTTGGGAGGCATGCCCATTTAATACCACCTTTAATGTGCGGTTAGAGAGGAAGGACTGGATGAGGTCAAACAGATGTCCAGTTATCCCATAGCTCCGCAGTTTGCACAAGAGGCCAGCATGCCAGACCCTGTCGAATGCTTTGGAGATATCCAAGGCAACGGTTCGGGCTTCACCATTCTTGTCGAGTGCCTGGTATATGTACTCGGTAATGGTCGTTAGCATATCAGCAGTAGACCTGGTGAAGCGAAACCCATACTGTTTGTCAGAGAGAAGCCCGTTGGTCATAAGGTGCTGAATCACCTCGGCGTTGATAATGGCTTCGAAAACTTTGCCAAAGATTGGAAGGAGACTAATAGGACGGTAATTGGCGGGGTCTGAGGGTTCGCCAGAATTCTTAAATATAGGTACTACGCAGGAGGACTTCCAACAGGCAGGAAAGCAGGAAGCAGATAGGCAGAGGTTATAGAGTTTAGAGAGGACAGAGGAGAGTTCTGGGGCACATTTCTTCAGTACTATGACTGGGATTCCGTCACCGCCGCTCGCTTTGTGTGGGTCAAGTTGCGCAATTATCTTGGCGACCAGCGAGGGTGAAATGTGGACGTTATTTAGTTGAGCCTTAGTTCTGGGTGGGAAGTCTGGTGTAGGTATTCCTAACGAGTCCAGTGTCGAATTGGTTGAGAATTTACGGGCAAAGCATTCAGCCTTGTCGGCTGGGGAGGTGAGAACTTCAAATTCATTGATTAGTGGGGGTATTGAAGTCTTGTTCCTGCTGAGCATGCTTTTGCAGAGACGCCAGTAATCTTTGGAGCCAAACTTAGAGGATGCTGTGCGTTGCCTAATTCTGGTAGCAAACGCCCTCTTGGCTTGTCTATACTTTTTAGATGAAGGAGTATTTACACAATTTACATTATTTGAACTATTATCCAATTCTTTGTTGCAAAGTTTACGACGTTTTGGCCAAAACGTGTCCTCCTGATATGCCATGTGCTGCTTTCCATTATCTCCCTTCCCTTCTATCCGCCCCGTGTGCATCAGGTTCTCGAAACACTCCATACATGATACATGCTTTGGGCGATCATGTCATGAAAGAGACATGACTGACTGGGCAGAAGATTATCCCGCAGTAGGTTGCCATAGCTTTCTGCTGTAAGCTGGTTGCCAGCCAAGGCTATAGAACGGAATTTGTCCTGTTATTTGACTCATAGCTAAAGGGAGAAGTGATGTACTATATTATTATGTAGTAATTAGTGGGGGATCAGTTTATTATTTCATAAAAATATAAAACTGATCCCCTACTTTATGCACTGTAGAAGTTATAATCATGTTTTCAATTATTATATTCAGTCAGCCAAGTGCCATACGTGATACATACTTTGGGCGATCATGGCTGACTGGGCTGAAGATTATCCTGCAGTAGGTTGCTATTGCTTTCAGCTGTGGACTGGTTGCCAGCCAAGGCGATAAGACTCAATCTGTCCAATCAGTTAACGCATACCTGGAGGGAAGAGACTGATTAATACCTTTCCTAGGGGTATTTGTGCGCATGTGAATGCAAGGAATTCAAATGGAATTCGGTCTATGCTCACCGATTTGTCGTTTCAAGTCGATATCCAGTGCACCAAAACGCATATCATCAGTTTCCTTTTTGTGTCTTCCGTTTCCAAAACCTCATCGTTGCTAGTATGCACCGCCCTTCTTCTTCTTCTTCTTCTTCTTCTTCTTCTTCTTCTTCTTCTTCTTCTTCTTCTACGTGCCTTGCTATTTCAAAACATAGGCAATCAGGGCCTTTTACGTCTCTCTATTCCTGGTGGCTCTTAGCACGCTTTCTCCTGTTACACCACGTTACCCCCGTTCTGCCATCCATCGGATCAGACCAATTAAGTACGTCACACAATGTTTTCCCTTGTCTATCCTTCCCTCTATCTGGCCTGTTAGTATCAGGTTCTTCAAGCCCTCTTTCTCATTGCATGCCCCAATAACTTTAGCTGTCTCATCCTAATGCCCAGTATTAATTTCTTTTTCGTTTCCATCCTTTCCAAAACCTCATCATTACTCACATGCTCGAGCCACAATATCCACAGCAACCTTCTGCAGAACTACATTTCAGTTGCTTCAAGTTTTTCCTTCATCTTTGATGAGAATGTCCAGCATTCACTGACATATTGAAGAACTGACATCACGTAGCAATTCAGTACTCTCTTCTTTGTTTCTAGCAAAATTTTCCTGTCTCTTAATATTCTACTTAGCTTCTGGAATGCTTCCTTCGCCATGCCAGTTCGGCTTTGAATCTCTGTGTCGCACTTTCCGTCTTCTGTTTGAACACTTCCCAGATATTTAAATTTTTGTACCTATTTGATTTTAGTATCCCCTACCTGTATTTGGTATTTTGTGTTGCTCTTTTTGTTGATGACTATGCATTCGGTTTTCTTGTAGTTTATTTGTAGTCCTTTCTCGTCACTCTCTTCAGTTACCTTCTGTAGGAGGTCTTGTAGTTTTCTTCCTGTGTCTGCTATCGGCACTGTATCATCTGCGTACCTTAGGTTGTTTAAATTGTGGCCTCTGATGAAAAATCCTGGCATAACATCCAGGGTCCTCAGAATATTCTCGCTGTACAAATTGAATAGATTAATACAGTGTATCAAATATAATATTATTTTTTACGAGTGACAACAAAACTTTCTTCTACCGAATATTTGACATCATCTATAAGGGCAGCAGTCTCGAAGTGTGAATTAAGAGATAGTCATAATGAAATGAAAGAACTGAAATTATCACTCTTAGATTCATATAACCATAGATAAAAACGCCATAATTCGTTTTGCTTTAAAAATTACGCGTTCATAAATTCCCTGCCACGTGAACGTTCAAATAAAACACCGTTACAAGAGCGTTCTTAAAAAGAAAAACGGTAAACGGTAACATCAGATATTAAAAATCGCCTGAAGACACCCCTCAAGGTAGAAACCTAGGTATCGAAATAAATTGTTTGAAAATGGAATATATATATATATATATATATATATATATATATATAGTCATCCGCAGACTGATCCGTTTCGCTGTATCACAGCTCATCAGTACGGTTATTGAAACCCAACCGTATTGGCGTCAGTAGGCGATTCTACCTCTGAGCAATGGGCGCTCGATAGAAGGAGGTAGACTTTTTAGCGTGTATATTATCATTATACACGCCCAATAGCTGAGAGTGTTCTAATTCATTGCTGAATGAACCATATATATATATATATATATATATATATATATATATATATATTAAATTAAAAAAGGATGAGCAAATAGGTAAAATCCTAATTCCCGATCCTATTAATATTAAATTTATTAATATCAAAACTGATCAAGCTCGGGTGGGTGGGGCTCGATGTAAATAGCATTATCTGTTCATAGATCCAAATATATAAAGTAAGTAAAACATTTTTAAAGTTGTAAAGTTTTCTAATATCGAGTCATTTCTCTCTGTGTCTGCTTTTTCCCTTTCTGATGTTGTCCGATCACGATGGCGCGTGGTCGTCGGCTTAGCATCTGACTCCCGTCTCATCAGGACGGCGCGTGGTCACTGATATCTTGGAATACACTTTTGATTCTTACAGACGTATTGTAAAGATTTCTAATATCGAGTCATGGATCTCTGTGTCTGCTTTTTCCCTTTCTTATGTCGACCGATCACGGCGGCGCGTGGTTGTCGGCTAAGCCTTCTGACTGCCGTCTCATCAGACCGGTGTGTGGTCCCCGATTTCTTGGAATGCACTTTTGATTCTTACAAACAAATTGTAAAGTTTTCTAATATCGAGTCATAAACCTCTGTGTATGGTCCCCGATTTCTTGGAATGCACTTTTGATTCTTACAAACAAATTGTAAAGTTTTCTAATATCGAGTCATAAACCTCTGTGTATGCTTTCTCCCTTTCTTATGACGTCCGATTACGCCGGTGCGTGGTCTTCGGCTAAGTGTCTGACTCCCGTCTCATCACGCCGGTGTGTGGTCACCGATTTCTTGGAATACACTTTTGATTCTTACAGACGTATTGTAAAGTTTTCTAATATCGAATCATTGATCACTGTGTCTGCTTTTTCCCTTTCTTATGTCGTCCGATCACGGCGGCGCGTGGTCGTCTGCTAAGCGTCTGACTCCCGTCACATCATGCTCTCGTATGGTCAGCGATTTCTTGGAATACATTTTTGATTCTTACAGACGTATTGTAAAGTTTTCTAATATCGAGTCATGGGCCTTTGTGTCTACTTTTTCCCTTTTCTATGTCGTCCGATCATGGCGGTGCGTGGGCACCGATTTCTTGGAATAAACTTTTGATTCTTACAGACGTATTGTAAAGTTTTATAACATCGAGTTATGGATCTTTTTTTTTTTTTTTTTTTTTTTTTTATAAGCGTTTCACCCCGAGCAAGGCATGTCACTGCCACTACTGCGCAGGGGGCTACGTAGTGTGGGGAAAGGCTGATTAAATATAGGAAATGTCAGAGGGTGGGTGATAGGCGGGTAAGGATACCGAGAATGAGGGTTGGGTAGATGAGAGTGTTGTGAGAATAGTTGGGAGTTAGTGTGATAGGAGGTGTCTATTGACCCTACATTTAAAGAACAATTTACACAAACATAGTCGCAGTGCATTACAAGAGCGACAAGTAGGGAATTTAGGTTAGTAACAAAACAGGAACAAAAATTAGGCAGAAAAGATAAGAACCAAAATTAAAAAAACCGGCTAAAACTTACCAGTTGCAGCCTGACTGACAGAAAAAAGTTAAGAAAATTTCAAAAATTATCTCCATTTTGTTTCTTCTATTCAGTTATGGAAAGTTATGAGGGGGGGGGATCACCTCAAAGCCATGTGTCCAGCTCGCGCTTCCCGCCTGTGGAACTCCCTTCCACAAGTCTGCTTTCCCGACAGTTACAATCTCCAGGTGTTTAAATGTAGGGTCAATAGACACCTCAAATAATTATCAAATTTAGGTTTGGTATATTAGGGTTTTGGTTATATGTAGGAATTCTAAGACCGGCCATATTTGTTTTTTTTATTTTATTGTTCTCTCTTCCTCCTTTGCTAACTGGACACATGGCTTTGAGGTGAACTGTGTCCACTTTCCCCTTTCTAATGTCGTGCTGAAAATTTAAATAATTTTTCTAATCACCCGTTTTTAATTTCCTGTGAATGGATGTGTTTTTGGGCTTCTTCCGTTATAGAAATTTTATAACGCATTTTAATTAATACATCTTTGTTTTCGACCGATGCTGGTGAAGCCAGAATTTTCTCGCTGAAATGGCTATTCAACGAAATTAAATTTCGAAATTTTTTGCTTATTATATACATATATATATATATATATATATATATATATATATATATATATATATATAAGTATATATATAATAAAGTAAGTAAAAATCACAACTCGATTATATATATTCGATTGGACTATAAACTCATTTATAAATGGAACTTTGTCCGTGTGTGTGTGTGTGTGTGTGTGTGTGTGTCTGTGTGTGTGTCCGTTACCTGTATACCCCGAAACTGCTGAACCAATTTTCTTGAAAATTTACACACTTGTACTATAAACATCTGCGAGTGTTCTTAGCTAGGTTTTGTGTCGAGGTACCTCCAATAAATATCGAAAATCGATAATCGAAAAAATAGGGTTATAGAAGGAGTAGTCCGATTTTAATGAAATTTGATACACTCATAGACAAAGATATAAGAAACGATATTCAGACGTTTCAAGGTTGAAGTTCTTATAACAGTGCAGAAAATTTGATATCCATACCAGGAAATCAAAATTTAACTTACATCCATTCATTTTTCTTTCAGTCGACGGTTTCGCTTTAACTGGAAACAACTATTGCTTTTTAGTCTTTCGTGGCAACGTACAAAGAGTCTGAGCTCCAGGAGCATGGATTAGTTTTAAAGCTTTTATTACACCTGAGCAACTCCCGGCTATACTTCTAGTATATATATATATATATATATATATATATATATATAGTCTAATCGAATATATATATTATCGAGTTGTGATAATGCGCTAAGATTGTTGCTTTTGTTTTCCTAATAAAAGATATTTTGATTGGCAAGCAGTTATTTTATCGTTAAATGCTCGATATCAGGGTGAAGTAATTTCGAAAGTTAATAAGTTTAATACGAAGAATTTCTCACGTTAATGTAGCCGTTTAATGCCCATTTCGAAATTTCGTGAGTACACCGTTATAAAATCTTCAATCATCGGTCTTCCAGAATCGGCATAAAACTGCTCAGTTAAAGTGAGAAATACGTTGCATTACATATATATATTGTATCAAGGCAGCAGATGATTTTCTAAACATATATTGTTAATGAATGTCTATTATGTTTAATCATGAGCCGTTCTAAACATCGTAATTTGGCTTTACTTTCAGGTCACCTTTTTGATCAGTGTTCAAGTAAACAACATTTCTTAGAAAAACATACCCATGTAGATAATATCAGACAGATTTTAGTCAACAATACAATGATAATCACTCAAACACACAGCCAAAAAGAACCTTCAGATATTGAGGGCCATGTACATTAAATTAAAACAACCCATACTTAATAAAATCACATTTAAATCTGGTCATAACACATTACATTGCATTTAAATATATGGTTCTGATAACATTTCGAGCTCTCACGTGTTGTGAACCTCATAGAACCGCACTACAAATTTACGAACTGCGTTTGCTATTTAGTAACTGTTTTCGTTGCTTAGCAATGTTTTATAAAATCGTGTTTGATGTTGGATATTTTTATGTTAAGTTCCCTGTAACCTCTCTGAAGATGGCTCATGTGAGCTGAAAACTTAGAAACAACCTAATAAAAAATTATCCAAATACTGGAAAATTTTGTCTTTATTTTCACCTGAAATTAAAGCCAAAATACGATGTTTAGAACGGCTTATAATTAAACATAATAGACATTCATTGTCGCTTGTATTGAACAATATATATATATATATATATATATATATATATATATATATATATATATATATATATATATGAATGTGGGTATAATCAAATATTGCAAATAAACCAAGCAAAATAATTGGTAATAGAAAGTACCGAATAGTTTTTCATATTATTAACTGAGAAAACCGATTTTAGAGTAGGTTGAAAAGTTGCTCTTATGCGAATGTCCTAAATGAAAGTGGAAAGTGTTAGTGAATCTGAAAAGAGACAATTGCATCCTGTAACACGCTGATCAGAAAGCGTGATTGGTTGATAGGAAGTGGCCCTTCGGCGCATGAACATTTCTGATGAGAGACTTTCAATAGCAGGACGAATTAAGCGGGACAAATTGACCTCACTCGATGAGCAGGCCGACGAGAAAGATAGGCGTATCGCTCTTTGGTAATCTGTCAATACATTTTTAAATTCTTTTATCTCTCTCTGTCTGTTAAAATCTATCTGCGTCCAGCGCCTTATGAAAATGTTGCCTATTCATATCTATCAACACTGTTAAAATTATATTATTGTGTTCCTAATATATACCCCTACCACTCTCTCTCTCTCTCTCATATATATATATATATATATATATATATGAGAGAGAAAAACGTGGATGCATATCTCATTCTTTTTTCTCTCATAGGTATATATGTATGTGTATCATGTTTTCTCTCTCAAATATATATATATGTGTGTATATATATATATATATATATATTTATCTTATGATTCCTCACTCTCATATATATATATATATATATATATATATATATATATATATTAGCATGCAGTGTGGTTACAGAAGAATCCAAAGGAGTATCCTGTACATGCATTGGTAGCATAACTCTCTAAGAGAGTTCTAAATATATATGTATATCAATACATATAGAGCAAATATAAGAAAAATTAAGCCAGACACGTTATTTCATGGTAAATCGGAAGTGTGCGCCTATTTAAGGCGAAACATCATCAGCTTCTGTCTTTATTGTACAAAGGATTCATGTAAAATAAAAAGAAATTCGTGTGAAATAGGCCTAAACTTCTGATTTTCCATGAAATAACTTGTCTGCGTTAATTTTTCTTATATATATATATAATGCTTTCTCTCTCACACACACGCACACACACACACACACTCTCTCTCTCTCTCTCTCTCTCTCTCTCTCTCGTATAAGTTGGTATTTTCTATGTATATGTTTAAAGAAAGACAAACTGTAATTATATATAGAGTGAAAATGAAGGACCGAGGACGGTCTGAAATATATGAGAGAGAATGATATATAAAATGAAAGAGTGAGGTAGAGATTTATATTCTATTCATAAAATAGTGTGAGCGATTGATATATATGAAGAGAATTAGTGTTAATGGTTATATATGAGCGAGAGAGTATGATCATATATTTATACACAAAAACTGTATATATATATATATATATATATATAAAGAGAGAGACAATGATTATATACATATATAGAAGTAGAGTATAATTATATATATATATATATATATATCTTTATATGAGAAATGAGAATGTATGATTATATAATTAAGAAAGTAAGAATAAGTATGATTATATATATATATATATATATGTATGTATAAACATTATAAATATATATATATATATATATATATATATATTTGCTGTATATGTATGAGATACATATATATTTAGAGTTCTAGATGTATTTATATACATATATATTTAGATCTCCTACAACTGTATATACAGGATACTCCTTTGGATTCTACTATATCTATACCGCATACTGTGTGTGTGTGTGTGTGTGTGTGTGCCTGCCCGCCTGCCTATCTGTTCCGTTCATATTTATCTGTCTTCCTATTTATCTCAATCTACTCAACGTTGCCATTTGTGCGAAGCAATTTCACTCTTTTCTATCGCACTTCGGCTTTCAGGCAGGCAACGAAATGACTTGTCTAAACAACTATGTATTCTTATCGAATCTTTCCCTATCAACTGACAGCATCTCATAAATGTTATCATACGAGTCAGTCCCCGAAGTAATGCGATTAGTTTTTCATCAAGGACACTTGCGAAGGAATATAATGAAAACGAGGCGCTTCTTTCATACAACTCTACACAATAACGTCCGTATAAAAGTGCATGTTCTAATTTAAGAGAATTACTCAGAAAGTCATTTCTCAGATTTTAATGATTTTGACACACAGAATCAGAGACGAATCCTGGTGATATAGCAGAAGGTTCAATTTCCCCCACCAAAATCCATACTATTTCTTCTTCTTCTTCTTCTTCTTCTTCTTCTTCTATGTGCCCTGTCCCTTCAGGACGTAGGCGATCATGGCTTTTCACGTTTCCCTATCCCTGGTGGCTCTGAGCACGCCTTCTCCTGTTACACCGTGCAACCCTCGTTCCGCCATCCACCTGATTAGGTCCTTCAAATATGTTATCCGTTGCTTTCCCCTGTCTCTTTTTCCCTCTATCTGGCCTGTTAGTATCAGGTTCTCCAGGCCTTCCTTCCTCATTGTGTGTCCCAAGAACTTCAGCTGTCTTTCCTTGATGCTCAGTATTAATTTCCTTTTTGTTTCCATCATTTATAGTATTTACCTTGTTATATATAGCAGGCGGATCTGCATTGTGTTGCAGTGGATATCGACTCGGAATGACAAATGGGAGAGCCGAGTTCGAATTCCAGTTGAATTCGTTGCATTCACTTACGCGCAAATAACTTTGGAAAAGGTATTAATCCGTCACTTCCCTCCATCTATGGATTCAAGATATAGGACAGATTGGGTTCTGTAGCTTTGGCTGGCAACCAGTCTACCGCAGAAAGCAATGGCAACCTACTGCGGGATAATCTTCTTCCCTGACAGTCATTTTCTCTTTCGAAAAGATTTTTTCAAAGTTAGACCATCTTATGTTCACATATTTGGAGAGTGAAATGTGCGATTGTGGGGAGGATAGGTTACCAGTCTTTAGTGAGCGACCACCTGCCGTATGCGACCAGCTTTTGATGGCAGTCGGGGTGGTCGCATACAATAGGTTCCTCTGTATTTTCATTTATTTATAAAAACGAAACTGTTTTATACTTCCAACCTTCTGATGATAACTTTCATTTGTGGGGAGTTCGGTCATGTTTGGCACAAGGCCATTTTAATAAATATGACCGAGCTCCCCACTTCACGCATTAACCATCAATACGAAAAGCATAAATACGAAAGGCCAATTCAAGAAATATTAATCATCTCCTTATGACTTAAAACTCACAGATCACTGAATATAACCAAATCTTTGATTCTCTAGGCTATGTATCCTTGGGATCAGTTCGAAATTCTAATCACTTGTAAAAGTTTGGGGAGGACAACGGCCGAAACCTCGAGAATATGACAATAAAGATGAGGACAACAGTCCGAACAATGTAAATAGTGTAAATAGTTACAATACCTCATCTCAGAAATAGAGACAGATGTTGAAGGTGAATATGGCAATAAAGATGAGGACAACAGTCCGAACAATGTAAATAGTGTAAATAGTTACAATACCTCATCTCAGAAATAGAGACAGATGTTGAAGGTGAATATGGCAATAAAGATGAGGACAACAGTCCCAACAATGTAAATAGTGTAAATAGTTACAATACCTCATCTCAGAAATAGAGACAGATGTTGAAGGTGAATATGGCAATAAAGATGAGGATAACAGTCCAAACAATGTAAATAGTGTAAATAGTTACAATACCTCATCTCAGAAATAGAGACAGATGGTGAAGGAGTGAATATGGCAATAAAGATGAGGACAACAGTCCCAACAATGTAAATAGTGCAAATAGTTACAATACCTCATCTAAGAAATAGCGACAGATGCTGAAGGTGAATATGGCAATAAAGATGGGGACAACAGTCCGAACAATGTAAATAGTGTAAATAGTTACAATACCTCATCTCAGAAATAGCGACAGATGTTGAAGGTGAATATGGCAATAAAGATGGGGACAACAGTCTGAACAATGTAAATAGTGCAAATAGTTACAATACCTCATCTCAGAAATAGAGACAGATGTTGAAGGTGAATATGGCAATAAAGATGAGGACAACAGTCCGAACAATGTAAATAGTGTAAATAGTTACAATACCTCATCTCAGAAATAGAGACAGATGTTGAAGGTGAATATGGCAATAAAGATGAGGACAATAGTCCAAACAATGTAAATAGTGTAAATAGTTACAATACCTCATCTCAGAAATAGAGACAGATGGTGAAGGAGTGAATATGGCAATAAAGATGAGGACAATAGTCCAAACAATGTAAATAGTGTAAATAGTTACAATACCTCATCTCAGAAATAGAGACAGATGGTGAAGGAGTGAATATGGCAATAAAGATGAGGACAACAGTCCCAACAATGTAAATAGTGTAAATAGTTACAATACCTCATCTCAGAAATAGAGACAGATGGTGAAGGAGTGAATATGGCAATAAAGATGAGGACAACAGCCCGAACAATGTAAATAGTGTAAATAGTTACAATACCTCATCTCAGAAATAGAGACAGATGGTGAAGGAGTGAATATGGCAATAAAGATGAGGACAACAGTCCCAACAATGTAAATAGTGCAAATAGTTACAATACCTCATCACAGAAATAGAGACAGATGGTGAAGGTGAATATGGCAATAAAGATGAGGACAACAGCCCGAACAATGTAAATAGTGCAAATAGTTACAATACCTCATCTAAGAAATAGAGACAGATGCTGAAGGTGAATATGGCAATAAAGATGGGGACAACAGTCCGAACAATGTAAATAGTATAAATAGTTACAATACCTCATCTCAGAACCTGCATTTTTTTTTTTACAATCATATCACCCCAAGAAAGGCATTTCACCGCCACTATTGCGCAGGAGGTTACACAGGGGAAATGATGAGAAAGAGTGGTTAGATATAGGAAATGTCAGAAGGAGGGTGATAGATACCGAGGCTAAGGGTTGGGCAGATGGGAGGAGTGTTTGAGAGAGTGGATGAGAGTTAGTGTATTAGGAGGTGTCTATTGACCTTAAATTTAAACTCCTGCAGGTTGTAGCTGTCGGTGAAGAAAGTATGTGGAAGGAAATTCCACAGGCAGGAAGTGCAAGAAAAGAAGCTGTTGGAGAAGAAATTGCAGTTACATTTTATCACTTTCACTGTTAAAGGGTGGGGCCTAATTTTGTAATCTATTATCCCGTGCAAAAATCGTACCTACGAGGCACCAGTGAACTAAGTTCATCGGAGTAGAAGCCGTGAAAGTATTTATAGAAGAGTCACAGGGAAGCCACCTCACGCCGGTGAGAGAGTGACTGCAGTCAGTCTGCCAAGTCGGTATCGATCATATTGCAGATTCTCCGTTGTATTTTGTCAAGAACACACAGGTGAATAGCAGGGGCACCCGACCAGATGTGGCAGCGGTATTCCATACACGGGCGGATGGTAGATTTATATATGTGCAGGATAGATTCAGACGGAAATTTAGCAATGGATCCGATATAGTCATTCCATTTGGGGTCCGCTGAGAATGTGAGGCCAAAGAGCCGTAGTGTGTTACTCTCTGGGAGGCAAGCCTGTTCCATGCTAATGGGAGGTAGGTGCAATTGCTTCGTTTTGGAAACATTAAAATTTACGAGCCATTTTTTACCCCACTTCACTACGGATTGGAGGTCCTTTTCAAACTCGGCAGAGAGGTTCGCTTTGTCACCCACACCAGAATTTTGATTGAGGCGACTGTAAAGTGTGGTGTCATCAGCGTACATGCCTACTTGGGATCCTATGGCGTCGGGGAGATCAGTAATGTAGCTCAGAAAAAGCGTAGGACCAAGAATAGAGCCTTGAGGGACACCCGCGTTCGTATGGTAGTTCTGGGAGGCATGTCCGTTTAATACCACCTTCAATATGCGGTTAGACTGAATTAGGTCAAACAAATGTCCAGTTTTACCATAACTCTGCAGTTTGCGTAGAAACCCAGCATGCCAGACTCTGTCGAACGCTTTGGAGATATCCAAGGCAACGGTTCAGGCTTCGCCATTTTATCGAGAGCCTGGTATATATACTCGGTGATGGTCGTTAGTATATCAGTAGTAGACCTGGTGAAGCGGAAACCATACTGTTTATCCGAGAGGAACCCGTGGGCTGTGAGATGCTGAACCACCTATGCTTTGATAATGGTTTCGAACACTTTGCCAAAGATCGGAAGAAGGCTGATAGGGCGATGATTTGAGGCCTCCGACGGTTCTTCAGCATTGTTAAATATAGGAACTACAGAGGAAGACTTCCAACAGACAGGAAAGCAGGAAGCAGATAGGCAGAAGTTGTAGAGCTTAGAAAGGACAGAGGAGAGTTCAGGGGCACATTTCTCCAAGTCTATGATTGGGATTCCGTCCCCTTGGCTCGCTTTGTGAGGGTCAAGTTTCGAGATTATGTTAGAGACCAGCGAGGGTGTAATGTGAACGTCATTTAGTTCAGCCTCTGTTCTAGGTTGGAAGTCGGGTGTAGAAGCTCCAGACGAACCTAGTCTCGAATTGGTCGAGAATTTGCGAGCAAAGCATTTCAGCCTTGTCCACTATGGAGGTAAGGACTTCAAATTCATTGATTAGTGGCGTATTGACAACTTACTCTTGTTAATCACGCTTTTACAGGTCGCCAGTAGTCTTTAGCGCCGAAGTTGGATCCTCTGTGTTGCTTCATTCTGACAGCAGACAACATCTTAAGTTCGTTAAGTATCTTTTTACATTTATTACGGGCTGAGGCGAAAAGGCGCCTATTTTGGTCCGACGCGTAGCTACGATAGAGCCGGAAGAAATGATTTCGGTGAGCAATGGCGGCTGATCAAGCGGAAGAGAACCAGGGAGACGAATGAGATATAAGCTGGAATTTCCTAGCAGGTATAAAAGCATCGATGCCAGCCTTAACCCAGGAGAAAACCTCGGATGCACAGTCTTCGACGGGAAGACTAAAAACGTTGTTCCAAGGGACGTCAGAGACGAAGTCTCGGAACGAATCCCAGTCTGCACTTTGGTAGCAGTAAGATATTCTGCTGGTCTCGGTTTCTTGGGTAGGGTGGGAGTGGAATGAGATGTTGACAGAAACTACGGCGTGGTCAGAGTTTCCGAGAGAGCAGAGCTATCTGGTTGTGCAAAAATCTGGGATGGAAGTGAAGCAGAGGTCTAGTAGTGAGTCCCTTCCGTTAGGCTTAGTGGAGAAACGCGTGAGGAAGTCCACCACTTGCGTAAGGGATTGGGTGATTGAAACATTCATGGTGTGGACACCAGCAAGGTCGGCGACAGAATTTTCCAGCCACTTAGTGTGGTCGGAGTTAAGGTCACCAAACACAAATATATGGGCAGAGGGATGAGAAGAAATGGCTTTGTCGATATTGTCAGAGAGGCTATCAAGTACCGAACAGTCAGAGGAAGAGGGGGAGCGGTAGAGAAAGAAGAGTTAGCTAACCGAGCTTAGAAGTGAGAGACGGAAGCACATGAAAGAATGATCCAGGGATTCAAAGATGTCACTCTCGCTAGAGGGAGTTGTTCGCTGACATAAACACCAAGCCCATGCATATGGACATTGGAGTCCTTCCTGAAGAGAGGAAGGTAACCAGGAACGTAAAACTCAGACGAGTGGATAGAAGGGTCAAGGTTAGTTTCACATAGGGCTAAGATATCAGGTGGGTTAGTGTGAAGGAATGATTCTACGCTGTGAAAGTTAGTGCGGATACCACGTATGTTTGTGAAAGAGACGCAGACGGGTTTGGGTTTTTTCTGACTAGCTGGTTTAGTTTTGCTATTATGTTTTTTTTTTATAGTGATTTAGTTAAGGAGAGGTCTAGAGTAGAATCAGTCGGTCACTTGTTTGCAGCATGTGAAGGATGGAGACTGGTGCGGCCTACAACATAATGTGGCCTCGGGGTTGGCCACCGAACGTTCATGCAGGGACGCCCGTCCAAGCGGGATATAGCACTAAAAGAACACCGGTATTATTCAACTGTAGATCAGAGCAGCCTCTCAAGACGCTACGCAAGAGTTCGTTTAGGGCTCTAATTATTTTTTTGTGTATTCTATTTGTATAGGGCCCATTGGAATTAGGGATAAATATTAATCCATCATCCCGATATAGGCCTATTTGTTTTGGGTCTAAGAATCAACTTAAAACATCTAAAATATAAATACATATTAAATGTGTTACCTGGGCTGATTTTTAAATTTTAATTTATAATTTACTTTAATCTTTATTCTTATTTTCAATTTATTTTATTTTATTCTATTTAGTTTATCGATACCTAGTGGGATTTTTAATGAGATTAATTTTATTCATTTTTTTTTCATACTTATATCTATTTTTCCCCTAAATATGACAACCTTCTGAGGATAACGAATAAATCCTAAGCTGTAGAGAATTCGGTTATGTATGGCACAAGGCCAAATTAATAGACACTAACCATCTCCCTACGGCGAAAGAACAAGGCACAAAGAAGAAGAAGAATATGGACGAAGCAAACCAGCAATGGTAAGGATTTGGAGAGAAAGGAAAGAAAAATAGAAAATGATACTTAACATCAGCTAAAGCTTTTGGGACATGTCATGAGAAAAAAGAGCTTGGAGAACCTGATGCTCACGGGACAGATAGAATGGAAGAGAGACAAGGGAAATCAGCACATGACACATCTCAAGGACACGTTTTGGCCTCAACGTCGTAAAAATAGCAATAAAGATGAGGACAATAGTCCAAATAAGGCAAATAGTAAAAATGCTACCCCATTTCAGAAATATAGACAAATAGAATGATGTATTATTAAACGTCGTACAAATGGAAAAAAATATGAGGACAATAGTCGTCCAAATAATGTAAATAGTGTAAATACTACCTTATCTCAGAAATATAGACAAATAGAATGATCTATTATTAAACGGCGTACAAATGGCAACAAAGATGAGGACAATAGTCCGAATAATGTAAATACTGTAAATACTACCTCATCTCAGATATATAGACAAATAGAATGATCTATTATTAAACGTCGTACAAATGGCAACAAAGATGAGGACAATAGTCCAAATAATGTAAATAGTGTAAATACTACATCGTCCCAGAAATATAGACAAATAGAATGATCTTTTATTAAACGTCGTACAAATGGCAACAAAGATGAGGACAATAGTCCGAATAATGTAAATACTGTAAATACTACCTCATCTCAGATATATAGACAAATAGAATGATCTATTATTAAACGTCGTAAACATGGCAACAAAGATGAGGACAATAGTCGTTTAAATAATGTAAATAGTGTAAATACTACCTCATCTCAGAAATATAGACAAATAGAATGATCTTTTATTAAACGTCGTACAAATGGCAACAAAGATGAGGACAATAGTCCAAATAATGTAAATAGTGTAAATACTACCTCATCTCAGAAGTATAAAATATCTGATGGAATCGCACAGATGGATGGATTGATTGAAATAACAGGGGAAGGGATATTAAGAGCAACATGGAATAGGGAGAAGTGGAGGACTACGACTGCCTACGCCCTGAAGGGACACGGCACATAGATGATGATGTTAAATACAAAGAACGCGCGCTTACGCCATAGATGAGAACACTGTGACGCGGACTGACCGTGAAAAGGTCAAGACATTAAAACTCGCACTAGACAAAATCCTATGCGTAATTCCGATTACAGATTAGCATCCGTTGGCCACCGAGACATAAAAGAATCTTCACAAACTTACATATAGAATTATCTACAGTTTTAACGCACGTGACTGACCAATGAGAATTAACCCAAACAAAATTTAACATACCAGAGTTTCTGTCGTTTTGTCTGTTTTCGCTTATCCTTTGATGAAGTGAATTTTTAATAAAAGTGAAACATGTTAGATTGATAAAAGGTTCCTATTTGTTCTTTATCATATCATATATTTCTTTCTTCTTTTTCTCCATATCTCATTCTCTGATGAAGCTTTAATGAAAGTGAAACATGTTAGATTGATAAACGTTTCCTATTTGTTCTTTATTTTATCATATATTTCTTTCTTCTTTTTTCTTTGTATCTCATTCCCTGATGAAGACTTAATAATGGGTAATACGTTAGATTGATAAACGTTTCCTATTAGTCTCTTCTATAAATAATTTCACGGTTTCTGCTCCGATGAGCTTAGATCAATGGTGCCTTCTAAATACGAATTTGAACGAGACACTAGATTAGCAACTAGATCCCACCCTTTTACTGTGAAACCGATAAAATGCAACCGTAACTTCTACTCCAACAGTTTCTTTCCTCGCACTTCCTGACTGTGGAATTCTCTTCCACACGATTGCTTCCCCGACGGCTACAATCTCCAGGAGTTTAAATGTAAGGTCAATAGACACCTCCTAACAAACTAACCTGCTCCCATTCTATCAAACACTCTTCCCATCTCATCCTCGGTATCCTTACTCATCTATCACCTTCCTCCTGACATTCCCTATGTCTAACCACTCCTTCTCTTTACCTTCCCCTATGTAGCCCCATGCGCAATAGTGGCAGTGGAATGCCTTGCTTGGGGTGAGATGATTAAAAAAAAAAAATTGTTCTTTATCTTATCATATAATTCTTTCTTCTTTTTCTCCATATCTCATATTCAGATGAAGATTTAACAAACGTACATTTGCATTTTGATCCGCAACTCTTTTGTCTTATATATATATATATATATATATATATATGTGTGTGTGTGTGTGTGTGTGTGTGTGTGTGTGTGTGTGTAGTGTGTGCGTGTTAAAATTTTTGTTAAGGAAAAATGGAGAAATTTTATTGGCTCTAAATATTTCGCCATTAATTTTATGAGAAATGATGGATGAAAATGCATTTTCGTTCATTGATTATCCATCCGAACTTTTAAAAAAAATGGCAAAAACGGCTTCACGATAAATCGTGAAAATTAAGATTTTACACTGAACGTCCATCTGTCAGAAGGTAGAATGTAAATCATGAAAAGGACACGATGATTTCAAGAAATTGCTTCATTTGGTCAAAACGAAGAGGAAATATATCTCGGGATTTTTTTTCTTGCGGTAAGAAGTGTGATTGACTATGCTAAAATGAGTCTGAATTTTCCATTTTCTAATACTTGAGAAAATATTTGCTATACTTTGTGTAGTGTGCTGAATTAGAAAGTAAAAAAAATATGAGCGGTCAATGTTGAATACAGTGGAACCTCTACTGACAAAATTAATTCGTTCTGGAATTCGTCTCGTAACGTGAACATTTTCTAAGTAGAGACGCTTTTGACCCTATAAATACCTGTTGGTAAACAGTAGATTTCTGTTTGGTTTCGGTACACCGCTCGCTCCACACGTGGGTTTGAAGCTTCCAGACGAAAATAAACAGAGTCTTAACTCAATACTGATCTCTCTATCAGCGCACGTCACCACTTTCCCAAGGACACTGGCAGCCATTGTCTCTGGACCCTTTTTATGGACAAAAACAATTGCTGACGCACCAATCATCACCGTTGGCCACGTTCTCACTCAGCATAAAAGGGCAGGTCGAAGAATATTCCTTTCTTTGACCAAACTTGCGAGGGGAGAGGACGCAGCTGACGAAACTTACTGTCTGACGTGGGCTGACGCACGCATTCATCAAAACACAGCAGTCCAACCAGCAAAACACCTTGGACGATTTGGCTCTGGTAAGTGTGAATGTTTATCGTTACAATGCCCTAAACGGTTCCAAGCCTCCAGCTCGAACCACTCAAAATCTCGTGAGGTAACAGTATCGGGCCACAGCTTTCTCCAAGCTGCATTAAGGGTACGTCTGGTCACTTCCTGCCAAGCCATGTCGAATATCTTGAGGCAAATAAAAATATCGGAGTGATGCTTCCAAAACTCACGAAAGGTAAGCTGGGTGTTTTCAGTGATGTCGAAACAACTGTTGAACAGGTGTTTGTGTACAGTTTTTGAAGTTCGAAATGACTTGTTGGTCCATGGGCAGGAGGATAGAGGATAGAGGGGTGTTAGGTGGGAGATACAGCACCTTAATAGACGAGAAATTATCCAGGATATCATCTTCGGGGCCGGGCGGGTGGACAGGAGAATTATCGAGAATGAGGAGGCACTTGAGGAGGCAATGAGGTGGACTCTGGGAGCTAGCTCGTATTTTGAAATTTTAGCCTTTCGTATCCTGAAATTTATTTCCTAACAAGAGACAATGATTTTCCGAAGAGGCGTTTCGTAAAATGAAAATTTCGTATGTATAGCCTTTCGTAAGTAGAGGTTCCACTGTAATTAGAAAAATATTTTTGCAATCTTATCAAATCAGATATGGTTCTGGAAAGTAAAACGAGACAAGAATCCAAGACAAAGAAAGAAACAAACAAAAAACAAAAAAAAATTAATTTCTATAAAAGTCCCTTTATAATTAGTTACAATTTTTTCTGGGGGTGCGTCATGGTGCAGTAGATATCGGTTTGAGAGACGAGTTCGAATTCCAGTTGAAATCGATGTATTTATTCACTTTCACACAAATAACATTTGGAAAAGCATTAATCTTTCGCTTCTTCTTCCAGCTATGGGTTAAATAGCTGGATAGATTGGATTCTATAGCCTTGGATGACAACCAGTCTACCGCAGAAAGTAATGGTGATCTGGGTCAGGGTTTTTTTCACACTGAATAATTTTCACTGTTTCGTGGCCGTTATTTCAGGGAATTTGCCGTACTCTTCACGCTGAGAAATGCGGGCTGGCGAAGACTGTTTAACCCATAGCTGGAAAGAGAGGAGACGGATTAATACCTTTGTGTAGAGATGACTGCAATGAATTCAACTGGAATTCGTACTCGGCTTTCTGATTTCTCGTTCCGAGCAGATATCCACTGAACCACTTTTCAGAGCTGCCGTATCATTAGACTTCGTAATCACCATTAGACTCTTCAAACTCGTTCCACAGATTGACACCTAAACACATTGAAATGTTCGTACTGAAGCTTCCAGCATGAATATCAATCAGTACAGCATGGCGTTTTAAAATTTCTGGAAATATCTTTTGGAAAGGTATTAATCCGTCTCTTCCCTTCAGTTATGGGTTAAAAAACAAGACAGATTTGGTTCTATAGCCGTAGTTGGCTACCAGCCTACCACAGAAAATAATGGAAACCTACTGCGAGAAAATCTTCTGCCCAATCACGGATGGCACTTAACTGACTGATTTGCGTTATGGTGTTTTTATCCACTTACGGTGTCCAACTGACCCTACTATAACATACAGTAAAAAACAAAAAACAAACAACGGCTACAATTTACCCATCGCACCCTGTATTATCGAGCGTATTTAAATTTTTATACTTTCTACAAGGGTTCTTATCTTAAAGTATTATTTGAAACAAAATGAAGAATTTAGGCCACAGATGGCAAATAGGTTTAAGACAAGAGCTCCCTAAATACGTTCAAGATACGACCAAACTAAAATATTAATTCGGCATCACTTTAGAATGTCGCAGTAGAAAAGAAAAATTCACCTTATTTATTGAATGACTGTCGTAGAAGTTCTTATACCGAAAAATTCACCTTATTTATTGAATGAGCCTCGTAGAAATCCTTATACCGAAAAATTCACCTTATTTATTGAATGACCCTCGTAGAAGTCCTCATACCGAAAAATTCACCTTATCCTCGGTTGGCCGTGATTAAGATCCACGTCATGAAATTTTGAAAATGTTATTTTCCCTAAAGCAGGATATCACACGTCACTGTGAATTTTGTAAAAGTAAATAAGAGAAGAGAGTTACTTTTAATTTTTAACTAAAAATATAGCCCGGCGTTGCTCGGGTGTAACGAAAGCTTTAAAACTAATCCATGGTCCTGGGGCTCAGACGTTTTGGACGTTGGCACGAAAGACTAAAAAGCAATAGTTGTTTCCAATTAAAGCGAAACCGTAGACTGAAAGTAAAATGAATGGATGTAAGTCAAATTTTGAAGTTTGGTGAGAATCGGATAAAAATTGTGGATTTGTATAAAGGACATACAGACACACACACACAAACATCTAGCCTTATATATATATATGTATACATATATATATATTATCAAATATTATCAATTTTCTGCAACCTTGAAAATTCTAATATCGTAATTTTTGTCTTTGTTTATGAGTGTATCAGATTTGATTAAAATCGGACCAATCCTTCTATAACCCTATTTTTTCGATTATTGATTTTCGATATTTATCGGGAGTACCTCGACAGAAAACCTAGCTAAGAACACTCGCAGACGCTTATAGTACAACTGTGTAAATTTTAAAGAAAATAGGTTCAGCCGTTTCGGAGTCTATAGGTAACGGACACACACACACAGACACACACAGACACATACAAAGTTCCATTTATAAATAAGTTTAGATTTTCTATCCATCATAAGTAAATATATGACGCCAGGAAATTTGATGATTCATCAAGACGAACGGATCTGACTGATGTGAAATAAAAAAATTTGAAAGGAACCTCTAACCAGAAAACAAGGAATAAAAATCCCACTTCTCTTCAAAAGACCGAGGAAGAGGGTGAATTGTATGATAGAGTAAGCAATCTACTACTATAGAAGAAAAAAATTAAATAGTGACCAAATGAAGAAAATAAAATGTACGACCGAGAAAAAAGAAAAAAAGGTCCGGCGAGGAGAAGGGGAACGTCACTGGCCGGCGAGGAGAGAAAAAAAAAAAAAGAAGAAGGAACGACCAAGAGATGAGAAAAAAAAACGGCGCAGACGAGTTAAAGGGAAAACAGACGGGCCGACGACGAGAAAAGAAAAACGAAAAACCGACGAGGAGAATGGAAAAAATAAGAGCCGACAAGAAGAAAGGAAAGAAAAAGGGCCGACGAGTAGAAAGAAAAAAAAACGACCGAGGAGACGAAGGGACAAACAAGGGTTAGCCAGGCAAAAAAAAAAAAAAAAAAAAAAGGACCGAGGAGAAGAAGGGAAAAAAGAATGGCCGACAATAAAAAAAAAAAAAGATAAACAAAGGGTCGGCGAGGATAAGGGAAAAAAAAGTGCCGATGAGGAGGAAAAAAGAAAGATGAGCCTTCCAGAAGAAAAGAAAAAAGAAAGCCTGGCAAGGACTGAAAGAAAAAGAATGACCGACGAGACGAAGTGAAAAATAAAGGGTCAACGAGGAGAATGGAAAATAGAAGAGCCGACGAAGTCAGTCAGTTAAGTGCCATACGTGATACACGCTTGGGCGATCATGTCTCGAAAAAGACATGACTGACTGGACAGAAGATTATCCCGCAGTAGTTTGCCATTGCTTTCTGCGGTAGACTGGTTGCCGACCAAGGCTATAGAATCCAATCTGTCCTGCTATTTAACCCATAACTGGAAGGAAGAGACGGATTAATACCTTTCCCAAGGGTATTTGCGCGTAAGTGAATACAATGGATTCAACCGGAATTCGAACTAGGCTCCCCGGTTTCTCGTTCCGAGCCGATATCCACTGTACCACAATGCACATCCAGCCGATGAAGAGAAAGGAAAAAAGATTGGCCGACGAGAAGAAGGAATAAAAAAGGGCTCCCGAAGAATTATACAAAAAAGAAGAGCAGACAAGAAGAAAGAAAAAAAAGGGTAGAAGAATAGAGAAAAAAACCCAACCAAGGAAAAAAAAAAAGAAGAGCCGACGAGGAGAAAGGAAAAAAGATGGGCCGCCAAGGCGAAGTGAAAAATAAAGAGCCAATCAGGCAAAAGGAAAAAGGGGTTTGACAAGAAGATGGGGAAAAAAGTAGGACCGAAGAGGTAAAAGAAAAAAGGATGGGTTGACGAAGACAAGGACAAAAGAAGGGTCTACGAGGAGAAAGAAAAAGAAAGGCTGAAGAAGACAAAGAAAAAAAAAGAACCGAAGAAAACAAAGGAAAAAAAGAAAGGCCGACGAAGAGGAAAGAAAAACAGGGATTAAAGAAGACAAAGAAAAAAAGAAGGGCTGACGAGGAAAAGAGAAAACAAAAGAGAAAGACAATGAAAAAAAGAAGGGCTGAAGAGGAGAAGGGAAAACAAAAGAGAAATACAAAGAAAAAAAGCAGGGCTGACGAGGAGAACGGAAAACAAAAAAGAAAGACAATGAAAAAAAGAAGGACTGACGAGGAGAAGGGAAAACAAAAGAGAAAAACAATGAAAAAAAGAAGGGCCGACGAGGAGAAGGAAAACAAAAAAGAAAGACAATGAAAAAAAGAAGGGCTGAAGAGGAGAAGGGAAAACAAAAGAGAAAGACAATGAAAAAAAGCAGGGCTGACGAGGAGAAGGGAAAACAAAAGAGAAAGACAATGAAAAAAAGCAGGGCTGACGAGGAGAAGGGAAAACAAAAAAGAAAGACAATGAAAAAAAGAAGGGCTGACGAGAAGAAGGGAAAACAAAAGAGAAAAACAATGAAAAAAAGAAGGGCCAACGAGGAGAAGGGAAAACAAAAAAGAAAGACAATGAAAAAAAGAAGGGCTGAAGAGGAGAAGGGAAGACAAAAGAGAAAGACAATGAAAAAAAGCAGGGCTGACGAGGAGAAGGGAAAACAAAAGAGAAATACAAAGAAAAAAAAGCAGGGCTGACGAGGAGAACGGAAAACAAAAAAGAAAGACAATGAAAAAAAGAAGGGCTGAAGAGGAGAAGGGAAAACAAAAGAGAAATACAAAGAAAAAAAGCAGGGCTGACGAGGAGAACGGAAAACAAAAAAGAAAGACAATGAAAAAAAGAAGGGCTGACGAGGAGAAGGGAAAACAAAAAAGAATGACAATGAAAAAAGAAGGGCTGACGAGGAGAAGGGAAAACAAAAGAGAAAGACAATGAAAAAAGGTCTGACGAGGAGAAGGGAAAACAAAAGAGAAAGACAATGAAAAAAAGAAGGGCTGACGAGGCGAAGGGAAAACAAAAGCGAAAGACAATGAAAAAAAGAAGGACTGACGAGGAGAAGGGAAAACAAAAAAGAAAGACAATGAAAAAAAGAAGGGCTGACGTGGAGAAGAGAAAACAAAAGAGAAAGACAATGAAAAAAAGAATGGCTGACGAGGAGAAGGGAAAACAAAAGCGAAAGACAATGAAAAAAAGAAGGGCTGACGAGGAGAAGGGAAAACAAAAGAGAAAACAATGAAAAAAAGGACTGACGAGGAGAAGGGAAAAGAAAAGAGAAAGACAATGAAAAAAGAAGGGCTGACAAGGAGAAGGTAAAACAAAAGAGAAAGACAATGAAAAAAAGAAGGGCTGACGAGGAGAAGGGAAAAGAAAAAAGAAAACAATGAAAAAAGAAGGGCTGACGAGGAGAAGGGAAAACAAAAGAGAAAGACAATGAAAAAAAGAAGCGCTGACGAGGAGAAGGTAAAACAAAAGAGAAAGGCCGACGAAGCTAAAGGAAAGAAAAAATAACCAAAGAAAACAAAGGCAAAAAAGTGGGTCCGACGAATAGAAAGGAAAAAAACTAGTAGTATCCTGAGGACAAAACCAAATGAAAAAGAATGAAGATGACAAGCAGAAGAATAAAATTAACAAAAGTAAATGTAGAAGCAAAATTCTTTTAAATAAAAAAATAAATAAAAAAAACTTACCAAAACTATTATCATCATCACTTTGAATTTTATTGAATCCTTTTTTTTTTTATTATTTAATTGATTCTTATTCCAGACTGGTCATTTCATAGCGGATAATTGAAGGAACGAAAATAGACTGAATTTCTGTCTGAACGCAAAATTAAATTTCCAAATGATACTCCCTTCCTGACCTGTGGCATCCATTCTTAATTACCATTGCTTTTTTAAAATTTATTCATTCAATGCCTTTTATCGGGTTGTTTTCCCCTTTTTCTCGGCCTGTCAATTACTAGTTTACCTTTTTATACGTAGGTATTCGTACTCAAATCTACTTTTAATCATCTCGTGTTTTACACAATCTTAAGATATGAGGCTAAAACTGAGTTAATGGCAGATTCCAAACACTCCAGGCAAAGTAACAAAAAGGAAACTGGAAGAGAAGGCAAAAGACAACATCTAGGGTCGGCAGCCGGAGAGGTAAACGAAGATGTGAGCTTCGATTAGGACGCGCCATACCCAAACAGTAACAGAATTGTGACTTCGGTCTAGCATAGTAACAATGGATGGGAGGTTTAACAGATCGATCCGAAAGCAGATCGGGAGAGCGTAATTTACTTTCGAAAAGTAAGAAAACGGAAAGTGCGACACAGAGATCAGAAGGTAAATTGGCATGAAGAAAGAAGAATTCCAGAAGCTGAGTAAAAGTTCAAGAAACAGGAAAAATTCGCCAGAAACAAAGAAAATAGTACTGGATTGCTATGTGATCTCAGTTCTTCAATATCTCAGTGAATGCTGGACAATATTATCAAAGATGAAGGAAAAAACTTGAAGCAACTGAAATATGGTTCTACAGAAGAATACTGGATATAAAGTGGGGGATCAGTTCCATATTACAATCAATATATAAACTGACCCCTCACTTTGTGGTCACAGCAGTTTCTATACACTTATATTCCAAAAGCACATGGATGTATTCCAGGAGCTGAGAAGAGTATTAAGAAACAGGACTATTTCACTAGAAACAAAGAGGAGAGTACTGGATTGCTATGTGATCTCAGTTCTTCAATATCGCAGTGAATGCTGGACAATATTATCAAAGATGAAGGAAAAAACTTGAAGCAACTGAAATGTGATTCTGCAGAAGGATACTGTGGATGTCATGGATCGAGCATGTGAGCAAGGATGAGGTTTTGGAATGGATGGAAACGAAAAGGAAATTAATATTGAAGATATCGGGAAGAGACAAGTTCCTGGGATATACAATGAGGAAGGAGGGCTTGGAGAACCTGATACTAACAGGCCAGAATAAGGGAAAAAGAGACAGAGAAAAGCAGCGGATCACTTATTTGAAGGACCTGATCAGGCGGATGACAGAACGGGTGTTGGGCTGTGTTACAAAAGAAAGCAGGCTAAGAGCCACCAGGAGTAAGGAGACATTGGGAGCCATGGTCGCTTACGCCCTGAAAGGACAAGGGGCATAGAAGAATTAGATAAAGATATTAAAATCTCATTTGATATAAGAAGAGCTCTGTATTGTTATGGCATTCCTACAAACCTTTCCAGCGGTCAATAATGGAAAATTTATTTACAAATGAAGAAGACACAAAATGGCAAATCTCCAGAAATGTATGGAATAAACCTAACACCTAATCAACGAGGAAGCTATAAAGAAAAGATAATTATTTAAAATCAGTAAGAAACTTAGAACTTCAAGGAATACATCTCTATCATCATGGCTGATGCTAACCTCCAAAAGAGTGACTTATTGCAGCCTCCTCCGGCTAACGTTACCGATTGACAAGTGGATAAACCATATTGAATCTGTTGCTAGGTCAGCTGCTAAAAAAACTTCATAGGTCCTGGGTAAACTGCATCCGGCAGAAAGGCCACTGATTTGGAGGTTGTGAAGAGCATGGTATCACCTCTTAATTGCTGTTGTTCCTAGCTCCACTCTGACCCGACGTGCTAGCACCTGTTTGGGTCCCAATTATGGACAAAATCGCCCGGTTCACACTCCACACACGTCTGTTGAACAGGTGTAGAGGCTCATCCCTTGTTCCCTGTTTAGGATGTGGTTTCCGGTTTTCTCTTTTCCAAACTTCTCACTTTTTTTTGCAATTGGAGTATATTGACTAAACTATCGCCCGGTTCACACACCACCCACGTCTATTGAACAGGTGTAGAGGCTTATCCCCTGTTCCCTGTTTAGGATGTGGTTTCCGGTTTTCTCTTTTCCAAACTTCTCACTTTTTTTTTTCAATTGGAGTAGATAGACTAAACTATCGCCCGGTTCACACTCCACCCACGTCTAATGAACAGGTGTAGAGGCTCATCCCTTGTTCCCTGTTTAGGATGTGGTTTCCGGTTTTCTCTTTTCCAATCTTTTCACTCTTACGTAGCCCCCGGCACATCAGTGGCGTTCCCGCCTTGATCGGGGTGATATGATTAAAAAAAAAATTAGTTAACCCCCAAACTGGGGTTAAACATTATGAAAGTAGAAAAACACACTTTTATAGAAATATATCCATAAAAATAGACTTTTATAGAAAAATATACATTTTTTAAGGAAAAATATTAACAACAATACATTTTTGAAAGAAAAAATTATTAACATACATTTTTTAAGGGAAAAGATATTGACATAACTCATTTTTGAAGGATAAAAAGTTATTACCATAACACATTTTTGAAGGAAAATACTATTGCCATACCACATTTTTGAATGAAAAAAAAAAAAAATTACCAAATCACATTTCTAAGGAAGAAAGAAGGTGTATACATTTCTGAGATGAGGTAGTATTTACAGTATTTACATTATTTGAACTATTGTCCTCATCTTTGTTGTCATTTGTACAACGTTTCGGCTGTTGTACGCTCCGGCCTTATTATTGCCATAATACATTTTTGATAGAAAAAAATTATTAGCAGCAATAAATTTTTGAATACAAACTACAGAACATCTTCAATTTTCTAAAATAAAATAAAAAATAATAAATATCTGACTAATTCAATATTTTCAGTATAACCTAACATTAAAAAAGTACTTTAAAACTCCACCTTTTTGGCATTAATTACCCACAGATGTGTTGATATGACGTGAAACAAAACGCAAACTCAAACAAACTTCACGGTGTTGTGACAGAGAATAATTCTTCCCTAAATCTGTCTTTTTTAATTATAAGTACATTTGTTGACATTAGGATACATTTCAGAGCAGATATGGTTGTTTGCGATGAATCGGAAATTGTGTTATATAGGCTTGATTAAAACCTCGTTTAGACTGATAGTCATTCGTGGTCATTAGCTACCCTATGTGGATAGGGGGTGCAGGTTCGAATCCTGCCGAATGACACACATTTTCGTGATACAAATTTATCGTAAATAATCAGACCGGTAGGTAATAAATACTGCTTAATTAAAACAGAATATCTACTGATCTATCTATTTTCCCTTCTCCTCTTCAAATTGTCGGTTGTTTATAACCAGTTTCGCTAATCTTCGTTAATTTCCGTGAAATAAAACAGAATATCTACTTAAATACGAGTATCGATCAAAAATAATGTTCAAACAAATCATTTCAAATTGTCGGTTGTTTATAACCACTTTCGTTAATCTTCGTTAATTTCCGTGAAATAAAACAGAATATCTACTTAAATACGAGTATCGATCAAAAATAATGTTCAAACAAATCATTTCAAATTGTCGGTTGTTTATAACCACTTTCGTTAATCTTCGTTAATTTCCGTGAAATAAAACAGAATATCTACTTAAATACGAGTATCGATCAAAAATAATGTTTAAACAAATCATTTCAAATTCTCGGTTGTTTATAACCAGTTTCGTTAATCTTCGTTAATTTCCGTGAAATAAAACAGAATATCTACTTAAATACGAGTATCGATCAAAAATAATGTTTAAACAAATCATTTCAAATTGTCGGTTGTTTATAACCACTTTCGTTAATCTTCGTTAATTTCCGTGAAATAAAACAGAATATCTACTTAAATACGAGTATCGATCAAAAATAATGTTTAAACAAATCATTTCAAATTGTCGGTTGTTTATAACCACTTTCGTTAATCTTCGTTAATTTCCGTGAAATAAAACAGAATATCTACTTAAATACGAGTATCGATCAAAAATAATGTTCAAACAAATAATTTTTAAAAAATTCTTATAGATATATATACACATAGATCATATTTAGAATATTGCTGTCACATATGGTTGGGTGCTGTCGATATCAATTAAGAGATCCTTGATGGAATCCAAGGAATAATCTGCGATATTATTGGCCCTGATCTGATATTTCAGTTTTAGTCACTTTGTCATCGCAATAACATTGTCTGTGCCTTTTCTATAAATAATTTCATGGAAACTGTTCGGATGCCCCCATTGTCATTTCAGGTGCTTCCATTATTTTTCCACCCCTACGTATAAGGAGTTAAATAAGTATTTACAGTATTGTGCAAAAGAATTAAGACAAGAACTATTTTATCATTTATGAGGCATATTGACAGAAAATAAACAATTTAATTAAAGCAATTTTATTTGATTTACTCAACAAATACTTTCACAAGAAAGAGAACCTGTTCTAAAATAAATTAAATATTTAGTATGATAACTTTTTGCTTTGAAATAATAAAAAATTGCGAAAATTACCAATCGCAACTAGTATATATATATATATATGTATAGTACTGTGGAAAAGTATTAGGACAAGAACTATTTTATCTTTTATGAGGCATATTGACAGAAAATGAACAATTTAATTAAAGTAATTTTATTTGATTTTCTCAACAAATGCTTCAACAAGAAAAAATAAACTTGTTACAAAATAAATTTATTATTTGGTATAATAACCTTTTGCTTTGAAATAATAAATTGCGGTAATTTACCAATCGCACCTAGGATATATATATCAGACAGATTTTGGTCAACAATACGGTGATCCTTACTCATACACACAGTAAGAGGAACCTGCAGATATTGGAGGCCATGTACATCAAATCAAAACAACCAACACTCAATAAAATCAACTTTAAAACAGGAAATAACATATTACATTGCATTTGACTACAAGGTTTTGTTGTCATTTCGCGCTATCCCGCGGTGTGACGTCATAAAACCGCATCGCAAATTTAAGAACTGCGTTTATTATTTTGGTAACTATTGCCCGTGCCAAGCGGAGTTTTATGTCAACACAAAATAAAATCGTCGGTGATGGTGGATTTTATAATATTTCAGTCTAAATAACCTCACTGAAGATGGCTCATGTGAGCCGAAAGCTTAGAAGAAAACCAATAAATAATTATCCAAATGTTGGAGAATTTTTGTCTTTATTTTCAACTGACATTAAAGCCAAAATACGACGTTTAGAACGGCTCATGATTAAACATAATAGACATTCATTGTCTCTTATATTTAACAGCATATGTTTAGAAAATTATTTGCTGCCTCGATACACTATATATATATATATATATATATATAGTACTGTGCAAAAGTATTAGAACAAGAACTATTTTATCTTTTATGAGGTATATTGACAGAAAATAAACTATTTCAATAAAGTAATTTTATTTGAATTACTCAACAAATGCTTTAACAAGAAAAAATAATACTACAAAATAAATTTAGTATTTCGTATATTAAGCCTTTTGCTTTGATCACAGCCTTCATTCGGTCAGGCATTGACATCACAAATTTCTTCAATGTATCTAATTGTATCTCCTGCCAAGAAACTTGTATTTGTTCCCAAAGTGTGTCTTGCAAAGTAACCTTTGTTTTATCAATTTTTTTTTATCCCAAATATCCCATAGATGTTCAATAGCTTCAAAATAACTTGTTTCATAGAAAATATGAAGAAATTAAATATAACTTCTTTCTAATATATTTGTTTTACACCTAGTTTTAAATAATCAATATTTATTAGCAATTTACTTGGTTTTTCTCCTTCTTTGTGAATTTCAGTGAGATTTTTAGGAAAATCATCCCTGTCCTGATACTTTTGCACAATACCAGTAATGTGCAAATGTGTTAGGACAGGGTGATTTTAAACTTTATTTTGATGCCTCATAAAAGATAAAATAGTTCTTGTCCTAATACTTCTGCACAGTTAGTCAGTTAAGTGCCATACGTTAAACACGCTTGGGCGATCATGTCTGGAAAGAGACATGACTGACTGGGCAGAAGATTTTCTATCCTGTTCTTTAAACTATAGCTGAAGGGAGAAGAGACAGATTTATTAGTAATTAGTGGGGGATCAGTTTATTACTTCATAACAATAGAAAACCGATCCCCCACATTATGTCCAGTAGAAGCTTTCCTTATGTTTCCAACTATTATCTTCAGTCAGTCAGTTAAGTGCCATACGTGATACACGCTTAGGCGATCATGTCTCGAAAAAGACATGACTGACTGGGCAGAAGATTATCCCGCGGTATGTTGCCATTGCTTTTTGCAGTAGACTGGTTGCTAGCCAAGGCTATAGAACCCAATCTGTCCTATTATTTGACTCATAACAAGACGGGGGAAGTTATGTACTATATTATTATGTAGTAATTAGTGGGGGATCAGTTTATTACTTCAAAATAATAGGAAATCGATCCCCCACTTTATACCCAATAGAAGCCTTAACCATGTTTTCAACTATTATATTCAGTCAGTCAGTTAAATGCCATACGTGATACACGCTTGGGCGATGATGTCTGACTGTGCAGAAGATTATCCCGCAGCAGGTTGCCATTGCTTTCTGCGGTAGACTGGTTGTCGACCAAGGCTATAGAACCTCATCTGTCCTGCTATTTAACCCATAACTGGAAGGAAGAGACGGATTAATACCTTTCCCAAGGGTATTTGCGCGTAAGTGAATGCAATGAATTCGAACTCGGCTCCCCGATTTCTTGTTCCGAGCTGATATCTACTGCACCAGAACGCACAGGGAGATTTTACATAGGTAGCAAAAAAGAAGAAATTTAAGCTGAGATGGATCCAGCCCCTTTATTCCTTTGAAAGTAACATTTGCAGAAAATAAACCTCTTCAGCTTGATATTTCTGGCACTTAAAGGAAATTAATAAAACTCCTAAGGTAAAATGAAAATATAAAAAACGAAAAACGGGAGCATGTAGGTCTTTATATGAAAAATTATATATTATCAGAAGTGTGAAAAATAAACATTTACAAAACTATAGAAATGAAATGATAATGTTCTGTAGACACTTTATTAGCTTCACTCTAGATGAAAATTAAAATAAAAAAAAATAAAGAAATATAAACATTAATTTGCGCGTCAGTGAATGCAATGAATTTAGCTGGAATTCGAACTTGGCTCACAGTACTTTATATATATTAAGAACAAAAATAGATTGTTTTTTTTTCCAATGAGGGAAATTAGTATACAAGAAAAACTGCTAGAAGCGCATAACTTTAATTTTTGAATCTTTGGCCGTTAAAATTGAAATAAGAAATCATGATTTCTCCAAAAACATATTTTTTTTTAAATTTTAAAGTGAATCTCTATTCTGATTGGTACAACTGGATACACACATAAATTTTTATGTCTTCCCATGCCTATAAATAACAAATGTATTGTTTCCTGTATTTAAATGAAAATCATTTTCGCAACAATGGTCTAACATTGCCTGATGACGAAGTCGTAATCTCAAAACAGAAATTTCCGTGTCGCAATGTATTTTTAATTAAAAAAAAATCATTATATGGATACATTAGACTCTACAATATTATTTTATAAAAAAAAGAATAATTGTTGGAGAATTCGAAATGTAAAACTGTTGGTTCTCTTCAGCTAGATTTCTTTATTAATATATATATATATATATATATATATATATATATATATATATATTTATATATAGTCGGATAGGAGTAGTCGTTTATTTTGTTTGTATGGAGGATTGACGTACACACGATTTTCGCTTCCAGCATGCACACACGTGTTCGCCAATCATCCGCACAAAAAAATAGACGGCTACTATTATCGTTCGTCTGCGAACTGCTCCTTACAACCAACACTATTTTCATCTTTGATAATGGCTGATGTAAGCCGAAAGCTCAGAAAGGATTAAATCAGAAACATGTATCAATATTGTGATTTTCTTTCCTCTTTCAACGATAATGCTATTAAGCTTATCAGACGATATGAAATAAAAATTACATAAAATAAATCAACAAATTTTGTCTATATTATTTAATGAAACATACATCAATATATATATATATATATATATATAAACTTATTTATAAATGGAAATTTGCCTGTGTATGTATGTGTGTGCGTGTGTGTCAGTGTGTCTGTGTCCGTTACCTATAGACTCCGAAACGGCCGAACCGATTTTCTTGAAAATTTACACAGTTGTACTGTGAGTGTTCTTAGCTAGGTTTTGTGATGACGTACCCCCGATAAGTATCGATAATCGAAAAAATCGGGTTATAGAAGGAGTGGTCCGATTTTAATCAAATTTAATACACTCATAAACAAAGACATAAGAAACGATGTTCAGAAGCTTCAAGGCTGCAGTTCTTACAATAGTGCAGACAATCGATAATATATATATATAAAAGGTAAGATGTTTGTGTGTGTGTCTGTTTATCTGTCTGTATGTCTGTATTTTTTCAGCCCTTTTATTTTAGTTTTTGCTTTGGGTTTGGCTGTAAGTAGATATAATTGTAGTTCTTCAAGTCCCAAGTAGGCATCTACGCAGATGACATCACAATATACTCCCGCACCAGTAAGAAACCTGGCATGGAGGACAGACATAATCTCGCTGCTGACCTTGAACGGGATCTACACTCTGTGGTGAATTGGGGCTTGAAGTGGCTTGTCAACTACAATGCGTCCAAGACGCATTGAAGTTGACAAGCAACCATCACAGACAACCTCTCCTGCCTCCCATAAGCATGGACCAAGCGATTATCCCTGAGTGCAATACACTGCGCCTCCTCGGCCTTACCCTCTCTTCTGATCTCAAATGGAACCGCTACATCGAATCCATAGCTAAATCCACTGTTAAGAAGGTTGGGTCACTGTGTCGATCCAGGACGTTCTTTCCGCCTGAATCCATCCTGCATATATACAAGTCTACCATTCGACCCTGCATGGAGTACTGTTGCCATTTATGGTCAGGCGCCCTTGCCGCTCACCTCAGTGTTCTCAACAGGCTCCAAATGAGAGTTAGTAACGTGATAGGTGCTGACTTGGCGGCTCGACTACAGCCACTTCCCCATCGACGAAATGTGGCCTCCCTTTGTCTATTCTATAAGTACTTTCATGGCTTCTGCTCAGACGAACTTAAGTCACTGGTACCTCCTCAACAGGTGTTTACTCGTGCAACCACAATGGTGACTGAGTCCCACCCATTCACAGTCAGGTTAGCCAAATGCAGACGACAATTCTACACCTGCAGCTTCTTCTCTAGCCTTTCCCGCCTGTGGAACTCGCTTCCATATTCTTGCTCTCCTCACGGCTACAACCTACAGAAATTTAAATGCAATGTCAATACTCCTCTATTAAACACTTGACTCTAGCCCTTCCCCCACCCTGTATATCCTTCTCTTTCTCTCTCCCCTTGCAACTGTCATCACACCTGCATGTTTGTAATCCTCTTCTCTCTCCTCTAATTTTCTTTCAGTTATGTAGGCCCCGCACATCAGTGGCATTTACGCCTTGCCCGGGGTGAAATGATTAAAAAAAATGATACCATTTACTCAGAGGACTTATTTAGCCTTCAAAATTCAGTTTACGACAAAAAAAATGATTTGATATCGATAGCAGAAAATCAAAATTTGACTTACATCCATTCATTTTTCTTTTAGTCTACGGTTTCGCTTTAACTGGAAACAACTATTGCTTTTTAGTCTTTCGTGCCAACGTCCAAAGAGTCTGAGCTCCAGGTTCATGGATTAATTTTAAAGCTTTCATTACACCCGAGCAACGCCGGGCTATACTGCTAGTTCATCATAATTATGGTGTTTAAAAAGAAGTTGGGTGTTAGATGTTTATTAATATAGAGATTTCGTTTCTGTATGCGTGCATGAAGCAAGTAGGCTTCTGTAAGTTGAGTTTGTCCCTCTCTATCATTTGTTGCAGCTGGTCAGTTGAGGAAGAAAGGTAGAGATGAAAGCGAGAGTGGGATAATTACCGTCTGATGAGACAGGGCTGATAGCAGACACGGAAAGGAAACTGCAAGACCCCCTACAGAAGAAAAGAAGAGAGTGACAAGAAAGGAGTACAAATAAACTGCAAGAAAATCGAATGCATGGTCATCAGCAAAAAGGGCAGCCCAAATACCAAATACGGGTGGAGGATACTAAAATCAAACAGGTACAAACATAGTGTACTAACAGAAGACGAAAAGTGCGACACAGAGATCCGAAGGCGAATTGGCATGGCGAAAGAAGCACTCCAGAAGTTGAATAAAGTATTAAGAAACAGGACAATTTTGGTAGAAAAAAAAGGAGAGTACTGGATTGCTATGTGATGTCGGTTCTTCAGTATGGCAGTGAATGTTGGACAATATCTTCGAAGATGAAGAAAGAATTTGAAGCAGCTGAAATGTGGTTCTACAGAAGGATGCTGCCGATATCATGGACCGAACATGTGAGCAATGACGAGGTGTTGGAAAAGATGGAGACGAAAAGGAAATTAATACTGAACATCAGGAAGAGACAACTTAAAGTTCCTGGGACATGCAATGAGGTAGGAGAGATTGGAGAACCTGATACTGACAGGCCAGATAGGGGGAAAAGGAGACAGAGGAAAGCAGCATATAACACTTTTGTAGAAACTGATCAGGTGGATGACGGAACAAGTGTTGCATGGTGCAACAGAAGAAAGTGTGCTAAGGACCACCAGTGACAGGGAGACGTGGAAAGTCATGATCGCCTACACCCTTAAACGGCCATGGTACATAAAAGAAGACAGGCGTAGATCTTTGCATGAGGAAGAAGGAGATATATATATATATATATATATATATATATAGAACGCCGTACGAAAGAGAAAGAGAAGAGGAAGAAATACAATTCCCCAAACTCTGCGACGGCTCGTAAGACCTCTGAAAAAAACACAAAAAAAAAAACACAAAAAAAAAAAAAACGCCAAAATCAGGTGTATATGAACATTGTTGCGACCAAGAAAAAATCGAGTTTTCCTTGTCTTCTTGTTGGTCAATATTTACGATTGTGTATCCAATTTGTTTTGGACGATCAATAAAAACCAATTATCTCAAAATATGATTTATTATTGGTCAATTAAAAAATGTGACACTTCCTTTTGTTGAATCCTGAAAACGTACAGGCGTATGTAAAGACGAATTTATTATGCAATGAAAATATGTAGAAATCCGACAAAAACAAAAAATATAATCTAAACGAAGTTCAAAAACCAGTTCGATACTTACGCCATGAAATCAGAATTCAGTCACGTGATGGTTTATTCCAGCATTTTGACGAATTTACGCCAGCGTATGATAAACAAAGGCATGACGTCCGAATTAAACAAGAAACGCGTAACTTAAATAATGGCCGAACAAATGATCATGAAGCGGAAAGACGAAGTGAGGTTAACTTACCGTATGTTTCACATTTTTTATGAACTTTCCTCTCAAATTTAAGTCATATACTAAATTGAGGTTGTGGATGTGCGTTGTGGTGCAGTGGCCATCGGCTCGGAACGAGAAATCGGGAGGCCGAGTTCGAATTCCAGCTAAATTCATTGCATTCACTTACGCGTAAATACCATTGGGAAAAATATTAATCCGTCTCTTCCCTCCAGTTATGGGTTAAATAATAGGACAGATTGGGTTCTATAGTCTTGGCTGGCAACCAGTCTACCCCTGAAAACAATAGCAAATTACTGCGGGATATTCTTCTGCCCAGTCAGTCATGTCTCTTTCGAGACATGATCCCCCAAGCCTGTATCGCGTATGGCACATTCAGACTGACTGAATATAATAGTTGAAAACATGATTAAGGCTTCTATTGGGTATAAAGTGGGGGATAGATTTCCTATTGTTTTGAAGTAATAAACTGATCCCCCATTAATTACTGCATAATAATATATTACATAACTTCCCTCGTCTTGTTATGAGTCAAATAATAGGACAGATTGGGTTCTATAGCCTTGGCTGGCAACCAGTCTACCGCAGAACGCAATGGCAAACTACTGCGGGATATTCTTCTGCCCAGTCAGTAATGTCTCTTTCGAGAAATGATCCCCCAAGCGTGTATCGCGTATGGCACTTAACTGACTGACTAAATTGACAGTAAGTCTCATCATTTTTCAGTTAAAATGGCCAGATGCAATCGTAAGTTCTATACTAACAGTTTATTCTCTCACACTTCTCGCTTGTTGAACATCCTTCCGATTTTTTTGATTTTCTAGTCAATTTGATCTTTAAAAAATAAACACAATGCAAATCGATAGCACCTGTTCTTTTTCATTTTTTTTTTCGTTAATAGCTTCTTCTTCATCTATATATATAAAAGGCAATCTGTGAGTCTGTCACGGAGAGTTTTCTCGCTGCGACGGCATTTCTGACTGTCAACTCTCTGCCTTCGGGCGGAGGGCGCTCTCTGCTTCCGAGCAGAGAGCAATAACCCAGTCGTGGTTCCGCCGAAGGGTAGAAGCACGTCTCGGTAAAAATAGACAGGTATTTTTTGGCCGGGCCATATAGCCCGGAAATTCCCACTCATAAACTGACCATGTGTCACATGTTGCCCTTAGTGGGAGGGACAACTAAATATAGTGACTGTAAGCTATGCACGTATACATTTCTTAAGCTACGCCATTCAAACTTTCTAGGACACATATCTACAGAGAAGCCAGGTCGACATTTACTTTTTGAGTTTAAGTTCAGCAATTTTCTCTTTCGCACTTTTTAGGTCAGTGTAGATGATTGTTTACATTTTCTCCGTAAAACATCTAAGATGGTTGCTAAATTACATCACAGAAACCAACTCACACGTGTCAAACGCGACTAAAATACTTTTTATAAAGAAAAATGTCTTTATATTTAATTTTCATTCCGACGTTTTAAAAATTCATTTGGTCAAAATAATGCGAATATTTTTCCCCGTAATATTAAAAAAAAAGTGTATTTTCAAACAAAACAAAATATGTAAAAAAAAAAAATAGTGTCAAAGTTTAATTTAATTATTTAAATCTTTTTTTTTCAGATTTAATATATTATACTTCAGAAAATAAAATTAAAAAACAAAGTTTTTTTTTCGCTAAATATTTCATGCAGGAAACAACTGTCTGTAATTCTTGTGGCATTAATGTAACTTTTCATCTAAAATTAAATTTCCTTTCACTTTGCACTGTAGAAGTGATTCTTCCATTGCGTATTCTTTTTCGACGTCGGTGTTCAATAGTGTAGAAGTAGAGAGATGGTTAATGTTTATTAAATTGACCTTGTGCCAAACATGACCAAATGTCCTACAACTTACAGGTTTTTATTCAGAATTATCAGGACGTTATCAGATAGTGTGAATTCCTGGAAGAATAAAAGTATACCTTTTGTTTGTTTAAATAGACACTTCTTAATAGAAAATAATAACCTGAATTGGTAGAAGTTAATCTTCAATGAGAAACAGTATTAAGAAGTTAGCTGTATCAAGAGTTCGTAGTTATTCTTGCAAGAGTGAGTTTATGTGTACGTAGGCAGGAATGCATGTGTGTATGTATTTATGAGCCTTTATTGTTGGACAGGATAGTCTTTGAAGGTTTCGCTCTGGGTGAATGGTGAAAAGAGAGGAGGTGAGAGAGAAAGAGAGAGGCAACAAAAATAATAACACCAACGATCGCTTGACGTGTGTCAAAGGACATGTTAATTACGCTCGTCTTCCTTTCTCTCTGGCGACAGTTGACTTGTCCCGTCTTTTATTCATTTGGGAATTCACTCACAGATATGATTCTGGCCTTTCCATCGGACGACGAACAAATTTTGCGTCGGCTCCCGAAAAGGCCCGTAAAAGAATTTATTTCTGAGAATTTAAAATGATTTGAATTTTGTTTTTAGATGTTTTTTAGTTTTCTATTGACCAAAAACGATTTACATCAGGGTGCTGAATTTCACAAAAATTTTTTTTTATTCGCTTTTGCGGGTGTGCTAATCAAAGTTTGTAATTCGAGTAAATTTGTTTATTTCTAGCAAAATTAATGAGTCAGTGCTTTTTTTTTTTAATCATTTCACCCCGAGCAAGGCGGAAACGTCACTGATGTGCAGGGGGTTACATAAATGTAAAAAGATTAATTAGAAAAGAGTGAGGAGTACAAACTAGTTAGAAAGGAACAATAGAAAGCTGAGAAAGCAGGTGCGATGACAGATACATAGGTGGAGAGAAAGGGAAGGTTAGACAGGGGAGGGGAGAGAGCTAGAGTCCAGTGGTTAGTAGATGAGTATTGACTTTGCATTTAAATTTCTGGAGGTTGTAGCCGTCAGGAAAGCAAGAATACGGGAGCGAGTTCCACAGGCGGGAAGTGCGAGAGAGGAAGCTGCAGGAGTAGAATTGTCGTCTGCATTTGGCTAACCTGACTGTGAATGGGTGGGACCCAGTTGCCAATCTGGTTGCACGAGTAAACACCTGTTGAGGAGGCATCAGTGACTTAAGCTCAACCGAGCAGAAGCCATGAAAATATTTAGAGAAGAGACAAAGGGAGGCCACATTTCGACGATGGTGGAGTGGCTGCAGTCGAGTTGCCAGATCAGTACCTATCACATTACAGACTCTCCTTTGGAGCTTGTCAAGAACACTGAGGAGAACGGCAGGGGCACCTGACCATAAATGGCAACAGTACTCCATGCACGGACGGATGGTTGGCTTGTATATATGGAGGATGGATTCAGGTGGAAAAAACATCCTGGATCGACATCGTGACCCAATCTTCTTAGCAGTAGATTTTGCTATGGATTCAATATAGTGGCTCCATTTGAGGTCTGAGGACAGGCTAAGTCCGAGGAGGCGTAGTGTATTACTGTCAGGGAGAATCACTTGGTCCATGCTTATGGGAGGCAGAAGAGGCTGCCTGTAATGGTTGACAGACAACAGCTTGGTCTTAGATGAATTGAAGTTGACAAACCACTTCTTGCCCCTGTTCACCACAGTGTAGAATTTTTAAAACTAGAACTTCTTTTATTCACGACATTTATGTCCTCGTTCAAATAACGGAGTGCAATTCTGTGTATTTTTTTTTTGTAGTAAAAATATGTTGCGATTTTTGCATTCATTTTTCTACCAGTTTTTGTTTTAGTTAATTGTTCTTCATAATGAGTTCCATCGACATTAGATTGGCAATCGTCCAATTTCGACAGAATCTCTTGACTTTGTATTTTTAGAATTATATACTGGTTTTAGTCTGTTAATGGAAACATTATTATGCACATTTCCACATATTTGGATTGTAAAATACTTGAAATGACGGCTTATTACTTGAAATGGCCCTTGTGTGGGGCGAAATGTTTAAAAATATGAGCTGAGCATAATCTAGAAAAAAGTATTTAAGGAAATAAAATAAAATAAAAATAATTTATCTTACATATCTATATGTCTACGATTCGTCTATACTTAGAAAATTAGTACCACTGCAATTTACCGGGAACTACTTGATAAGGTCCAAATAAAACTCAGCAATATTATGGGCTTTGATCTAACGACAAAGCTTTAGTCATTTACCCACCGCCGTAAGCTTGCCACTCTTTGCCATTTAAAATAAATACTTTCATGGTAATTGTTCGGAAGAACTATTCGCTTTGGTCCCGAGACTTTATGAGTTTAAGCGCAATACAAGAGAGCGTGGAGATCTCAATCTATAGTTGAGTTACCTAGATGTGGATGTGCAGTGGATATCGGCTCGGAACGAGAAATCGGGGAGCCGAGTTCGAATTCCAGTTGTATTCCTTGAATTCACTTACGCGTAAATACCCCTAGGAAAGGTACTAATCCAGCTCTTCCCTCTATTTATGGGTTAAATAACTGAACAGATTGGGTTCTAGAGCCTTGGCTGGCAACCGGTCTACTGTAGAAAACAATGGCAACCTACTGCGGGATAATGAACTGCCCAGTCAGTCACGTTTCTTTCGAGACATGATCGCCCAAAGCGTGTATCACGTATGGCACTTAACTAACTCATCGCCTCAATAGAATTCCTTCTGATGTGTTTTCCAAAAGTTTAAATGCAACGTCAATTTCTATATTTTATCTCCTGTATCACGTATGCCACTTAATTGCCTTACTGAATATAATAGTTGGAAACATAAGTAAAACTTCTACTGAGCATAAAGTGGGGGATGGGTTTTCTATTATTACGAAGTAATAAACTGATCCCCCACTAATTACTACTTAATAATATAATATATCTCTTCCTTCTCTAGCTATGAGTCAAATAATAGCTATGAGTCAAATAATAGGACAGATTGCATTCTTTAGTCTTTTCTGTCTACAGTAGAAAGCAATGACAACCTACTGCGGGATAATCTTCTGTCCAGTCAGTCATGTCTCTTTCGAGACATGATCGCTCAAAGCGTGTATCACGTATGGCACTTAACTGACTGAATATAATAGTTGGAAACATGATTAAGGCTTCTACTGGGCATAAAGTAGGGGATCGGTTTTCTATTGTTATGAAGCAATAAACTGATCCCCCACTAATTACTACTTAATAATATAATACACCTCTTCCTTCTCTAGCTATGAGTCAAATAATAGCTATGAGTCAAATAATAGGACAGATTGCATTCTTTAGTCTTTTCTGTCTACAGTAGAAAGCAATGACAACCTACTGCGGGATAATCAATTAACCAGTCCGTCATGTCTCTTTCGAGACATGATCGCCCAAGAGTGTATCACGTATAGCGCTTAACTGACTGACTACCTAGCTGTATGCTAACATATTCTTTTCCCGCACTTCTCTCCTGTGGAAATCCTTGTCCACCTCTAAGTTTTCCAGCCAAGTTTAATCTAAAAATATTTAACTGCAATGCTAATCGCTACCTACTGTCCTCCAGGGTGTACATCTTGGTGTAGTAATTATCAGCACGAAATGAGAAATAGAAGATCAGAGTTCAAATTCTACCTGAATTCGTTGAATTCGCTTACGCGCAAATACGCTTGGGAAAGACAATTATCCGTCTCTTCTCCCTCCAGCAATGGGTTAAATATTAAAACAGATTGGGTTCTAAAGACCTTGTTTTCAATCATTCTACCGCAGAAAATAATGACCTCCTACTGCTGGAAAATCTTCTGTCCAGCCAGTTATGTTTCCTACGAGACATGATCGGGTATTACGTATGGCACTTAACTTACTCACTATCCTCCTGATTACACTTTTCTCTTTCTGCTCACTATTATTGTTTCTGTTTCAAATTCTTCCAGATCCTATAACACGTTGCGTTTTAGTGACTTTATTGCCTTGCTTAGAGTTATCTAAACTTATTTTATACATATCTGTGTGTGTACGTGTGTGTGTGTGTGTCCGTTACCTATAGACTCCGAAACGGCTGAACCGATTTTCTTGAACATTTACACAGTTGTACTATAAGCATATGCCAGTGTTCGTAGCTAGGTTTTGTGTCGAGGTAATCCCGATAAATATCGTAAATCGATAATCGAAAAAATCGGGTTATAGAAGGCGTGGTCCGATTTTAATCAAATTTAATACATTCATAGACAAAGACATAAGAAACGATATTCAGAAGTTTCAAGGTTGCAGTTCTTACAATAGTGCAGAAAATCGATAATTTTCAAAACATATGCTATTAAATATAAGAGACAATGAAGGTCTATTATGTTTAATCATGAGCCGTTCTAAACGTCGTATTTTTGCTTTAATTTCAGTTGAAAATAAAGACAAAAATTCTCCAACATTTGGATAATTATTTATTGGCTTTCTTCTAAGCTTTCCATAATATATATATATATATATATATATATATATATATATATATATATGTATAAGTCAAGATGTTTGTGTATGTGTTTATCTGCCTGTATATCTGTATTTTTTTCAGTCCTTTTATTTGAGTTTTTGCTTCGGGTTTGGCTCTAAGTAGGTAAAATTGTAGTTCTTAGTCTCAACCATGATACCATTTACTCAGAGGACATATTTAGCCTTCAAAATTCAGTTTACGACGAAAAAATTATTTGATATCGATACCAGGAAATCAAAATTTGACTTACATCCATTCTTTTTTCTTTCAGTCTACGGTTTCGCTTTAACTGGAAACAACTATTGCTTTTTAGTCTTTCGTGCCAACGTCCAACGAATCTGAGCTCCAGGACCATGCATTAGTTTTAAAGCTTTCATTACACCCGAGCAACGCCGGACTATACTGCTAGTTAAAAATAAAAGCAAAGATAACGAATTAAAAATTTAAAAAAATAACAAATTCAGAAAAATGAGAAATATCGAAAATAGTGAGAAAAATAATTACATATAATGAGGGGTGTAAATAATTGGAGTAGGGTTGGAATTTTTTAGATCTGCAATAAAAGGGATGTCGTAATAAAAAGGGATGTCGTAATAAAAAGGGATGTCGTAATAAAAAGGGATGTCGTAATAAAAAAAGACTAGAAAATCATTTAAAAGGCTCGCAAAGTGCAAAGTTAATCAATAGTTTCGTGTGAATAATTCGGGGTGTCGCAAGAAGAAGAAGAAGAAGAAGAAGACGAAGAAGAAGAAGAAGAAGAAGAAGAAGAAGAAGAAGAAGAAGAAGACGAAGAAGAAGAAGACGAAGAAGAAGAAGACGAAGAAGAAGAAGAAGAAGAAGAAGAAGACGAAGAAGAAGAAGAGGAGGAGGAAGAAGAAGAAGAAGACGAAGAAGAAGAAGAAGAAGACGAAGAAGACGAAGAAGAAGAAGACGAAGAAGAAGAAGAAGAAGACGAAGAAGAAGAAGACGAAGAAGAAGAAGAAGAAGAAGACGAAGAAGACGAAGAAGAAGACGAAGAAGACGAAGAAGAAGAAGAAGAAGAAGAAGAAGAAGAAGACGAAGAAGAAGAAGAAGAAGAAGAAGAAGAAGAGAGAGAGAGGAAAAGTTAAAAAACGGTTTAAAAAGAGACAAAAAGAAAAGTCTAAGCTGAAATCGTGTAAAAGATACACCCAAGCTCATACCGGCTTCGCTGACCAAAGCAACATCCCATAATTTATATTTGCCAAATTCTTCTGCAAGGATAAACTATATTGTGTTCACTATGCTAAGCTTAGCACCAATTCTAATTCCGAAAAACAAACCTGACTCAAAGAAGTTCGGGTCAACATCATGAAGCGTGCTAAAAATCAGTGAAGCATGCATTGAATTTTTTGCTGCGTCGCCAGACCTGAATTCGTCTGTGCGCTATATATATATATACACTACCGTCCATAATTATGAGGTCGCCTTAGTGTTTTTAAAAAATTGATGTATTTCATACTATTTTTTTACTATTTATTAACCAAGTGAATAATAGTAAATGAAAATAAAATGGCTCTTTTGTTAATATTGCACAATAACATGGTCATCAAATAAATTCATAAATATTTAATAATTACCTATATTGCTGTTTCATCACTAAAAGAATGAAGAAAAGTTAGGCTGATTCGGACGAGTTGATTTTTTTTTTGTAAAATTTCGCAAAGTAATAATAACAAAAAAACCATTCTGTTTTCATTTGGCAATAAATACTAGAAATAGTGTGAAATACATAATTTCTTTAAAAAAATGGGGTGGCCTAATAATTATGGTCGGTAGTGTATATATCTCCATATCTAAATTAATAAGAACGAAGAAAAATTGCAACGTTCAAAACATTAATTTAAATCAGTGCTCAGTATAAAAATAGAGCAATGTATATTTATTATTAACTAACAGTATAGTCCGGAGTTGCTCGGGTGTAATGAAAGCTTTAAAACTAATCCATGTTCCTGGAGCTAAAGAATATTTGAAATAATAAAACAATTACGACAATTTACCAATCGCACCAAATAATTGCGACAATTTAACAATCGCACCAAATATATATATATATATACTAGCAGTATAGCCCGGCATTGCTCGGGTGTAATGAAAGCTTTAAAACTAATCCATGGTCTTGGACGTTGGCACGAAAGACTAAAAAGCAATAGTCGTTTCCAGTTAAAGCGAAACCGTAGACTGAAAGAAAAATGAATGGATGTAAGTCAACTTTTGATTTTCTGGTATCGATATCAAATTTTCTGCACTATTGTAAGAACTGCAACCTTGAAACTTCTGAATATCGTTTTTTATCTCTTTGTCTATGAGTGTATCAAATTTGATTCAAATCGGACCACTCCTTCTATAAACCGATTTTTTCGATTATCGATTTACGATATTTATCGAGATTACCTCGACACAAAACTTAGCTAGGAACACTCACAAACGCTTATCATACAACTGTGTAAATTTTCAAGAAAATCGGTTCAGCCGTTTCGGAGTCTATAGGTAACGGACACACACACAGACACACACACAGACACACACAGACAAATTTCCATTTATAAAATAAGTTTAGATTTGTGAAATTTTTGAAAAATGTATAAAATCTATAGACCTTTGAATATGTCAATTTTTTAAGAAATAAAACTTTTATCGTTCAACATGAAGCCTTGTTAATTATTATTAGGAAATTGTTTGAAATAAACACTAGAGATACATACATTATCCTACCATTCACTTTCCCAGAGGGCTCCAGCGAATGTTACGCAAGACATGCTACAGCTTGTTTAGCAGGAGCTGAATGAGCGAATTGAGGTGTGTCGTCACAGGTGTTGCATATATGAAAGATTTGTGAAACTTTCTGAAATAGTGTATAAAATGTACATACCTTTAAATTTCATTTTTTTAAGAAATAAAACTTTTATCGTTCAACATGAAGTCTGTTTAAGTATGATTATGAAAGTGCTTGGTATGAACACTTAGAGACACAGACATTTTCCCTCCATTCATCTTCCCAGAGGGCCACAGGATCAACACGGAAGGCTACATCAAAGGCTTTGAGGAGGTATTGCTGCCTTGGGTCAAGAGGGTGGCTGCTAGAAAACACTATTTCTGACGGCAGGACCAGGATGTACCCTGCCACATCAATAAGAGAACCCAGTTCTAATTGTCGGATAATTTCTGCGACTACATCAAACCTTATGATTATTATATGTTGGGCTTGGTTGAACGAGAAACAAGCAAAATTCCTTGTAAAAATAACAATGAGCTGAAGGCCAGAATGTGTAGCAGCAATCAGCACCTGAAACAAGGAAACATCAAGAAGAGCTTCAAGAGATTCCGAAAGCCTGGAGGCTGTGGTTGAAGCCAAAGACGATTTCATTGAATACAATTACTGTTTAGTATTGCAAGATATGCAGGATGTGCGTTGTGGTGCAGTGGATATCGACTTGTAACGACAAATCAGGGAGCCGAGTTCAATTTCTAGTTGAATTCGTTGCATTCATTTACGCACAAATACCCTTGGGAAAGGTATTACTCCGTCTCTTCCCTCCAGTTATGGGTTAAATAATAGGACAAATTGGGTTTTATAACATTGGTTGACAACCAATCTACCGCAGAAATCAATGGCAACCTAGTACGGGATAATCTTCTGCCCAGTTGTGTTTCACGTATGGAACATTAACTAACCGATTGCAAGGTAATTTTGGTAAATATGTCGGTTAAAATAAGATGTTGGTGTGATTTAATTTTTTGGTTAAATGGCAATGTATACAGCACATACACACACACACACACACACACACACACACACACACACACACACACATATATATATATATATATATATATATTGTTGTCATCCGCAGACAGATCTGTTTCGCCGTATCACAGCTCATCAGTACGGTTAGAATCCGATTACTTTCTTACCCGGGATTGAAACCCGAGCGAAATGGCGTCAGTTAAGTATATATATATATATATATATATATATATATATATATAAATTTGTTTTTTATTTAATGTTTATTTAATTTACATGTGACACGGAAATTTCTATAGATTTTGAGGTTTTACCTCATCACCAGACAATGTGGAATAATTGTGGTGAAAATGAGAATGTAGAAAACAAGACGTTTGTTATTTAAAGAGTTAAATGTGGAGGGAGAAGACAGAAAAAAGTCAGCTTTTCCGTGTGTGTTTAATAACTAATCAGAATGAAGTTCGACTTTTAAATTTGAAAATATAAGTTATATGTTGGGGGGGGGGGGGGGGTAAGGGTTTTTTTTCTCCTTCAAGCTTAACGAGAATGTGCCATTTTCTTCAGCTACAGTTTAGTCTATTTATTTATTTGTTTATTTATTTATTTATTTATATATTTTTTGTGCGAGGCATGCATTATCGCTGAAAGGTTATTTTCGTAGATTTCTATGTATCCCAGACATTTTAAAAAACAGAAAAGAAAGAAAACATTATTTTTTTATTTTTGATCTGACTTTAAAGGGCCTTTTGGTATGGTTAAACTATTATTAAATTCTGTACAGAGTACAATTTTTCTTCAATTTATAAAACATATTCGTAGTTTGCATAAAGTTTTTTATCTATTAAATTAATATTATATCATAATACAAAACAAAGTACCGAATATATACAAGTTAATCGATATTTTTTATGAAGGATTATTAACTATATTCTAAGGTGAACATTTTGCAATGTTTACATATGACATTAATTTAATTACGTTCATTTAATAGATTCTTATTTAAAAATAATTAATAATGTCTAGATTTTCATATAGACATAAGGAGCATGGATCGTTAAAAACTTACATATTCTATTTTTTTTCTTGGAGATTTTCTATTTCATTGTGGGAGTTTTATTGGTTTCTTTTCGAAATATTTTGGTATCTAAAAAAAACACTCCCACAATGAAATTAGTCACATATATATATATATATATATATATATATATATATACTAAACAGTTATATATATCTATCTATATATAAAACAATTATATATATATATATATATATATATATATATATATATATAAACAATAACAAAGAACATTTTGTAATGTTTACATATGACATTAATTTAATTACGTTCATTTAATAGATTCTTATTTAAAAATAATTAATAATGTCTAGATTTTCATATAGACATAAGGAGCATGGATCGTTAAAAACTTACATATTCTATTTTTTTTTCTTGGAGATTTTCTATTTCATTGTGGGAGTTTTATTGGTTTCTTTTCGAAATATTTTGGTATCTAAAAAAAAAACACTCCCACAATGAAATTAGTCATATATATATATATATATATATATATATATATATATACTAAACAGTCCCATATATACTAAACAGTTATATATATATATATATATATATATATATATATATATATATATATATATATATATATATAATATTGTTGTAATATAATTAATTGAACATTTTCATGATACAACTTTCCACATTTCGGAAACATATTTTTACTTATGACCCCATAATCAAGCGATACATTTTTGGAATACTTTACGGATTTTTTTTTTTTTTTAATAAAAGTGAGAAGTTTTTTGACTTACAAGATATAAATAGCTTCTTGTTAGGTTATCGCATTTCAGGGTCATATATTTATTCTTAATGTGTCCGTGCAAAAATGATATCAGGTTTTGCGCTATTTACTCTTTTTTTTTATATACGACTACTACAATCTATTTTTATTTTTATTCGTACAAATCTTACCTTTTGAGTTTCTTATTTGGCTTTTTACTCTTTTTAAAACCTAATTATAATTTAATTAAGCCTTATTTTTATTTATGTATAGACTGACGTTATTTTAGATTCTTTAAATTATCAAGGTTTGTCATGTAAATTAATGTTTATATTTCTTTATTTTCTTTTAATTTTAATTTTCATCTAGAGTGAAGCTAATAAAGTGTCTACAGAACATTATCATTTCATTTCTATAGTTTTGTAAATGTTTATTTTTATCACTTCTGATAATATATAATTTTTCATATAAAGACCTACATGCTCCCGTTTTTCGTTGTTTCTATTTTCATTTTACCTTAGGAGTTTTATTAATTTCCTTTAAGTGCCAGAAATATCAAGCTGAAGAGGTTTATTTTTTGCAAATGTTATTTTCAAAGGAATAAAGGGGCTGGATCCATCTCAGCTTAAATTTCTTCTTTTTTGCTACCTATGTAAAATCTCCCTGTGCGTTGTGGTGCAGTGGATATCGGCTCGGAACAAGAAATCGGGGAGCCGAGTTCGAATACCAGTTGAATTTATTGCATTCACTCACGCGCAAATTCCCTTGGGAAAGGTATTAATCCGTCAATTCCTTCCAGTTATGGGTTAAATAACAGGACAGATTGGGTTCTATAGCCTTGGTCGGCAACCAGTTTACCCCTGAAAGCAATGGCAACCTACTGCGGGATAATCTTCTGCTCAGTCAGTCATGTCTCTTACCAGACAAGATCGCCCAAACGTGTATCACGTATGGCACTTAACTGACTGACTGAATATAATAGTTGAAAATATGATAAGGCTTCTATTGGGTATAAAGTGGGGGATCGATTTCCTATTGTTTTGAAGTAATAAACTGATCCCCCACTAATTACTACATAAAAATAATGTACATAACTTCCCCCGTCTTGTTATGAGTCAAATAATAGGACAGATTGGGTTCTATAGCCTTGGGTGGCAACCAGTCTACCGCAGAACGCAATGGCAACCTACTGCGGGATAATCTTCTGCCCAGTCAGTCATGTCTCTTTCGAGACGTGATCGCCCAAGCGTGTTTCACGTATGCCACTTAACTGACTGACTGATGTATAATCTTTAATATAAGTTTTCACTGTCGATCAGATAGTTCATTGGTAAATTACAGACTCAGTATATGACCCTGGAATTAGAGAAACTAATTAGAAGTTATTTATACCGTGTAAGTAAAAAAAAAAAACAATTTTGGAAAAAGAAAGTTTTAGTAGACCCAAAAATGATCGCTTGAAGATGGAGTCATCGTAAAATTATTATTCTGAAATATGGGAAATTCTGTCTCGCGAAAATATTAAATTAATTTCATTTTGATAATAATAATAATAATACTACTACTACTACTACTAATAATAATAATATATATATATATATATATATATATATATATATATTATTATATTATTATATTATGTGGCAATCGGAGACTAACCGTACTGATGAGCTGTGAAACAGATCTGTCTGCGGATAACAATATATATATATATATATATATATATATATATATATATATATATATATATATATATATATATTTTAATTCAGATACTTCAATCCAAGGGAAAAAAAGCAGGAAGGAAAATTCCAAAAAACCCGATCCTAATTAATATTAAAAATTTATTTTAATATTAAAAAATGATACAGGAAGAGAGCTCCATGTAATAAAATATTACAGAGCAAATATATATTAAAAAAGGATTAATTCAAAGATGTTGAATGGCCATTTCGATATGAAGATCCCCACGGGGAACGACACATCACCTCAGCAACAGAAAAAAACCTTTCAGAAACTGGAGAAAAATTAGTCCACTTTTCCTTTTTAAATAGATTGCAAAGAAAGTAAAAAAATAAATAATAAAATAAAATAAAAATAAAAATAAAGGGAAAGAAAAAGAAAAGGAAAAAGAAAAAGATAGAATAAAATCAAATAAATAAGAAAAGAAAAAAATTGACATCATCTGGGTTCGCAAAAAAAAAAGGGGAGAATGTAACTAAAAATTAACAGACAGCCGTGTTAAATCGACGTCAGTTTAAGCAACACGGAAAAAAGGTGGTAAGAGAGATAAAAGAAGGAAGGGAGGGAAAAAGAAAGAAACTAAAGAAAAAAATTTTTTTAAATATTACAGACGCTGGACAAATTCACAAACCTAATTTCCCCAAAACGTTGAAGTATTAGAAAAAGGCCTTTATATATATATATATATATATATATATATATATATATATATATATGTTTCATTAAATAATATAGAAAAGTTTTGTCGATTTATTTTATGTAAAATTTTTTCATATCGTCTGATAGGCTTAATATCGTTGAAAGAGGAAAGAATATTGATACATGTTTTTTATTTAATCCTTTCTGAGCTTTCGGCTATCATCAGCCATTATCAAAGATGACAACTGTGTTTGTATTAATGTTGTAAGCCGAAAGCTCAGAAAGCATTAGATAAAAACATGTATCAATATTGTGATTTTTTTTCTCTTTCAACGATAATTCTATCAAGCTTATCAGACAATATGAACAAATTTTACACAAAATAAATCGACAAATCTCGTCTATATTATTTAATGAAACATGAATCAGTTAAACAATGCTGTCTAAATACACACAATATTATGTTTCCATTACGATTGAGCTCTCTAGAGAAGAAAAATTTAGAATCATTTAGGTCCCACCCTTTTACAGTTAAACAAATAAGATGTAACCGTAAATTCTACTCCAACAGCTTCTTTTCTCGCGCTTCACGCCTGTGGAACTCCCTTCCACAAGTCTGCTTTCCCGATAGTTACAATCTCCAGGTGTTTAAATGTAGGGTCAATAGACACCTCCTATCACCCTAACTCCCAACTATTCTCACAACACTCTCATCTACCCAACCCTCATTCTCGGTATCCTCACCCGCCTATCACCCACCCTCTGTTATTTCCTATATTTAACCAGCCTTTCTCCACTCTACGTAGCCCCCTGCACAGTATTGGCAGTGACATGCCTTGCTCGGGGTGAAACGCTTATAAAAAAAACCAAACTTCTGCGATGTATTTGTTACTTTTCAAATTAATTGAATTCTTTCGTTGACTGGCGTGTGTATACACTGCTTATATACAATTTCCCTTCTCTGATTCCATGCCCCTATGGCTTAGGAGGTAGCGACTCTGACTGACAACAAATCGGTCGAATTTCGATCCCGGCCAGAAGCAAGTGCATGTTTTTAGCCACGCTGATAAGCTGCGAAACAGGCTTGTATGCAGTTTTTTTTAAAAATCGTATCACCCCGAGCAAGGAGGTAATGACACTGATGTGCAGGGGGCTACATGAGTGTAAAAAGATTAATTAGACGAGAGTGAAGAGAAAAACGAACCAGTTAGAGAGGAGCAATAGAAGGATGGGAATACAGGTGTGATGACAGTTTCAAAGGTGGAGAGAAAGGAAAGGATATACGGGGTGGGGAAAGAACTAGAGTCAAGTGGTTAATAGATGAGTATTGACATTGTATTTAAATTTCTGGAGGGTGTAACCGTCAGGGAAGCAAGAATATGGAAGCGAGTTCCACAGGCGGGAAATGCGAGAGAAGAAGCTGCAGGAGCAGAATTGTCGTCTGCATTTGGTTAATCTAACTGTGAATGGGCGAGACCCAGTCGCCAACCTGGTTGCACGAGGTGACTAATATATATATATATATATATATACTAAGCAGTGTCATTATCAGTGTCTAGTGCTTGCCCCCACCTCCCATTACTTTTTTCATCTTCATTTTTAAATATTAAGAAAAAAGGATGAAATAAATATTTCCAAACGTCCTTGATGAAGCTTGGGATAGAAACCGGTCTGTCGATTTTCCTGTGTCTTTCTATTTCTTATTTTCCGTCTTTACCAAACTGCTTGTGCGTATTAAATTTGATATTTCTCTTGCCATAATACGCTTTTGTACGACAAATAATATATTTAAATATTTCAAATTTAGCTACAATAAAACTCTTATTAAAAAATTTGATAAGCTATTATTAATAAAGTCAAGATTAAGAAAAGTTAGATTTCTGCGGACCTCGGGTTTGCCCCTCCTTTTTCTGTTTAGAATTAAGAGGGCTAGGCTCCATCCGGGCCTTAAAATTGAAGTGATCTTTATGAAAGATTCTATTCAATTTTATAAGAATAAAATCCAACAGCTGACCTGTAATTTCACTATTCTTTGGAGAGAATGCCTTAAATCACCGGGTTCACACTCCACCCACGTCTATTGAAGAGGCGAAGAGGCTCATCCCTTGTTCCCTATCTAGGATGTGGTTTCCGGCTTTCTCTTTTCCAATATTTTCACTCCTTTTTTTTTCTTTTTTTTTCTCTTTCAATTAGAGTATATAGACTCAACTATCGCCCGGTTCACACTCCACCCACGTCTATTGATCAGGTGAAGAGGCTCATCTCTTGTTCCCTGTTGAGGATGTGGTTTCCGGTTTTCTCTTTTCCAATCTTTTCACTCCTTTTACTTTTTTTTCTCTCAATTGGAGTAGATAGACTAAACTATCGCCCGGTTCACACTCCACACAGGTCTATTGATCAGGTGAAGAGGATCATCCATTGTTCCCTGTTTAAGATGTGGTTTCCGGCTTTCTCTTTATCTATCTCTTCACTCCTTTTCCTTTTCTTATCAATTGGAGTAGATAGACTCAACTATCGCCCGGTTCATACTCCACCCACGTTTATTGATCAGGGGAAGAGGCCCATCCCTTGCTCCCTGTTTAGGATGTGTTTTCCGGTTTTCTCTTTTCCAATCTTTACACTCCTTTTACTTTTTTTCTCTCAATTGGAGTAGATAGACTAAACTATCGCCCGGTTCACACTCCACCCAGGTCTATTGATCAGGTGAAGAGGCTCATCCCTTGCTCCCTGTTTAGAATGTGGTTTCTGGCTTTACTTTTTTCTTTTCTCTTCACTCCTTTTGCTTTTCTTATCAATTGGAGTAGATAAACTCAACTATCGCCCGATTCACACTCCACCCACGTCTACTGATCAGGTAAAGAGGATCATCCCTTGTTCCTTGCTCAGGATGTGGTCTCCAGTTTTCTCTTTTCCAATCTTTTCACGCTTACGTAGCCCCCTGCACATCAGTGGCATATTCGCCTTGCTCGGGGTGATATGATTAAAAAAAAAATCGTCTTCGTTCTTTGATCTTAATAGGTTCTCCTGTTTAGTTGGTTTCATACATGATAAGGATTCAAATCCTTATAAATATATATATATTATACATATATATATTTATATATGTATAATATATATGCATATGTATATTTATATATGTATATATATACATATATATATAGAGAGAGATTAAATAGTATAAATGTTCTATATAAGTGTGTGTCTGTGTCTGTGTGTAGGATAGTCAGTCAGTTAAGTGCCATACGTGATACACGCTTGGGTGATCATGTCTCGAAAGAGACATGACTGGCTGGGCAGAAGATTATCCCGCAGTAGGTTGCCATTGCTTTCTGCGGTAGACTGGTTGCCGACCAAGGCTATAGAACCCAATCTGTCCTGCTATTTAACCCATAACTGGAAGGAAGAGACGGATTAATACCTTTCCCAAGGGTATTTGCGCGTAAGTGAATACAATGGATTTGCTAAAAATGCCTCAAATATAAATTAAATCTTTATAGTCAAACCTTTGTCCTTAATAAGAAATACGAAAGTATTTTTAAATTTTAAACTGATTTTTTTAATCCTTTAAGAACATTCAAAATTTTGTTTTTCTTCCATTAGCTGTTGACCATACATTTCTATAACAAAAGCATTGAATTGAAAATTCTTGCAAAAATTTGATTTTTTGCGGATTTATTCACAAATAAATTACATTATTTTAGTAATCTTTTTTTTATAGGAAATTTTGTTAATTTTTTTACATCTGTTACACCTCAGTTGTTTAATTTTGTAATTATATATGTCACAGAAACAAGGCTGTGGAGTATTTAAATCCTGAAATATTTTTGGTTTAAATAGGATCTGTTTCGAATCGTAAAATAAAAAATGCAATAAAATTATGACATTATTGAACGAGAAAAAATAATTGCATTTATGAATAAAATTTATTATCGACACTAAGAAGAGAAATTCGATAAATAATGAATTCTAAATTCTTAAATTATTCAATTAAGTCACCGTCCCACTCATATTTTTAAAATTTTAATATTTTTATTGATGTTTAAATATGCTAATGTTTGTAAGTACGAACGTTCATACGTGGCGTAATCAGATAATTTTAACAGTAACTATATTAAATTTGAAGTTTCGAAAATTTCAGCGTCAAACTTCTTCAGAAGTAAAGCTATAAAACCAAATACCTAAAATTCAGTAGAATATTAGAGTGCTTTGAATATTCTCCTAAATGTTACAGATTACTGGGTAATGTCTGCCTCCCGTACGTTGACAAAATATCAGTCTCCTGTGAGAATTGTCAATTGCTTAAAAATGGTTTTATGCAATATTTGGAACTAAAAGTACGCAATATTTTTTCAACTCAGATTAATCAAACTTAATTTAAAATAATCTGTTTGAGACTTTCAGAAAAAATAAATTTCATTTAAAAAAAATATTTTGAACATAAAGAATCATATGTTGACAGATTTACAAATATGGGTGATATTGTAGCAATTGTAACGATTTAAAATAAAATAAAATAAAATTTTAACCAATGTAAATTTGGTTTGAAATACGGCTAAGTACTTTTCTCAAGAGCGTTGTGGTGCAGTAGATATCAGGTCGGAACGCGAAATCGGGGAGCCGAGTTCAAATTCCAGTTGAATTCCTTGCATTCACTTTTGCGCAAATACCCTTGGGAAAGATATTAATCCGTCTTTTACCTCCAGTTATGGGTTAAATAACAGAACAGATTAGGTTCTATAGCTTTGGCTAGTAACCAGGCTACCGCAGAAAGTAATGGCAACCTGCTGCGGTATAATCTTCTGCCAGTCAGTCATGTCTCTTTCGAGACATGATCACCCAAGCGTGTATCACGTATGGTACATAACTGAATTTTCTTATAGGCAATTTTAAATTTAATCAGTTAGCTTGGAATTAAAACTAAAATATATGCCCCAAGTAATATTTTTTCAATTTCAAAATGAATTTTAAACATTGTGACGTTTTTCATTGGCTGTAGCTATGTGAGATGTTATTTAAATTTTTTTAGCTCTAGAGACAATTAGGCAACAATCGCAAATATAAATTAGTATCTGTCTAGCTAAAATCTAAGCTGAAATATTTGAATTTATAAAGGAAGCGAGAGACAGACACGCGCAGACGGAAAAGCGTAGAAACCAAGACACGCGAGCAGGAGGCCTTAAGATAGGTAGATCAATTCGACTAGACTTAGAAGACATTGCGTCTCTTCTTATTAAGTGACTTCAAATACTGGTTCAGCGTTTGTCTGGCGTCAAAACAACTTCGTCTAATCATGAATAGATTTGCTGGTTTTATGAAAATCAATGACTTCGGTTTGAGCCAAGAAGACTTCTATACAAGAATATTGAGGATTTTATAGATTTTTTTTTAAGCGTCTTTACTTTCATGAATGATTTTTCCGAATATTTTGAGAGAAAAAATAGTTTGGAGTTTAATTACTTTCTATCAACCAGTAATAATAAATAGGTTTCTTAAAAATGCTTTCCCGGAAGAAGCCACTGTCAAATTGCTAAAGAAAGAAATCGAACATTAGAATTACGAGATGATCAAATCATCTAAACTTGTCTTTCTCACAGAAACGAAGACAAATGGAAACACATAATTTGTTGTGCATTGCTCGGGTATAGAATTCGAACAAAAAAAAATCAGAGCCAACGGAAAACATTTTTAACGAGTTGTTGCAGAAGTATTTTTGTCATTTTCTACCTGGAACACATGACAAAGAAATGTGAGCATTGTTTGTTTAGCGGCAAATCAAATCTGTACAGGTAATTTAATGCTAAAATTTACCTCTTTTCGGAACATTAATATTTTATGTAGATGTATTTTTTATCTAATTCTGAGAGGACGTCTTGTAATTATTTACACAATTTACAGTGTTTGGACTTTTGTCCTCATCTTTATTGCCATATTCACCTTCAACATCTGTCTCTATTTCTGAGATGAGGTATTGTAACTTATTTACACTATTTACTTTGTTTGGACTGTTGTCCTCGTCTTTATTGCCATATTCACTCCTTCAACATCTGTCTATTTCTGAGATGAGGTATTGTAACTATTTACACTATTTCCTTTGTTCGGACTGTTGTCCTCATCTTTATTGCCATATTCACCTTCAACATCTGTCTCTATTTCTATTTTTAATCGTATCACCCCGAGCAGGACGGTAACGCCACTGATGTGCAGGGGGCTACGTAATAGTGAAAAGATTGGAAAAGATAAGGCCGGAAAACACATCCTAAGCAGGGAACAAGGGATGAGTCTCTTAACTCGCTCAATAGACGTGGGTGGAGTGTGAACCGGGCGATAGATAGATCTATCTACTCCAATTGAAAGAAAAAACAAAGTGAGAAGATTGCAAAAGAGAAAAACGGAAACCACATCCTAAACGGGGAACAAGGGATGAACCTCTTAACCTGTATTGTAACTATTTACACTATTTACATTGTTTAGACTGTCGTCCTCATCTTTATTGCCATATTCATTTTCAACATCTGTCTATATTTCCGAGATGAGGTATTGTGACTATTTACACGATTTACATTGTTTAGACTGTTGTCCTCATCTTTATTGCCTTATTCTCCTTCAACATCTGTCTCTATTTTTGAGATGAGGTATTGTAACTATTTACACTATTTACATTGTTCAGACTGTTGTCCTCATCTTTATTGCGATATTCACCTTCAGCATCTGTCTCTATTTCTTATATGAGGTGTTTTAACTATTTACACTATTTACATTGTTGGGACTGTTGTCCTCATCTTTATTGCCATATTCACTTCTTCAACATCTGTCTCTATTTCTGAGATGAGGTATTGTAACTATTTGCACTATTTACTTTGTTCGGACTGTTGTCCTCATCTTTATTGCCATATTCACCTTCAGCATCTGTCTCTATTTCTGAGATGAGGCATTGTAACTACTTACACTATTTACTTTGTTCGGACTGTTGTCCTCATCTTTATTGCCATATTCACTTTCAACATGTGCATCTATTTAAAATGAAATACTAAAAACTAGCTGAGTATAGAAGTGAATGAAAAACATTTGCAGGTTTAAGCAGCAGGTCAGTCGAGGTCATCACGTCGGCTGGCCATTATTTGACAAAGCGGAAACAACGTGATTAAGAAAAGTACCATTGAAAGCACTTAACTTTACAACTGGTAAAGGTGGAAAGTAAGCCGTAGCCAAAACATTGTTTTCGATTATTGAAAAGCGATTGTAACAAACCATTGATGAGGCCCAAATGTTGAATCCTGAAATTTTCAATTTTCCTGTGAACATATTTAAAACATGACAAATAAATGCTGTAATCAGTTGAATGAAAGGAAGAAGACGGAAAGAAGTAATATCACCAGAAATATTGCCGCTTCATTGGTTAAACCCAGGGAAGGAAGTAACTCCGCCTCAAAATGCGAAGGCAGGAGTGATTTCATTGGCTAGAAATTGGATTTACATAAACATCCCGCGCTCAGTCATGCCTTCCACCACTGAATTTGGGATAAGTATAAAAACAGGGCCCCAAAGGGGCGATAGACAGAGACAGCCAAGGAAGGGTCCAGCAGAGTCCAATCAGCTTCCGGCTCAGAGAGATAAGCCGCCAAGACGTTGGGTGCCAATCGTAGAGAAGCCTGTCACCGACAGACCGAAAAGAGTTAAAATCAAACTACGAACTAACCCGAGTTAAAGACAAAGTAGACGATTTACCACTACCTGCCATACAGAGATATTCGTCCAGCAGTTTCCGTAAAGCTTCGGCGTGAAGCTTGAATAAGACATTTTGAATCGTCACAAACTTGAAAACTCAGATTGGAGTGAACAGACATTACCAATCAAAAGCTCGAATTCAAATAATACTCTTAGACGAAAACTTCCGCTCCGTTGTACAGATAAGGGATTAGCGATTGTTATATTCTATTTCCTTTTGTTTCTTTTTGTTTGTATATAAATACTTTTTCCGCAACTTATTCAGGCGTCATTCAATTTATTTTTGGTGCCATTTTCATTAACCCAAATGTGCGCACACTGTCACCGATCCTGCTAGTATTCATGCCATGAACTTCGCGATTAGTCAATCTTTTACTCAAGTGATGGATTTCTCCACGCGCTTTCTACAGGGCACGTTTTTCAGCTAGATTCCTGCTTCACCTCTGTCTCTGATTCCTGTCAAGCCTTGTAGCTTTGCTCTCTTGAAAACTCTTCTCATTAACATTTCTCTCCACTTCTATCAACAGAATCTCGTGATTTTCTATGTGACGTCCCTTGGGAATAGTGTTTAGCGTCCCCCATTGAAGACTACGCCTCTGAAGTCTTCTCCTGGGTGAATGCTAGCATCGATGGTTTCATCCCGGTCAGGAAGTTCTGTCCTAAACCTCTTTCGATTCCCTGGTTCTCTCTTTTCTGCTCTCTAGCCATTGCCCTCAAGGCTCTCTTCTTCCGGCTATATCAGAGCCACGTGTCTGACCATAATAGTTGCCTATTTTTTCTCTGCTCGTAAGTGGATCTGAAATTACATCTACGCTGTTAATTACTGAAAACATGAAGCAGTGTATGACAGACCGCAAGTTCGGCTTCATAGACTACTGGCGGCTCTGCAAATGTTTGCAGAACAACAACAAATCCTCTATCCCTCCTTTAATCAATAAATTCGAGGTCCTCACAGCCACTGCGGAAAAGACCGAGGGATTTGCTCGCAGATTTTCTTCCAACTCCACTTTTCACTCGTCTGGAGTATCCGCACCCGACTTCTCTGTTAGAACTGAGGCTGAACAGAGGGATGTTACATAAATATCTATCTGATTACTAACATAATTTCAAAACTTTTTACCAATTCGCCATAATTTATGGATAAAGCGCAGGGATTAATTTATGTATTGATTATAATAGAGAATCAATCTCCCGAATGTATATTATATAGCAACAACAGTCCATGATGGTCACAAAGACAGGGATCAGTTTATTTATTGATTATAATAGAGAATCAATCTCCCGAATGTATATTATATAGCAACAACAGTCCATGATGGTCACAAAGTCAGGGATCAGTTTATGTATTGATTATAATAGAGAATCAATCTCCCGAATGTATATTATATAGCAACAACAGTCCATGATGGTCACAAAGTCAGGGATCAGTTTATGTATTGATTATAATAGAGAATCAATCTCCCGAATGTATATTATATAGCAACAACAGTCCATGATGGTCACAAATAAAGGGATCAGTTTATGTATTGATTATAATAGAGAATCAATCTCCCGAATGTATATTATATAGCAACAACAGTCCATGATGGTCACAAAGTCAGGGATCAGTTTATGTATTGATTATAATAGAGAATCAATCTCCCGAATGTATATTATATAGCAACAACAGTCCATGATGGTCACAAAGTCAGGGATCAGTATATGTATTGATTAAAGTAGAGAATCAATCTCCCGAATGTATATTATATAGCAACAACAGTCCATGATGGTCACAAAGTCAGGGATCAGTTCATGTATTGATTAAAGTAGAGAATCAATCTCCCGAATGTATATTATATAGCAACATCAGTCCATGATGGTCACAAAGTCAGGGATCAGTTCATGTATTGATTAAAGTAGAGAATCAATCTCCCGAATGTATATTATATAGCAACAACAGTCCATGATGGTCACAAATAAAGGGATCAGTTTATGTATTGATTATAATAGAGAATCAATCTCCCGAATGTATATTATATAGCAACAACAGTCCATGAATGTCACAAAGTCAGGGATCAGTATATGTATTGATTAAAGTAGAGAATCAATCTCCCGAATGTATATTATATAGCAACAACAGTCCATGATGGTCACAAAGTCAGGGATCAGTTCATGTATTGATTAAAGTAGAGAATCAATCTCCCGAATGTATATTATATAGCAACATCAGTCCATGATGGTCACAAAGTCAGGGATCAGTATATGTATTGATTAAAGTAGAGAATCAATCTCCCGAATGTATATTAAATAGCAACATCAGTCCATGATGGTCACAAAGTCAGGGATCAGTTTATGTATTGATTAAAGTAGAGAATCAATCTCCCGAATGTATATTATATAGCAACATCAGTCCATGATGGTCACAAAGTCAGGGATCAGTTTATGTATTGATTAAAGTAGAGAATCAATCTCCCGAATGTATATTATATAGCAACAACAGTCCATGATGGTCACAAAGTCAGGGATTAAAGGTGATGTTGACAATGTTCCTGGATATAGAGTATCTTCTTGGCACGTAATCTGTTCAAGGAAACAACGTCAAAAATCATCACTCTCGAATTAGACACTCTCAGGAATCGGATTTGATGTCCAATACTCGTAAATATATGACCGCCTTTTATACACGTCGCGTTGAATATTTTGAGCTTCATAATTGGTTAAGCCTTCTATTGGTGAACTATAAAATGGGTTGACTCCTGGGAGTCTGCACAGTATATGAGGGACACAACAAGTCCAACAGACCTCCATAAGGCGAGTGAAAGCGACGGAATCTGTGTTATCGTCTTGAAGAAATGTACCCCCGAAACTCTCCTCTGTCCCCTCTAAAGTTCATAATCACTGTCTCTCTGTTTCCCGTTTTCCTGGCTGCTGGTATTCTTCTGTGGTCCTTTTTTTTAAGAACTCAGGGGAACATTCGGACTCATCTGATTATCGCCCTATCAGCCTCCTACCAATTTTCAGCAAAGTTGTCGAGTCTGTAATCAAAGCTGACGTAGTTCAATATTTCACCGCCTATAAAATATTCTCGGACAGACAGTATGGCTTCCGCTTTGCCAGTTCTACAGCTGATTTGCTAACGACCATCAGAGAGTTCATACACGATAATAAAGGCGAAGCTCGCGCAGTTGCCTTGGATATCTCCAAATCATTTGATAGGGTCTTTTGCGCAAGCTACAGGACTATGGTATCACTGGACGCTTGAAAGTTTGTTCGCTAAGCAGATGTCTTCCGACCAGAAACAAAGAGCAGAACTAGTGAGCCTCACACACAATAATAAAAGGTTTGGCAGACCAAGGATTTAGGTTGTTAAATATAAGTAGAGATGTGATTGCAGAAATGATCTGACAACCTTCAAAAGGGTCCTTGATTGGGTGGCATAGTGCAGCGTCCTGTTGTGTTTTATTATTTATTTATTGGGGGTAATGCGTTGGTTTGGACTTTCTTTGTGACGACGGACTCCGGCTGCTTGGCGTTGATGCCTCTGACACAGTAACTGGTCTTCAAACCGACTATTACACCGGTGTTCTTCCTCGCCCACGCTGTGAATTTTGATCCCGAGGAAGTCATGCTGAAATCTTGCTAGCTGTCTCTTTACCAAGTTGAATCAGATTGGACGCGCGCGCAGATTGATGTTAATGAAAACGGTACCAAAAATAATTTGAATGCCGCTTGAATAAATTGCTGGAAAAGTCTTATAATACAAATAAAAAAATACAAAAAAAAAAAAAAAAAGAAACCAAAAGGAATAGAATATAACAATCGTCAATTTCGTATCTCTACAACGCAGCGAAAGTTTCGTCTAAGAGTAGTGTTTGTCTTCTTAAAATTAATTCAAGTTTTTGGTTGGTAATGTCCGTTTACTCCAATCGGACTTTTCAAGTTTGTGACGATTCAAAATGTCTTATTCATCGAAATTTACGGAAACTGCTGAAGATTGGTTTTTGTATATGTTGGGTAGCAGCAGCAATTTGCCTCAATTAGCTCAGCGCAAAAATTGACTTCTGCACCCCCGCGGCACTGCTTTTATGCCTGTCCCAAATTCTCTTGGGGAAGGCATGACGGTCGCGGGGTGTCCATGCAAATCAAATCTTTAGCCACTGAGATCACTTCCACTTTCATTTTGAGGCGGAGTTACTTCCTTTCCTTGGTTTAACCAATGGAGCAGCAGAATCTTGGTGATATTATTTCTTTCCGTCTTCTTCCCTTAATTCAACGGATTATATCATTTATTTTTCAGGTTTAAAATCTGTTCACAGAAAATTTGAGAATATCAGGATTTAACCTTTCTGGTCTCATGACAATCCCGAAACAATGTTTCGGCTACCGCCTACTTCCTAGTTTCACCAGCTGTAAGGCTCAGTGCTTTCAATTCTAAGTTGTTTCCGTTTTGTTAAATAACACCGATGCGATGACACCGTCTGACGGGCTGCCTACACCTGCAAATATATTTTTAATTCTCTCAGCTAGTTTCCAATATTTCATTTTGCAATATTTTTCACAATTCATTAGCTGCGTTCAAATTACAACCGAATAACAATTAAACTCATTAGATTTATTTTTCTCTCTGCTCATATTGGAACAAATGACATGCACAATTAATAATACAAATACTAATAATTTCTTTCGCTCCGTATGGTTAAAATAGTGTTATATCTTTCCATATGCAAATATAGTGTTAGAGCTTGTCTTGTTTGTTTGTTTTTTTTGTGCTTTGTGTTTTGCATTTGAGTTGTTTGCTTTTGGTTATTTATTGTGATATTTTGTTGTATTTCATTCCTAGTGTTTTGACACTTCACTGTAATTCTACTGTTCAGGATTCACAGATAAACAGAAAGACTTAAAACACAGTGTGGGTAAAATACTAAAGACTAGTTCAGAGTTAGACATTAAAAAAATACCTAAACAATAAACAACTACAGAATTTTTAAAAAATATAACGTATTTTAATCGTTTCACCTCAAGCAAGTGGGTACCACTACTGATGCGCAAGGGACTACAAAAGAGAGTAAGATTCAGACAGGAGGAGAGTAACGAAAAAGACCCAGTTAAAGTGGGTGTCAGTGAAAGGACAAGAGAAGAATGGGAACACAGGTGTGAAGACAGTTGCGAAGGTAAAGAGAAAGGAAAAGAACAAGATATACGGGGTGATGTAGAAAGGACTGGAGTTAAATGGATAAGAGATGGGAATTGAGAAAAGGAAAGAGTAGGATACGAAACACAGGAGTGAAGACAGTTACGATGGTAGAGAGAAAGAAAAAGGACTGGAGTCAAGTGGATAAGAGATGAGAATTGACATTTCATTTAAATTCCTGGTGGTTGTAGCCGTGAGAAAAGAAACTAAACGGAAGGGGGTTCCACAGGTGGGAAGTGCGAGAAAAGAATCTATCGGAGTAGAATTGTTAGTTATATTTGGTTGATTTAACTGTAAAAGGGTGGGACCTTGATGCTAGTCTGGTTGGACGAATGAATTCTTGTGGAGGGGGCACCATTGATTTGAGTTCGTAGGAGCAGAAGCCATCAAAATATATGTAGAAGTGACAGAGGAAAGCCACCTCCCACCCGTGAGAAAGTCACTGAGGTCGAGCTGCCAAGTCTGGACCTATCACATTGCAGATTATCCTTTGGAACTGTTGAGGACCCAGAAATGAACTGCAGGGGCGCCTGACCAGATGTCATATATGGCCAGGCATCCCTACGCACTGACGGATGGTTGATTTGTATATGTATTAGATATATTAAGGTAGAAAAAATGTCCTGATCCGACAGTGACCCAACCTTCCTAGCAGTGGATTTAGCTATTGATTCAATATAATGATTCCACCTCAGGTCAGAAGATAGTGTGAGGCTGAGGAGGCGTAGTATATTGCTTTCAGGGAGACTCATTTGCTCCATGTTTATGGGATACTACCTGCGATGGAAGACAGATAGCAGCTTCGGAGTTGAAGTCCCACAAGAAGAAAAAAGGAAAAGAAACAAGATACATAAGGGCTTTTTGTTATATATTCTCTTACTGTCTCAGACTGTATTTCACATTGACCGACACTAGGATGGAAAAAATTATAAGAAAATAAACATTGTTTTGAAAAATCAAGGAGTGCTGAAATTCAGATGACAGGCTGGGTTTCGTCTTGATGAACAGCGTGGTCGAATTCAGAGAGGTAAGCAATTATATAAAAAATCGTTGTTTAAAAATTGTTGTTTGAAATTGGTCAAAAATTCCATTAAAAAATCTATTTTCTTTTGTTTTGCGTAAACCTGATTTGATAATTTGGGTGACATTGTTAACAACATTGCGCTTGTTTTTGTTTTAAAATTAAGGGGGAAATTATTTCCATTTTTTGTTGACTAAATGAATTTAACATAAAAATAAAAATTATTTATTTTGTTTCATGGAAATTAGATCTTTTATGTGACATTGTAAACAATATTGCGTTTGTTTTTTGTTTTTCAAAATTACGGGGTAAATGTTTATCTTTTTGTTGGCTAAATGAATTTAACATAAAAATAAAAATTATTTCTTTTGTTTTACTGAAATTAGAAAAATAATAATTATTACGCTCTCAGTTCAGAAATTTTCGAAGAATATTTAAAAATGTAGACATTTAATTTTAGAGGAAACAGTTAAATTAATGCCACACGAATTACATACACTTTTTTTTACTTTTACGAATTTTGTTTTTGTCTGAAAAAACACATTTTTTTAAAAAAATATTTCTTTTGTTTCAAAATTACGGGAAAAATATTGACATTTATTTTTGTTCACCAAAAGAATTTTTCAAACGTCGGAATAAAAATTAAATACAAAGGCTCATTTTTTTTTATAGTCACGTTTGACACTTGTGATTTGATTTATGTGACATAATTCAGCAACCATCTTTGATCTTAAATGTTCTTCGGAGCAAATGGAGCCGATTGTTTAATCGGCTCCATTGGCAAAAAGTACGAAAGGGAAAATTGCTGAACTTAGACTCAAAAAGTATGTGTCGACCTGGCTTCCCTGTAGATATGTGTCTCTAGAAAGGAAACAATATAGGCGTGCATAGTAAACAGTCACACACAGACTCACAGATTGCCTTTTATATATAGAGATAACATTATATGTCTTTGTTGTAACTTGACAATCCTAATTTTCCTTGGACCTAAATGCAACCACACAAAAACCGTAGGATAATATATTCAGTATATAATAATAATAATTGATCAGTTGCCTGTTAATTGATATGGCTTGTCCAGCAGATTGTAACATAGCAACCAAAGAATTCAAAAAACGTTCAAAATGTAAAGACCTGGAAATTGAAATAAAAAAATGTGGAAATTGAAAACAAGATAGCACCTACTATCACTGGCGTGATAGTAGGTGCACTTGAAATGATAAAAAATGGAACAAACCATCACATTGAAAGAATCCCTGGAAATCCCGCTTAATAGACTCTTTTTTTTTAATCATATCACCCCGAGCCACGCGGTAACACCACTGATGTGCCGGGGGCTACGTAAGAGTGAAAAGATTAGAAGAGAGAAAGCCGGAAACCACATCCTAAACAGGGAACAAGGGATAAGCCTCTACACTTGTTCAATAGACGTGGGTGGAGTGTGAACCGGGCGATAGTTTAGTCTATCTACTCCAATTAAAAAAAAAACAAAAAGAAAAGTGAAATATTCAAAAGACTGTCTTGTTAAGTACAGCCCACACACTAAAAAGAACTTTGTCTATGTAACGCTAGGGATGTTAGGGGAGATAGAAAAAAACATGAAACGGAGCCATAACAACACACCACGACCTGCCGTAGGTCCTCTAGCACACTTGGTAGGTAGTGCAACCATAGCACAAAAACCGAAATATGATGAAAAATGACAACAGAATAATAATAATAATAATAATAATAATAATAATAAGAAGAAGAAGAAGAAGAAGAAGAAGAAGAAGAAGAAGAAGAAAAAGTTTAAGAGACATATTTCTGATAGCGTATTTGAAACATTTCACTTACATTCAAGGAGACATGTTTCTCATATTGATAACCTGGCAAGAAACTTACCTCGTCAAATTGCTAATAGCAACAGAAGCTCGATAAATATATTAAAAAACAATGATTGATTGATTTGTTTTCTATAGCTTATAAACCTATTACAACTTCTTAAAGACAGATGGCATTTTTAGATTTTAAGAACGTTTTTTGAGATAATGATTTAGTGATTGTGGTCTTACTAATTAACCCATAGTTTGAAAGAAGGAAGAAACTTTACTCTCTCTCTCTCTCTCTCTCTCTCTCTCTCTCTCTCTCTCTCTCTATATATATATATATATATATATATATATATATATATATATATATATTTCTCCTGTCGCGTTCATTGAGAGATTTACCAATAACAAGGCATCGTCTTCTCAGTTCATTTTCTTTATTACCATTTATTAAAGCTCTTGCTTCATGTTTGCTCTTTAACAGTACTTATTATTTTAATTTTTTGCAATAATTATGTCGGCAAGTATTGAAGAATATATATATATATATATATATATATATATATATATATATTCCATTTTTAAACGCGTTATTTCGCTACCCAGGTTTCTACCATGAGTAGTGTCTTCAGGCAATTTTTAATAACTGATTTTCTCGTTTGCCGTTTTTCTTTTTAAGAACGCTCTTGTAACCGTGTTTTTATTTGAACGTTCACGTAGCATGGAATTTATGAACGCGCAATTTTTAAATTAAAACGTATTATGGCATTTTCATCCATGGTTGTATGAACATAAGAGATATTTCTTAGTGTTTATGCATTTAGTCATAATTTTCTGTTCTTTCATTTAACAGTTCGTCTTTATTTGGGAATATCATAATGTCTAATTTTTATTCTTCGCATAGTCTACATACTTTCCCACCGTTGTAAGGCTTGGTTGTTTTTACAATGCTACACGTTATGTCTGGATCTTTTCCATATTTTGATTTCAATTGCCACAAGAGGCTATCAAATTTTGTATTGTTTTTTAATTTTTCTATTTTAAATGTAGACCTGTGATTAAACCGCCTGGTCTTAAAGGTGTCTTTGTTTGAGCCCAAACCTATTTTGTTTTAGTTATCTGAGTCATGTACCTCTTCCTTGTAAATTATTTCTTTTGTTTTGCAGAGACCTTGAAGTGGACATTTTTTTTTTGTCCCTGCAGTTGCATTCTTTGTTGGTGTTTTTGTTTTGTACGGTGCTATTTAAGTTTCTGGCGTTTTGTTTTTTTATGAAACTATCTAAATTATTAATGCAACTATAACTTAGTTTCTGTGCCAAGAAGAAAAATTAGAAATTATGACATACCCAAATAAAGAGGAACTGTTAAATAAATGAACAGAAATCTTCTTTTTTCGCACTTCCCGCCCGTGGAATTCTCTTTCGTTCACTTGCTTCCCCGACAGCTACAATCTCCATCAATTTAAATGTAAAGTCAATAGTCATCTCTTATTTCACTAACCTGCATCCTTTCTCTCATGCTTCTTTCTCCGTCTACTCCACTCTCATCAGTATTCTCATCATTCTCTTACACTCTTCCTGACACCCCCTATAACCTGTCACTCTTTCTCGTAACTTTCTTTTTATATACCCCCCTCCTTCACAACAGTAGCAGTAAAACGCTTTGCTTGGGGCGATATGATTATAAAAATATATATCCGACCGTAGATGATATCAACAAAGTGAAAAAAAATGCGACAACCGTCTTGAAACGCAATTTTCTGCCGGGTGGATCGATAGATGCATCTGGCCGCAGATAATCAACAATGTGACAACCAGAAAAGGCAAAAATGCGGATGAGTTTTACGACACTATAAAGTCTAGAAATTTCAGCTGAAGACAGAGAGAGAGAGAGAGAACTCCCACTGACTTACGATCTCCGACGACCTCTCCGTCTTGTCTACCGGCTCCACACAAGGATAATAAAAATAAAAAAATTATATTTTATATGTAGGGGTTCATCGTTAATTGTCTAAATCCAGCGACAGTATATAACAAGACTTCGGCTGATTGCAACATTTATGTTTCTGGCGATATTTTTATAAAACTATCTAAATTATTAATGCAACTATAGTTTAGTGTGATTGTGTTTCTGTTGAATATCTTGTTTTAATTAATTTGGAAAGTGTCAATCTATTAGTTTAAAAAATACTTGTCCTGTTTTGGTACTTACTTCCAAATTCAATTATGGCCAGTAGTGTACACACACACACACACACACACACACACACATATATATATATATATATATATTGGCAATATATATTATGACATATACTGGCAATAATTATTATGACACTCCAGTGTTTTTTAAAGAAATGATGTATTTCATAGTATTTTTACTATTTATTGTTAAATGAAAACAGAAGGGTTCTTTTGTTATTATTACTTTGCAAAAGTTTACAAGCCAAGGAAGCAAAGATGAGCTCGTCCGAATCAGCCTCATTTGTTTCATTCTTTCATTGATGAAACTGAAATATAGGTAATTATTAAATATTTACAAATTCATTTGATGCACATGTTATTGTGCTGTATTAACAAAAGAACCTTTCTATTTTCATTTACAATTATTCACTTGGTAATAAATGCTAAAAAATTGTTTGAAATACATCATTTTTTCAAAACACTGGGGTGGCTTAATAATTATGGCCGGTAGCATATATATATATATATATATATATATATATATATATATATATATATATATATATATACATATGGTCTGGTATTATTATAGGCTTCTTTTTAAGAGCACTAAATAAACTATATAACTATAAACAAGAGATTCAGGAACGCAGTGGTCCAATGCCAAACATACCCGGGTGCCGACTGCGGAAGTGACCACGTCCCAGTCATCTGCAAACTAAAAGTGAAACTCCGAAGACTGAAGAAACCCAGCACCAAGGCTGCAATACGACACGCTAGAGGACGATCTCACCCTGCAGAAAGAATACATTAACAGCGTGAGAAAGAAATATGAAGAAAAAATTGGAAAAGGGTACTCAAAATGGGATTCACTAAAAGAAGCGATGGTGACCTCAGCGAACAAAATAGCCTCAACGGAAATCAGACGCAGAAGAAAAAACGAGTGGATGACCGAAGAGATCCTCCACATGATGCAAAGGAGACAAAAATAACGCCAAGACACGGAGCAGAGTACAAGAAACTTCACAGGGAGATAAGGAACAAATGCAGACAAGCCAAAGAGGAATGGCTCAACAACAAATGCGCAGAAGTAGAGAGACTGAGCAGGAACAACAAAGCAGAGATGCATAAAGAGATAAGAGAACTGACAGGACAAAACGCCTGCTCCTCAACAGAATGCATAAAATCCAAGGAAGGTACAATCATATTAGAGAAAGAGGAAATAATCCAGTGATGGGAAGAATATATAAAGGATCTCTTTTGCGACAAGAGAGAACAACCGAGAATACACAAGGAGATGGATGGACCGGAAATAATAAAATCCGAAGTGGAAGCTGCAATGGCCAAAATGAACGGAAACAAAGCACCTGGTCCAGACGGCATAGTGATAGAGCTGCTGACAGCCTTAGAAGAATATGGCATAGAAAAGATTACCGACATAATAAACGAAATTTATAGCAGCAGAATAATACCAGACGACCTATGCAAGTCGATATTTATAGCACTGCCGAAGAAACCAGGTGCAAACGAGTGTGAACTACACAGAACTATCAGCTTAATGAGTCACATTACAAAACTGATTGTCAGAACCCTGATGAATAGAGCGAGAAGCAGAATCAAGTGAGAGATAGGGCAGGAACAGTCCGGGTTCGTCCAAGACACTGGAACAAGGAACGGCATATTTATGATTAGGATGCTCTCTGAAAGGGCATTACAAATGAAGAAAGACTTGTACTAGCAGCAAACGGCCTGCATACGGACAGGTAACGATCTCAGTAGATACACAAAGATAGAAAAAGGCTTAAGACAAGGATGTGTCTTTTCACCGGATTAGTTCAACCTATACAACGAGAATATTTTGAGGACCCTAGATGACACGCCAGGATTTGTTATTGGAGGCCACAACCTGAACAACATAAGGTATGCGGACGATACTGTGCTGGTTGCGGACACGGAAAGGAAACCACAAGACCTCATACAGAAAGTAGCAGTGGAGAGTGACATAAAGGGACTACAAATAAACTTTAAGAAAACTGAGTGCATGGTCATCAGCAAAAGATACAACCCAAAATGCCAAATACAGGTGGGGGATAACAGAATCAAACAAGTAGAAGAATTTAAGTACCTAGGAAGTGTTCTAACAGGAGATGGAATGTGCGACACGGAGATCCGAAGGCGAATTGGCATGGCAAAGGACGATTTCCAGAAGATGAGCAAAATACTAACACACAGGAAAATCTCAATAGAAACGAAGAAAAGAGTGCTAGACTGCTACGTGATGCCAGTTCTTCAATACGGCAGTGAATGCTGGACAATATCATCGAAAATGAGGACAAAACTGGAAGCGGCCGAAATTTGGTTCTACAGAAGGATGCTGCGGATATCGTGGACTGAGCATGCAAGCAACGATGAGGTGTTGGAAAGAATGGCAACAAAAAGGAAATTGATACAGAGCATCAGGAAGAGACAACTGAAGTTCCTGGGACACGCAATGAGGAAGGAGAGCCTGGAGAACCTGATACTGACTGGTCAGATAGAAGGAAGGAGAGACAGAGGAAGGCAGCGGATAACATATTTGCAGGGTCTGATCAGGTGGATGACGGAACGGGTGTTGCGAGGTGTAACAGGAGCAAACATACTAAGAGCCACAAGGGATAGGGAGACATGGAGAACCATGATCGCCTACGTCCTGAAGGGACAGGGTACATAGAAGAAAAAGAAGAAGCTTTTGCAGCCCCTAATATTTAACAAAAGAAGAAAAATACATTTAAAACACATTCACAATCTTACAGTACCCGTATCATTTTATTCAAAATGCAAAAGGAAAGGCACATAAGATATAAAACCACAAAAAAAGCAACATTATCAACATTAAGAATCTAAGTGGTAACAGATACGTTATACTACCCACCAACTCCATTGCATCTACCATCCAAAACAAATTATCCCATCTAAAAAACATACACAGTAAAAACTACCTCGAAAACTATTATGGACATTATCAGATCCAAAAAACCGAAATCATAATAATGAACAAGCAGATATATACAAAATAAATTGCCAAAATTGATCCTCAATGTACATCGAAGAAACAAGTAGAAATCTAAAAAAACAAAAACAAAAAAAACAAAACAAAACAAAAAAAAAAACGGATATATGAATACAAAAGAGACATTACTAATAATAATCTAACGAATGCATTAGTGATTCACAGAAAAAAAATTTCACCACAATTTCGATTTAAAAAATACCACACTAATAAAATGAGTAAGCAATTTGTTCAGAAGGAAAGTTCTCGAGAGGGCCGCCATCCAGTATTATCAAAATATCAATTTGCGTTTCGGGTTTTTCTAAATCTCACCTTTTCTTATGGAAACGATACTCAGACTGACATACATAATAAAAAGTCCAAGGAAAACCGTTGAATTCTTTTCATTTTACTATCTCAGTAAAGTCATACCTATTGCGGCTGGATTATTTGCACGTAAGGACAGGTAACGATTTCATCAGATTCACAAAGATAGAAAGGGGTGTACGACAAGGATGTGTCTTTCACCGGATTTGTTCAGCTTGGACAGCGAGAATTTTTTGAGGACTCTAGATGCTACGACAGGATTTGTAATCGAAGGCCACAACTTGAACAACATGAGGTATGCAGATGATAAAGTGCTGATTGCAGACACGGAAAGAAAACTACAGGACCTTCTACAGAAAGTACCAGAAGAGAGTGACAAAGAACTACAAATAAACAACAAGAAAACTGAATGTATGATCATCAGTAACAAGAACAACCCAAAATGCCAAATACAGGTTGGGTATACTAGAATCAAACAAGTACAAAAGTTTAAATACCTAGGAAGTGTCATAACAGGAAATTGAAAGTGCGACAAAGAGATCCAAAGGCGAATTGGCATGGAGAAGGACGCATTCCAGAAGCTGAGTAAAGTACTAAGACACAGGAAAATTTCCCTAGAAACAACGACAGTGCTAGATTGCTCTGTGATGTCAGTTCTTCAATACGACAGTGAATACTGGACAATATCGTCGGAAATGAGGAAAAAACCTGAAGCAGCGGAAATGTGGTTCTACAGAAGGATGTTGCGGATATCATGGACCGAACATGTGAGCAATGATGAGGTTTTGGAAAGAATGGCATTGAAAAAAAAAACTAATAGCGAGCACCAGGAAGAGAAAACTGAAGTTCTTGGGACATGCAATGAGGAAGGAGGGCTTAGAGAACCTGATACTGACAGGCCAGATAGAAGGAAAAAGAGACAGAGGAAGGCAGCCGATAATATATTTGAAGGGCCTGATCGGGTGGATGACGGAACGGGGGGTTGCGTGGAGTAAAAGGAGAAAGCATATTAAGAGCCACCAGGGATAGGAAGACGTGGAAAGCCATGATCGCCTACGTTCTGAAAGGATAGGGCACATAGAAGAAGAAATGAATATCACGAACTCAGCTCAAATTGGAGCTCTGCTCGCTGAGCCATTATCCACTACACCACCAACACATCCAGCTAACAGCACCTGGTATTTCCAAGCGGTCGTACATGTAAACTCTAAGTTGCTTAATTTCGGTTCTCATATGTGGAGGTGACCTAGATAGTTTACATTATAATGTCACGCCATATTGTATGACCTTTGATGTCATTGTAAGCAGAAAATAAAAAAGTTTAAAATGTTTACATTTTAATGGTCTCCCTTTCATTTCTTGTGTTAGCGTGGATGAAAAATGAGTAAAACCAATTATAAACCTAGTATTTAATAGCCTTGTGCCATTTTTTAAATAAAAAATCTCAGAGACAAAATGTCTCCTTATATTTGTAATCTCATTTAACATATACCCAACTTTCCCCCACTTCTTAGTTCCACTTTTTTACTTATAGTCTTTATTTTTCTCTCGATCAGTCAATTTTAGAATTGTTTTCCGCCATTCTGAATTTTCTTCGTTCAAAATTATTTGCCCTTGTGCAATGACGCATGCGTCGTTGGCGTCTTCTGTCGAGGGAGAAAAAAAAAGAAAAGAGAAGATGAATAAAGAGAGAAAAGAACAAACGAGTAAACGGAATGAAAGCGACAGACAACTAATAAAATTATGGGCTATCGATATTTGTTTGCGCTGTGAAAGAATTCGGAATTGCTTATTCTAACTTTTCTTAAAAGTGACTGCAGTCCTGCCGCCAGAAAATGCAGCCTAGCACCATGCAAACGTACGAATGCTGTGTGTGTGTGCGAGTGTTTAAATGGATATTTTAAAATAGAAATGTAATCAAATGACAGAAGCAACACACGTATGTAGATTTTTTTTTTTTGCATCAAAATAAATAAATAAAAAGGGTTATTTGTTTTTCAAAAATATTGCGAAAGGAGAAGCCCTAAATCAATATCAATGACTAAAACGCCCGCAGAAAAATACGAAACACAGAGAAAACCTAAATCAACAAACAAATAAACAAAGAAATCGTTAAGTGAATAAAAGAGAGAGACAAAAAGAAAATAGCTGATACTTATCGAGAGAGATGTATGTGCCGTGTCCCTTTACGACGTAGACGGTTATAGCCCTCATCGTTTTCCTACCCTTGTAGAACTTAACACCTTTTTTCTTCTTTATTTGTCTTTTATTTCGGAGATGAGGGAGTGTTTACATTATTTACACTATTTACACTGGATGTGCGTTGCGGTGTAGTGGATATCGACTCGGAACGACAAATCGGGGTGCCGAGTTCGAATTCCAGTTGAATTCTTTTCATTCACTTACGCACAAATACCCTTAGGAAAGATATTAATCCGTCGTTTCCCTCCAGTTATGGGTTAAATGATAAGACAAATTGGGTTCTATAGCCTTGGCTGGTCACCAGTCTACCACAGAAAGCAATGGCACCTCCTGCGGGATAACCTTCTGCCCAGTCAGTCATGTCTCTTTCGAGACATGATAGCTCAAAGCGTGTATCACGTATGGCACTCAACTGACTGACTGAATATAATAGTTGAAAACATGATTAAGGATTCTACTGGGCATAAAGTGGGGGATCAGTTTTCTATTGTTATGAAGTAATAAACTGATCACCGTTTAATTACTACTTAGTAATATAATACATCTCGTTCCCCTTTAGCTATGAGTCAAATAACAGGACATATTGGGTTCTATAGCCTTGGCTGGCAACCAGTCTGCCGCAGAAAACAATGGTACCTACTGCAGTATAATCATCTTTCCAGTCAGTCATGTCTCTTTCGAGGCATGATCGCTTAAAACGTGTATCACGTATGGCACTGACTGACTGACATTGTTTGGACTGTTGACTTCATCTTTATTGACATGTTTATCACGTTTCGGCCATTCTACGCTCCGGCCTTCTGCAGTTACGAGAAATTTCATAAGGAACACTTAATTTCACTCACTGGGGTATATCATTCTCGTTCCATGTTCGATGATACTTCCGGTAGCCATGTAGTTATCTCCCTTTAATTTAACTCTCTAAGTTATTTGTTCATCACCGCTCTATCCATTGAATACTGCTGCCATATCTCGTCAGGTGCCCCAGCTATCCACCTAGGGATCCTTGGCAAAATCTAACGGGGAATCTATAATGTGATCGAGTCTGACTTATCAGCTCAGATACAGTCACATTCTCACCGGCGCAATGTGGCTTCCCTGTGTCTTTTCTACAAATACTTTCGCGGCTTCTGCTCCGATGAAATTAGCTCACTTGTGCCCCTATATATGAATTTACTCGAACCACAGGATTAGTAATTAGGTCCCACTGTTTTACTGCGAAACCAATAAATTAGATACGCAAATTCTACTCCTCAGCTTCTTTTCTCGCACTTCCCACCTGTGAAATTCACTTCCGTTTACTTGCTTCACCGACAGCTACAATCTTCAAGAATTCAGATGTAAAGTCAGTAGTCATCTCCTATCTCGCTAACCTGCATCCTCTCTCTCTCTCATGCTTCTTTCTTCGTCCACTCCACTCTCATCAGTATTCTCATCCTTCTCTTACCCACTTCCTGACACCACTTATAGCCTGTCACTCTTTCTCATAACTTTCCTCCTTTGTAACCCCCTGCACAACCGTGGCAGTAAACTGCCTTGCTTGGGGTGATATGATTATAAAATAAAATTATATACTATTATAATATGGATATAAATTGGGAAATCATTTTTACATTACACTCAATATATAAACTATTCCCTCACTTTATGGCCACTATCATCCTTCTCTTACCCACTTCCTGACACCCCTTATAACCTGTCACTCTTTTTCATAACTTTCCTCTTTTGTAACCCCCTTGCACAACAGTGGCAGTAAACTGCCTTGCTTGCGGCAATATGATTATAAAAAATATTTTCTTTTTGTTTCCATTCTCTCCAGGACGTCCACCTCGCTCTCATATTTGGTACATGTTATCATCAGCATCCTTCTGTAGAACCACATTTCTGCTGCTTCAAATCTTACCTCGAAGGTTACAGTCAGCGTTCGTGTTCAGTTAGAATTACGGACGTCGGGTGTTGACCTAGGCAAGGCTTTCTAAACTGGATGACATGTGAACAATCAACACTTTTCCAGATTGACAAATATTTTTTAGAAGTAGCGGAGGCTATAAACTGATCGGAGGCTTGAACTAAATTGGAGAATGAACTGATTTCTTCTTCAGTGCTCATCCTATGCCTTGTCGTTCTTTACAACGTTTGTCCTTTTCGAAACACAAACGCATAGCCAGCTAGCTGACTTCCTGCGTACTTTTGCCTTTCGAGTGCCAAATTTCCTAGTTCTCGATGAAGATGTGTTCGCCTAAAAGGATTTCTAAAAGGTTGAAAAACAAAAGTCAAAAACGGATGATCACTCAGTTACGCTACCAGGGTAAAAATCAGATCGGACGAGAACTAGGATTTTAATGAAGAAGGAAATTTTGTTTAACGGCATATGAACACTTCTGTGTTCTTTAATGCCAAAAAGAAGGAGTTCTAGGGTATCTTTGAATAATTTTCGGTCATATTGAGAAGGTTGATTTATTCTGATTTTAATGAATATTTTTTGTTTTTATTCTTTTTAATTTATAAAATTGAAAATGTCTTTTGTATTCAAAAATGTTTGGCTGAGAATAAGTTTTTTTTTCCTTAAAAATGTGCTATGGTAATATTTTTTTTTCAAAAATGCATTGTTGGCAATGCTTTTTCCTAAAAAATATATATTTGTCTATAAAAGTCTATTTTTATGGATATATTTCTATAAAAAACTATTTTTTATACTTTCATAGTGTTTAGACCCCAGTTTGGGGTTTTACTATTTTTCCAAAACTGGGGCCCTAACAGGTGCTACCACTCCGGGTTAGGATGGCCCAAAGAACAACAGCAATTAAGAGGTGGTTCCCTGTTCCTCACAACCTCCCAATCAGAGACCTTGCTGCCGGATGCAGTTTACCGTCATACCCAGGACCAGCAAAGTAATTGAAACTCACCCGAAATGAACTGAATGTGTAATGCTCCTCATGTCAATGACATTTACACCGAGCCTCTCTAAGGCATATGATTTCACTGAATTTCTTTTAATGTATTCCTCTTGAATTCATATTAAAATTTGGGGTCATCAGGAGAGAATGTACGCTGTTTCGGGGCCTTCCTCTCAAAAGTTTCACTTGCATACCGGCCGCTTCCCTCACTGATGTGAGGCCCCATTATAACGATAGTTCAAATGTCAAGCGATGAAATGAATTTACGAAAGATACAAAATAAAAAAAAATACCATCAAACCTCGCGTTCTGAGAATGCAACGTGAATTTCATTACGCATTCCATGCCGTCATATTCGCAGAAACGCTTCATGGAATATTTCTTTTTTCCATACCAATATAGACCTATATTCAATTCGTCTATTTGGCGTTTTATACTTTGGGCCCTATTACGTCTTTGGTTCCAATTTGGCCCAGAAATTGGTACAGAATGCCTGCAACGAAAATCTTCCTCCAATTTCCACTGCCATGATATGCCAGTAATTATATATATATATATATATATATATATATATATATATATATATATATATATCTTTTTTCTTTGGGCTACGTGCTAACTCGGTCCGAATCCTTTTGACTGATGTTCATGGTCTTTCTTTTTTAAAAGCTTTTTTCCCTTCTTCGTAGAATGGTGAAAGGTTTTTCGACACGAATATAGTTATAACCTCATTTATATATATATATATATATATATATATATAGTCATCCGCAGACAGATCTGTTTCGCTGTATCACAGCTCATCAGTACGGTTAGACATCCGATTGCTTTTTACCCAGGATTGAAACCCGAACGAATTGGCGTCAGTCGGTGATTCTACCTCTGAGCGATGGGCGCTCAGTAGAAGGAGGCAGACTATATATATATATATATATATATATATATATATATATATATATATATATATATAGTTAGCATTTTTTCGTTGATGCATGTTTCATTAAATAATACAGACAAGTTTTGTCTAGTTATTTTATGTAATTTTTTATCATATTCTGTGATAAGTTTAATATAATTCTCATTAAACGAAGAAAGAATATTGATACATAATGTAATTGACATCTTTGAAAATGGCGTATGTATGTCGAAAGCTTAGATTAGATTATAAAAAAATTATGTATCAATATTGTGATTTTTTTCTCCATTTAATAAAAAAAATTACATAAAATAAATACACCCATATATATATATGGCATGTACGCATCACTCTTTAAGTAATGAATTAGAGCAATCTGGCTACTGGGCGTGTATAATGATGATATGCACGCTAAAATGTCTGCCTTCTTCTACCGAGCACCCATAGCCCAGAGGTAGAATCGCCGACTGACGCCAATTTGATCGTGTTTCAATCCTGGTTAAAAGCAATCGGAGTCTAATCGTACTGATGACCTGTGATACAGCGAAAGAGATCTGTCGGCGGATGACTATATATATATATATATATATATATATATAAATGAACAATTACGCTATCAGAGTTTCAACCTTTCGATATCAAAAGATTGAAAGCATTGTAGTGTAACTGATTGCTCTTCTTATTTTGATTTTTAAAAGGTCTATATGTAAAATCCTGATTTTTAAAATTTGTATTAAACATTTTTACCACAAATGTTTACTAGTCTAATTTAACTCTAACCAATAACTGTTTAAATTTCCCATAGACACTGCAAATGGCAGGTTCGGGTCAGTCAGTTAGTTAAGTGCCATACGTGAAACACGCTTAGGCGATCATATCTCCAAAGAGACATGACTGACTGGGCAGAAGATTATCCCGCAGTAGGTTGCCATTGCTTTCTGTGGTAGACTGGTTGACGACTAAGGCTATAGAACCCAATCTGTCCTATTATTTGACTCATAACAAGACGGGGGAAGTTATGTACTATATTATTATGTAGTAATCAGTGGGGGATCAGTTTATTACTTCAAAACAATAGGAAATCGATCCCCCACTTTATGCCCAGTAGAAGCCTTAATCATGTTTTCAACTATTATATTTATTCAGTCAGTTAAGTGTCATACGTGAAACACGCTTGGGCAATCATGTCTCGAAAGAGACATGACTGACTGGACAGAAGATTATCCCGCAGTAGGTTGCCATTCGGTACCTAGTCTAATTTTCCCCAGACGAGACTCTGTTCTTCGGCTGAGCCTCGTTAGGGTTCCTCTCCGCTCAGAAGCTGAGAGTCTGACGAGGTTAGTTCGAGTTGATGTACAACAGTGAACACACTAAGACTAAGATATACTAAATATTTATGGTCACGTGATCCCTGTAGCGCAAATCACTTAACGGTTACGATTTTGCCGTGAGATCCGTGTTTGACCACGCTTGTGGCTATCGATACTTTCTCCCTACATAACACTTTTTAATCTAAAGATCAATCTAGAACCTAAGCTAAACTCATAGATACAATCTAAAGGTACTGAAAAAATCGTCGGCTGATTTTATCACTCAAGAAAATACCTGAAGCCTTTTGCGATGATATACCTTTACACGAACCTGATTATACCAAAAGTAAAATAATTCTGACCTATCTAGAATGGGGCTACACAATCCGCACTTTTCAGCTTCGACGGAGTTCACAATCGCTTGCGAGATTTTACGGGGCAAAGTCTCACTGACATATCGTGAGATACAGTTTTCAATAACAACGTACGAGCTCTCGCAAGTGTTGGGGTCGGAAGTTTCAGTGACAGGTCTTAGACCAATGTGTTCACTGTCAACGTGCGACGTCTTGTGGGGGAAAGTCTCACTGACAGGCCACAGTTTTCAATGGAAAAGTGCAAGATCTCGCGAGGAAAAGGCACACTGACAGGTCGCAAGCCACAATTTTCACTGACAACGTGCGAAGTCTCGGGGAGGAAAATCCCACTGACAGATCTCAATCCACAGTTTTTATTAACAAAGTGTGAGGTCACGCGGGGCAAGGTCTCACTGACAGGTCGCTGGCCACAGTTTTCACTGACAGCGTGCGAGATCGCGCGGGGGAAAGTCTCACTGACAGGTCGCAGACCACAGTTTTCAATTACAACGTGCGAGGTCTCGCGGTCGAATGTCTCAATGATAAGTCGCGGGCTACGTTCGATGTCTTGTGGGGGGAAATCTCATTCTAAATCCTCCACCTGTCATCCACAGACGCATCATTGCAAGCCAATCTCTCCTATTTTGCCATTTCCATGTTAAATAAACTAGAGGAACTAAGCATTGAGCTCATCTATATCTAACCACAATACGCCAGGTTACGTCCAATGAGTGAAATCACCTCCATTTTTCCCGTATTACAAATATGAGAAAGTTTGCCACAGCCAGGTTCAGCCTAATAAAAATGGCTTCTTTGTAGAACAGACGTCTGTGTATGTTCTTATCTATCCTCTTTTTCCCCAGAATCTTCATTTACAACCATTCCTTTCATTCATTTCACACACGTCATTCATCACAAAAGTATCGGGGCAGCCGTGGCCTCTAATTTTCTTTTTCGAAATCAGTGGGATGTCGGTGGCGTCTAATAGGCTCTTCTCAAATTGGTTGGGAGTGGTACCTTACATGCCAACCTGCGTCTTCAGTACCATCAGATACGGTAATTATTTAAATTGAAATTTGTAGTAAGAACCCTCTTCAAAGAAATTCAGTTAGAAAACTCTCTTCGTTACATTCTTTTTTAGGATTCATTTTAATGTATTTTATGAATTCCTGGGTTTATTTTCTTTCAGATTCCAACATTTTATTCATATCATTCGATAAAGAACGCTGTGAAGCTATCGATTGTTCTGAATAAACCTGATTCAGTCAGTCAGTTGAGTGCCATACGTGATACACGCTTGGGTGATCATGTCTCGACAGAGACATGACTGACTGGGCAGAAGATTATCTCGCAGTAGGTTGCCATTGCTTTCTGCGGTAGACTGGTTTCCGACCAAGGCTATAGAACCAAATCTGTCCTGTTATTTGATTCATGGCTAAAGGAGAAAGAGATGTATTATTCAGTAGTAATTAGTGGGGGATCAATTTATTACTTCATAACAACAGAAAATAGATTCCCCACTTTATCTCCAGTAGAACTATTAATTATGTTTTCAACTATTATATTCAGTCAGTTAAGTGCCATACGTGATACACGCTTGAGCGATCATGTCTCGAAAGAGACATGACTGGACAGAAGATTATCTCGCAGTAGGTTGCCATTGGTTTCTGTGGTAGACTGGTTGCCAAACAAGGCTATAGAACCCAATATGTCTTGTTATTTAACCCATAAAGGAAGGAATAGGTGGATTAATACCTTTCTCAAGGGTATTTGCGCGTAAGTGAATGCAATGAAATCAGCTGGAATTCGAACTCGGCTCCCCGATTTCTCGTTCCGAGCCGATATCCAGCGCACATCCGCGTAAACCTGATTAGTCTTCCGTCATGGTCAGTTTGGTACAATGATTTCTTTCAGACCTGCTTTTTCATCTTTTCTGCGGATTATTATTGGAGCATTGGCATTTACCTAGAAGTTCATGACATGCCCCATGCGTTTAGCCAATGTTAAAGGAAGATAATTGTGAATATCCCGAATTTATGACCAAAAGTAATTTTCTTTTTCCGTCAATATTAAGAGTTCGTTAAGGTAATGAAAAGAATAGGCGGCACTTTAAATGAAACTTGCAGTATAGCCCGGCGTTGCTCGGGTGTAATGAAAGCTTTAAAACTAATCCATGGTCCTTCTTAGGAAATCATCTATCTTTCAATTTAGTTATAAAGGTTTTAATTATTGTAGATTGGGTGTGGGAAAAGGTATATTTATACTTTTCCCAAGAGTATTTTAGCGTAAATGTGTACTAAAAACCCAAATAAAATTAAAACCAGGTTCTCCGATTATAAATCCCGAGCCCTTATATATTAAACCATTCGCACATACAAGCTTATATGCCCTGGTACTCCCAAAGAGTTAACTATTTAAGTAGTGACGAACTTTGGCGTTGATTAACTTTGGGGATCTTACGTGTATCAGTGTTTCAATCTGAAGTGTCCGTAAACCTTACAAAGAAAGAAGTGACGTGCACAGTTTATGAAGATATGTGGGAAAGAGGACGGTTAAGCTTAGATTGAAGAGGGTTGTAATGATAGCGAAAGCATTCTCTTGGGAGTCAGTTCAACAAACTAGCGATTCGTCAAAAGAACGTGTTCGGGTGTAACTTAGATCGCCCCAAAAGAACACGAAGCGAATGAGGGTGGTTCGTCACAATGGGCGTGGCATAGCGGCTCTTAGCTGTGAAGTTGAGTTATGGCAGAACAAAGAATGTATTTCGTCTGAGATGGAAAACAGTTCATCACCCACAAGAAAGCGAATATGCTTTTGTACTATTGAGATTAGAAAAGGACAATGTACGCTTAGCACGCGGGTTGTCCTTAGGACGAACTTCGTGAAGTAACACCTACTACTGCGAGAGACTGTAAATCTAAACTTATTTTATAAATGGAACATTGTCTGTGTGTGTATGTGTCTGTGTGTGTGTCCGTTACCTATAGACTCCGAAACAGCTGAACCGATTTTCTTGAAAATTTACACAGTTGTACTATAAGCATCTGCGTGTGCTCTTAGCTAGGTTTTGTGACGAGGTACCCACGATAAATATCGAAAATCGATAATCGAAAAAATCGGGTTATAGAAGGAGTGGTCCGATTTTAATCAAATTTGATACACTCATAGACAAAGACATAAGAAACGATATTCAGAAGTTTCAAGGTTGCAGTTCTTACAACAGTGCAGAAAATCGATAATATATATATATATATATATATATATATATATATATATATAAGACAAGATGTTTGTGCGTGTGTGTCTGTTTATATGTCTGTATGTCCTTTATACAAATCCACAATTTATATCCAAACTTCAAAATTTAACTTATATCCATTCATTTTTCTTTCAGTCTACGGTTTCGCTTTAACTGGAAACAACTATTGCTTTTTAGTCTTTCGTGCCAACGTCCAAAGAGTCTGAGCCCAGGACCATGGATTAGTTTTAAAGCTTTCATTACACCCGAGCAACGTCGGACTATACTGCTAGTATTGTATATACGTCTTGGTTGTACTATTCTGGTAATAAAGTAGTTCATCTACTTTTCTCTGTGTATTTCCTCATTCCACGATACAAAAATTTACCTTATATGGCAGCAGTTGTTAAGATCATAAGGAAAAGTTTTATAATTACAAGAGCATTACAGAGAACTTGTCGTTTTTCTCAGGATCTTTATAAGCTTTGTTACACCCGGGGTTTCGTTGGGACTACGATAGCCGGAACACAACGAGAAAGTAAAAAAAAATATCCAGGGTTCGATCATAAGTTGCTAAAAGAACAATGGGATAAACTAAAATAGTCGCTCTCTCACTAGTGTGACGTGGCTTCCCTGTGCCTCTTCTATAAATACTTTCACGGCTTCTGCTCCGATGAACTTAGATCACTGGTGCCCCCTAGGTACGAATTTGCTCGAGATACTAGATTAGCAACTAGGTCCCACCATTTTACAGTGAAACCGATAAAATGTAACTGCAAGTTCTTCTTCAATAGCTTCTTTTCTCGCACTTCCCGCCTGTTGAATTCCCTTCCACATACTTGCTTCCCCGAGAGCTACAATCTCCAGGAGTTTAAATGTAAGATCAATAGACACCTTCTAACACACTAACTCGCATCCACTCTCTCAAACACTCTTCCCATCTACCCAACCCTCATCCTCGGTATCCCTACCCGTCTACCACCCTCCTGACATTTTCTATATCTAACCACTCTTTCTCACCACATTCCTCTATGCAACCCTCTGCGTAATAGTGGCAGTGGAATGCCTTGCTTGGGGTGAAATGATTAAAAAAGAAATAAAAAGGTATGAGGGGAAAAACATATATCTAGATGTGGAAAATATATAAAACATTAAAGACAGCAGCTTATAGAACATACAAAGAACTTACAAATTTGTAGGGATCGACGTCGATCAGTTTTTTTTTTTATAAGCGTTTCACCCCGAGCAAGGCATTTCACTGCCACTATTGCGCAGGGGGCTACATAGAGTGGAGAAAGGATGGTTAAATATAGGAAATTTCAGAGGGTGGGTGTTCAGGCGGGTAAGGCTACCGAGAATGAGGGTTGGGTAGAGAATGAGGGTTGGGTAGATGAGTGTTGGGAGAATAATTGGAAATTAGTGTTATAGGAGGTGACCCTACATTTAAACACCTGGGGATTGTAGCTGTCGGGAAAGCAGACATGTGGAAGGGAATTCCACAGGCGGGAAGCGCGAGAAAAGAAGCTGTTGGAGTAGAAATTACGGTTACATCTTATCTGTTTAACTGTAAAAGGGTGGGACCTAGTTGCTAATCTAGTATCTCGTGTTGTTATCTAAAGTATTAAAGATAGAACTCAAACGAAAAATGTTCTTCAGTAATTATTTGAATACCACAGTTCAATTCCTCGATTATGGTGCATATTTCAGGCGGACGAATCACAGGAAATATAGATGACTTGGACTTGAGAATACCAGTCAGGATTCTTCAGGAAGTTTTGATGACTTGGTGAGCTTCATTTTTTTTATTAGACAGCAAAACAGTCTAGTTCAGTGTGTTCACATCCGACTTCTTCAAAAACTAATATCCAAGTGCCGACGCTATGTGCCGGCGCGCAGAAAGAAATTAAAAACCGTGGTAAGTAACGTCACGTGTGAATACATGAAAAAAGGAGTAGACGTTTTTATTTTCAATATTATCAAGGTCGCTTGCAATTTAAATAGGTAGCATTCGTATGGCCTGCAATCAAAGACCAGACAAGAGATGGGAGAAAGGAAAGTTCTTTATCAAGAACTAGATTTAGCCGGTTACAAAAAAAAAAAAAAATTCTATAATCTGCGTATTTAAAAATAATAATAAAAAGAAACAAATATTGTTTTTATATTTCGTCGGAAATCTTTAGATTACTAAAAATATACTTGTAAAATATATGGCGAGGAAAAAATACTGATCTAACGTATCAGCCTCAAATGGTGCGCAAGGCAGGCAGGCTCACTGAGAGAACATCCGTTCATCGCGATAGTCGGTAATTCTGGCTCCACTCGGTGACTGTCCAAGGTCATTTGTTCTTGTAATCATTTTAGGGTTTTACTAACCTTTTTCAGGTTTCAATAGTCATTCGTTTGAATTCCCCCGTGAAAACTCACAATTTACCCGCGTTACTGGTATCGATGGATGTGTTTTGTTGCGCAGTGGATATCGGCTTGGAACGAGAAAGCAGGAATTCGAATTCCAATTGAATTCCTTGTATTCACTTACGCGCAAATACCTTTGAGAAAAAGGTATCAATCCGTCTCTTTTCTTCAGTTATGAGTTAAATAAACGGACAGATTGGATCGTAGATCGGGTATAACAGCCAATTTTACTTCCACTGATATTTTACATCTACGCCAGGGAAGAGATCAGTTGCAAGGCTCCTAAAATTTTAAGAGTTACCCAGTATATAATCCTATTATCAACAAACGTATCCACAAAATGTCAATGTATAATTTTAGGCAGATAATTAATCTAAAGAAGAAACAAGGATGAACCAAGAAGCGAGCCATGGGGGGCTTTTTAAAAATAAAAATGTCAATAGATGCCATATTTCAACTGATTTATCGAGCTAATGGTTTTGTAAAAAGCACAGAGAATATTCACTTGAAGTAATGAATATTATTGATGTGACAGGACTTCGAACAATTTTTGTTAGCTACCGAAATGGAGATGTAAATAATAAAACGTGTGAGTAGATTTGTCTATGGGCATGCGAAACCATGTAATTTAAAAAAAAAATGCTTCTTTAGTTAATAAACTGCGCATGGAAGAAAAACCAAACACAAAGAAATCATGAAATAAACGCGAAGAGAACCTAGAATATATATATATATATCAAAGATAATTCATTCTCGCTTAAAAATCTGAAAAGAAACATCTTTTTACTATGTTTTTAATGCCTAGGTAAACAGCAAACACACCCTTGTCCTCTAAAAAGTAAAACGAGAACACACACACACACACACACACACACACACACACACACACACACACACACACATATAAATGTAAACTACTCGTTTCAAAAAACCCTCCGAGTACATACGCGGAAGGCGAAAATGGTAATAAAAAAAGAACGAGCTAAGCACTTGAACATCAGTCAAAGTACGCAGCCCAAAGAAAAAAACCCGAGACGAGTAACCTAAAACAAAAAGCGCTCAATACGCAAGTAGAGCAAACAAAGTAAATAACTAACCTAGACAACCAACGAACCTACCAAGGTTTCAGGAAATTGGATCTTCAGAAAAAGTTGGCTATATATATATATATATATATATATATATATATATATATATACTACTTATATATACATATATATATATCTATATATATATATATATTACTTATATATATATATATATATATTCTACTTATATATATAAATACGACTTATATATATATACTACTTATATATATAATATATATATACTACTTATATATATATAATATATATACTACTTATATATACTGATGTGCAGGGAGCTACGTAAGAGTGAAAAGATTGGAAAAGACAAAGCCGGGAACCACATCCTAAACAGGGAACAAGGGATGAGCCTCTTAACCTGTGCAATATACATGGGTGGATTGTGAACCGGGCGATAGATAGATTCACACTCCACCAATGTCTATTGAACAGGTTATGCTACTTATATATATCTATATATATATATATATATATATATACATACATACTACTTATATATATATATATATATATATATATATATATATATATATATATATTATCATTCGTGATTTGTACTATGAATACCATAATTCCACGGGGGATCGTAATCCGATGAGAACTCAATGTTAGAATTTAACAGAGTATTATTATGAAAATAAATCAGAATAATTAACAAATTCAAATAGTGTTATTGTGTGTGTGTATATGTGTGTGTGTGTATGTGTGTGTGTGTGTGTGTGTGTGTGTGTGTGTGTGTGTGTGTGTCTGAGAGAGAGAGAGGCAGATGATTTAAAAGCAATGACCCAGTTACCGAGGCGTAAGACGAAAGTTGATTTCGCGCCAAAAGAAGCTATATTTTAATATAATTACATTTCATTGGCTGACATTACTTCCCCAATGATACATGACTCAGAATGAAACAAGAGAATTATTATTTTTTTTTTTGTCTCGAACTTGTCTTTTCCAGGTAGAAAGAACTGGAAATACATGCATAAAAAAAAACCGTAATAGGTTTTCATTTCCAGACAGGGTTTGGTGTATCTGTCGACATGCTTTCTTTTGTCAAAGCATCTTTTACAAAAATGTTTTTTATTCTTTAAATTTTCGCGTCTTTCTGTTGCATTTCCAAGGCGAAACGGACTACGGCAAGAAGCCAGACACAGATTATACAATTTGGAAAGAAATGCAGTTGAAATTTATAAAGGGATAAATAAGGTGAATTTTTTGGTATAAGGACTTCTACGAGGGTCATTCAATAAATAAGGTGAATTTTTTGGTATAAGGACATCTACGATGGCCATTCAATAAATAAGGTGAATTTTTCGGTATAAGGACTTCTACGAGGGTCATTCAATAAATGAGGTGAATTTTTTGGTATAAGGACATCTACGATGGCCATTCAATAAATAATGTGAATTTTTCGGTATAATGACTTCTACGAGGGTCATTCAATAAATAAGGTGAATTTTTCGGTATAAGGACTTCTACGAGGGTCATTCAATAAATAAGGTGAATTTTTTGGTATAAGGGCTTCTACGATTGTCATTCAATAAATAAGGTGAATTTTTCGGAATAAGGACTTCTACAATGGTCATTCAATAAATAAGCTGAATTTTTCGGTATAAGGACTTCTACGAGGGTCATTCAATAAATAAGCTGAATTTTTCGGTATAAGGACTTCTATGAGGGTCATTCAATAAATAAGGTGAATGTTTCGGTATAAGGACTTCTACGAGGGTCATTCAATAAATAAGGTGAATTTTTCTGTATAAGGACTTCTACGAGGGTCATTCAATAAATAAGGTGAATTTTTGGGTATAAGGACTTCTACGAGGGTCATTCAATAAATAAGCTGAATTTTTCGGTATAAGGACTTCTACCAAATTCATTCAATAAATAAGGTGAATTTTTCGGTATAAAAACCTTTAATACAGATAGAAGCTTACTTCTTTTTTAATTTTTTTCCTTTACTTCTTTTAGAAAGGGATTTAATTTTTTTGTAGATTAAAAACAACTGTGAGTTTTGTTGATTATAAAAGATGACCGATCCAGAAGTATGCTCCAGGATGGAACAGATGTCAGTTATCAAGTTTTTGGTTGCTGAAGGGTGCAAACCAGTTGAAATTCATATGAGAATGTCAATTGTGTATGCTGCCAAAAAATGTCTACATGTGGGCGAAATTGTTTAAAGAAGGACTGAGCAGTGTTGAGGATGAAACAGGCCTGGGAGGCCTCCTGAGGTGATCGAATCAGTCAATGACCTCATTCAGTTTGACAGAAGGGTGACATTGGATGACATTGAAAGGACTATTTTTTGGGACAACAAAAGTTTTCCATGATGACCTTGCCTACTCGGTCAGCTGCAGTGGGTGCCAAAGATGCTTACTGCAGAGCACAAACAGAAGAGGGTCGAGTTGTCCCGGCAGTCCCTCATCCCGCTTACAGCCCAGACCTTTCCCCTTCAGATTTCACCTGTTTGCTCCCTTGAAAGCATTCACGAGAGGCACGAAGTTTAAAAGTGACGATGAAGTCAAAAGTGCTGTGAGCGATTGGCTGAGACATCAGTCCAAAGATTTTTACGCTGAGGGAATACGGAAGCTTGTGCACAGATGAGAAAAGTGTTTGACACTGCTGGGAGACTACGTTGAAAAAATGAAAAAAAGGTAAGCTTGTATCCGTATTAGATGTCCTTATACCGAAAATTTCACCTTATTTATTGAATGATCCGCATATATATATATATATATATATATATATATATATCCATCCTATCACGCCCAGGATTTTGAATTATTTTTTCTTATTTCTTAAATATACAATTTTCTCCCACATTTGTAGAAAATCTCAGTTTCATGCACAAGGCAATCATCAGGTGCTGATTAAAAACTGTCAAATACATTTAATAAATATTTCAAATATATATGTATCCTTTCATCTAAAATCTCATCAGGAGAAAAATATCGTTGGAAAATAAAATGAAACGAAATGAACAGTACTGACGAAAATGAAGAGCAAAAAAGAGGGAAACACTAAAATAAATTTACATATAAATATATATACTTATAACGTGGGGAGGAAAATCCTTCTTCTTCTTCTTCTTCTTCTATGTGCCCTGTTCTTTCAGGACGTAGTCGATCATGGTTATCCACGTCTCTCTATCCCGGGTGGCTCTCAGTATGTTTGCTTCTGTTACACCTTGCAATCCCCGTTCCGTCATCCACCTGATCAGGCCCTGCAAATATGTTATCCGCTACCTTCCTCTGTCTCTTTTTCCTTCTATCTGGCCTGTTAGTATCAGGTTCCCCAAGCCCTCCTTCCTTAGTGCATGTCCCAGGAACTTCAGTTGTCTCTTTCTGATGCTCAGTATTAATTTCCTTTTTGTTGCCATTCTTTCCAACACCTCATCGTTGCTTGCATGCTCAGTCCACGATATCCTCAGTATCCTTCTGTAGAACCACATTTCCGCGTCTTCAGGTTTTTTCCTCATTTCCGATGATATTGTCCAGCATTCACTGCCGTATTTAAGATCTGAATACTAGACAAAGGAGTGAAGAAATGCGTCAGCCTTCAGAGTGAGTCCTCTTGGTTAAACTGCAGGGAAGACACTTAACATAGCTATCATAGTGCGTCGAGTGGAATTCACGTGTAAATAATTAGCAAGTGACTGTTAAAATAAAATACCTCTTAACAAATTCAGAGACTTTAGAAAATTCTTCTGCTGGCAGAGAGAAGGTTTCCGTAATGATATAGAGACTGATTCCAAAATCTTTAAATGATTATTGGAACAAGATCTATGTATAATTTTGAACCACTCTTTCTTATAGGACTTGGCACATGCTATATTCTCGACTAGATGTTGAGCGATAGCCCTTTCCATATTTGTAGAGGAAAAGCAACACATGTTATCATCTTTGTCAAGTCGTATTTTAGAGGCACATGCTGATTGATTCCTGGTTCCAAATGTAAGGTTTTACGCCCCACATAACCAGCAGCACACTGGCAATTACATAGTTTGATCTATGGCAAATAAAAACATAAATATGTGCATGTATAGATATATACATTGCGTATACAATTGCATATATACAGGTTTCGTTGAATAATATAGACAAGTTTTCTATATTATTCAACGAAACCTGTATGAATGAAAACATGCTGCCAAAATACACACAATTTAAATTGCATATATATATATATATATATATATATACACACACACACTGATACATATATATCTATATATACACTGATACATATATATATATATATATATATATACATATATATATATACATATATATACATATACATATATATATATATATATATATACACAGATACATATATATATATATAACACACTATACATACATATATATACACTGATACATATATATATATATATACACACTGATACATATATATATATATATATATATATACACTGATACATATATATATATATATATATACATTGATACACACACATATATATATATATATATACACTGATACATATATAGATATATTTAGTATATCGAGGCAGCAAGTAATTTTCTAGACATATGCTATTAAATATAAGAGACAATGAATGTCTATTATGTTTAATCATGAGCCGTTCTAAACATGATTAAGCATAATAGACATTCATTGTCTCTTATATTTAATAGCATATATATATATATATATATAGTCATCCGTAGACAGATCTGTTTAACTGTACCACAGCTACACCAGACATCCGATTGCGTCTAACCAGAATTGAAATCCGACCGAAGTTGAAATCAGTCGGCGATTCGACCTCTGACCTATGATATATATGCTGCAGCGCGACTACTTTTGCAAACGTTTTGGGAGGGGTTCCTCACAAGAAAACAAGGACAAAATTTCAAGAAATCCTTGCCTCCATTACAGTTCCTGCGACCGCATGTAAGAACCATGTCCCCCTGCGCACGATATGAATACCTTGCCATAGTAAAACGGCACAATTCTCCTTTAACTCACCGTCACAAACGTTAAAACTATGAAGATAGACTCATCACAAGTGTATACGAACGGCAAATGTAACCTGCCCGACATATCAACACAGCGACATCTACCGTAAACTTTTTAAACTTAGTAACTCAAAAGTGACAAATTTACCGACATATATTTATAGGAATTTTTGCCCTTGAGTTTATTTTTTGTGACAAAGCCCTCCCCAATGTTCAAAAGTACTTTTGATTCTCCATTTAATGGCGTCTACCGTAAACTTAATAACTCAATATGGAAGAATTTGCAAAAGTTTACATGAACTTTTGCACATATTTTGGTATTAGGAGTAGCTAAACAAAAATAAAATATAGAAAATCGAATTTGTGGTGCAGTAGATATCGACAAATCGGGGTGCCGATTTCAAATTCCAGTTGAATTATTTTGTATTCATTTACGCACCAGTACCCTTGGGAAAGGTATTAATCCGTCTCTTCCCTCCAGTTATGGGTTAAATAATTGAACAAATTGGGTTCTATATCATTGGGTGGCAACCAGTCTACTGCAGAAAGCAATGGCAACCTTCTACGGGATAATCTTTCGCTCAGTCAGTCATGTCTCTTTCGAGACATGATCGCCCAAAGCGTGTATCATGTATGGCACTTGATTGCAATTATATTTTTGAAGCGAAAGTGTGTATAAGTTTTTTTGCATATGTATCTATATTAATTTTTACATTTTTATGAGTTAGTTTTTCGCTGTCTCCGTAAAAATCTTTTTAAGAGGAAGACCATATAAGTTTAACTGACCTCCGCACAAATACCCTATGGAAATATACAAATCCATCTTTTTTTCCCTAGCTAAGGGTTAATTATCATGACTTGCATCATTAAATCATGTGGTGTTTAATAGACAGCAGTTTCGTTTTGGAAGCATTGAAATTCACGAACCATTAGCCGCTCTCACACCGGCGTGATGTAGCTTCCCTGTGCCTCTTCTACAAGTACTTTCATGGCTTCTGCTCCGATGAGCTTAGATCACTGGTGCCGCCCAAGCACGAATTTACACGAGATACTAGATTAGCAACTAGGTCCCACCCTTTTACAGTTAAACAAATAAGATGTAACCGTAAATTCTACTCCAACAGCTTCTTTTCTCGCGCTTCCCGCCTGTGGAACTCCCTTCCACAAGTCTGCTTTCCCGACAGTTACAATCTCCAGGTGTTTAAATGTAGGGTCAATAGACACCTTTTATCACACTAACTCCCAACTATTCTCACAACACTCTCATCTACCCAACCCTCATTCTCGGTATCCTCACCCGCCTATCACCCACCCTCTGTTATGTCCTATATTTAACCAGCCTTTCTCCTCTCTACGTAGCCCCCTGCACAGTAGTGGCAGTGACATGCCTTGCTCGGGGTGAAACGCTTATAAAAAAAAAAAAAAAAAAAAAATTTCTTACTCCAGTTCACCACGGATTGGAGGTCCTTTTCAAGCTCGGCAGCGAGGTTTGCTTTGTCAGCCTCGGCAGATTTTTGATTGAGGTGAGAGTAAACTTGAGATCATATTATATCAAGGAGATAGTTAAGGTAGATAAGGAGAAGCGTGGGACCTAGAATAGAGCCTTCAGGGACACACGCGTTCGTTTGATTGTATTGGGAGGCATGTCTGTTCAATACTACCTTCATTGTGCCATCTGAGAGGAATGACTGGATATATTTTTAAAATATTTTCTGGCTTTAAATAACATGCAAATGTTAATAAGCTTCAGAACCAAACCAGTCGTTCAAATACTAATTAGATACACATGCATATCTTCGGTTTATTTTCATTCTCTGAATGATAAATGCATAGAAACTACTGTGAACACAAAATGAGTGATCAAGTTATAGAATGATTTATTAAAGTTAATTTTCCACTTTATTTAATTGGAGTAGATAGACTAAACTATCGCCCGGTTTACACTCCACCCACATCTATTGAACAGGTGAAGAGGCTCATCCCTTGTTTCCTGTTTAGGATGCGGTTTCCGGTTTTCTCTTTTCCAATCTTTTCACTCTTTTCTCTCTTTATTTTTTTTCAATTGGAGTAGATAGACTAAACTATCGCCCGGTTCACACTCCACCCATGTCTATTGAACAGGTGTAGAGGCTCATCCCTTGTTCCCTGTTTAGGATGCGGTTTCCGGCTTTCTCTTTTCCAATCTTTTCACTCTTTTCTCTCTTTATTTTTTTCAATTGGAGTAGATAGACTAAACTATCGCCCGGTTCACACTCCACCCATGTCTATTGAACAGGTGAAGAGGCTCATCCCTTGTTCCCTGTTTAGGATGTGGTTTCCGGCTTTCTCTTTTCTATTCTTTTTACCCTTACGTAGCCCCCTGCACATCAGTGGCGTTATTGCCTTGCTTGGGGTGATATGATTAAAAAAAAAAATTAACGAATTCTCATTTGGTAGGTATACACATTCTCTCCTCAGCTATGGGATAATTAATACGACTAGACTCATTAATCATTTCCTTTAGATAATTTAAAAAGAAATTATTTATTTAAATAAGATTTGACTCATTAATCATTTTATTGATATAAGTTTATTTATTTAGAGAAGGCTTCACTCATTAACCATTTTATTGAAACAATTTTATTTATTTAGATAATACTTGACTCATTATTCATTTTATTGAGATAATTTTATTTATTTAGATAAAGCTTGACTTTTTTATTCATTTTATTGAGATAATTTTATTTATTTAAATAAGACTTGATTCATTAATCACTTTATTGTGATAATTTTTTAAAAATTCTTGAAATCTGATTATCTGGTTTGAATAAAACTCAAAGTGTTGGTAACCCGTAAAAACGAATCAATCAGTATTTTCTTTATTCCAATGTGTATGTTGCCGCAGCTGTGTAAAAGTAAGGTATGTTTGTGAGCTCTAAATTTGTAATTGCTAAGTATGATCAATAGTTAGGTCGATATGTTAGTTATGACAATTGTTCTTGAGAAACGGAAATTATTTATGAGTCTACTTAATAGTAAAAAAAAAAACAAAAATGAACTCCTGTTATTATTCTAGGGCCGCCAACTTATACTTCAGCCGATGTCCCTGGTGACGGTAATCTTTGTTTTGCTTGCCATCTGCTTGTATTGTAAGTGGGGAAAGTTAGTGTTGATGGCTTTGAAAATAAAAGTGGGTTGAATATTTAATAACGGGAGATGTCTGTTAGGTTTGAGAAGAAACAAGGAAAAACGGACAAAGAAAATAATGATAAATAAAAAAGAAATATCCTGAAAATAATGATGTAGGAGAAGATAAGAAAAAGCGAATGGAAGAAATAAAACAGCGTAAAATTCTTCTTCTTCTATGTGCCCTGTCCCTTCAGGACGTAGGCGATCATGGCTCTCCACGTCTCCCTATCCCTTGTGGCTCTTAGTATGTTTGCTCCTGTTACACCTCGCAACCCCCGTTCCGTCATCCACCTGATCAGACCCTGCAAATATGTTATCCGCTGCCTTCCTCTGTCTCTCCTTCCTTCTATCTGTCCAGTCAGTATCAGGTTCTCCAGGCTCTCCTTCCTCATTGCATGTCCCAGGAACTTCAGTTGTCTCTTCCTGATGCTCAGCATCAATTTCCTTTTTGTTGCCATTCTTTCTAACACTTCGTCGTTGCTTGCATGCTCAGTCCATGATATCTGTAGCATCTTTCTGTAGAACCACATTTCGGCCGCTTCCAGTTTTTTCCTCATTTTCGATGATATTGTCCAGCATTCACAGCCGTATTGAAGAACTGACATCACGTAGCAGTCTAGCACTCTTTTCTTCGTTTCTATTGAGATCTTCCTGTGTGTTAGTATTTTGCTCATCTTCTGGAACGCGTCCTTTGCCATGCCAATTCGCCTTCGGATCTCCGTGTCGCACTTTTCATAAGCGTAAAATTATTAAAGCAAAAAAAGAATTCGAGCGTCTGTTTGAGTGACATATGATCAAGCTACTAAATCTACAGAATAAGATCATTATGAAGCCACCAAATGGGATACATTAACCAATGTGGATAACAGAAACCACTTATTCGGCGTTGAGAATTAGAGAGTGACACGTCAGGTAAGATAAATTGATCTTTTCTGATAATTCACCCCAAATAATGTAATTACTAATCTAAACTTATTTATAATTAGAACTTTGTCTCTGTGTGTGTGGATGTGTCTGAGTGTGTGTGTGTGTGTGTCCATGTGTCCATTATCTATAGACTCCGAAACGGCTGAACCGATTTTGTTGGAAGTTTACACAGTTGTACTAAAAGCCTTTGCGAGTGTTCTTAGCT
>JBBBDQ010001309.1:2190000-2252500 GCA_037127315.1 Ascarosepion bandense
TCTCGCACTTCCCGACTGTGGAATTCCCTTCCACATGACTACTTCCCCGACAGCTACAATCTCCAGGAGTTTAAATGTAAGGTCAATTGACACCTCCTAACACAAGTTCATCGTAGCAGAAGCCATGAAAGTACTTGTAGAAGAGGCACAGGGAAGCCAAGTCAGTATCAACCACGTTACAGATTCTTCTTTGTATTTTCTTAAGAAGCCCAAGGAGAATAGCAGGGGCACCCGACCAGATATGGCAGCAGTATTCAATACATGGGCGGATGGTAGATTTGTATATGTGCAGGATAGATTCAGGCGGGAAAAACTTCCGGGCCCTGCACAGAGAGCCGACTTTCATAGCGGCAGATTTGGCAATGGCTTCAATATAGTCATTCCATTTGTGGTCCACCAAAAGTGTAAGGCCAAGGAGGCGTAGTGTTTTACTCTCTGGGAGGCAACCTGTTCCATGCTAATGGGAGGCAGATGCGATTTTCTATGGTGGTTAGTTGATAACAGCTTCATTTTAGAAGTATTGAAATTTACTAGCCATTTTCTACCCCAGGTCACTACGGATTGGAGGTCCTTTTCAAGCGATCCCCAACAGTTGTTCCTGGGAATAGAAATTGTAGAGTCGGAAAACCGATGATATAATCGAAAGAAAGAAGACAGAAAGACATTACGTCATGTGAGCTGTTGATATTTCATTCGTCGTGCCATGGCTCCTCGCAAATCGTGTGGGTGGAAAACAATCTCATTGCTCAAAGGCTTTGAGTCGTCTAGATTCCCCGAGAGGACTGGAAATGGTTATAAAAATAGAAACTCAGAGAGGAACATTAGTTAAGTTGGGAGAGAACTTCCAGGCAACAAGGATAAACCAACCCCCACATCACCGCCGTCACATCGCTGCCATTAGCCGCCTCTGATTCAGTAAATCCCGTTAAGCTCCGATAAGGACACGAAAGAACATTGTTGTTTTAAAATTTGCATAGAGAATTGACAGCTCTGGTTATAGAAAATATGTGAAAAGACTTTAAAAAGAAATTTAAAAGCTATGATATTTTTAACGAAACTTGGAAAAGACATTTGTATTTGAAGATTGAAAGCTCTGATAATTTTAAACGAATCCTCGCTCCGTTGTAAACTGGCGTTCCGACAATTGTACTTTCTGCTTTTGTAATTAATAATTTTTTATTATAAAGACTTTATTCGCAACTCTCGACCTTATTCATTTATTCATTTATTTATTTTTGGTGCCTTGTTTATTTTTAAACAAAAGTGTACACAAATGTCCGGTCTGGATCTGGTACGGATACTGGAATTGCACAACGTGACTTTTTGAGATCAGATCACAACGTGGACAGTAGTCTGTTGTTTTAATAGACGTCTTGGGGACCTGCTTCTGTGACGAGATCATCACGACCAGCAACAGCGGCTCGAAAGCGTCGACATAACTGGTACCGTTTCGACATCATGGCAGCGGGATCCGTTCCCGAACCAGCGAGCGACCGAACCAAACGGCCAGCCGGGTGGCACTGTCACAAATACACATGGCCTGTAGATTGCAGTATATATATATATATATATATATATATATATATATATATATATTGTTGATATCAATTCGAACCAAAGTATATACACAGATCAAAACAGTTTTAAAGACTTAGATAACAATTCGAACAAGTGTACACAGATCAAAACAGTTTTAAAAATTAATTCGAACAAAAGTATATGCACAGATCAAAACAGTTCTAAAACCGTCGAAAGAAATTATATACACAGATGAAAACAGTTCTAAAAACGTAGATATAAATTCGAATGAACATATATACACAAATCAAAACAGTTCTAAACGATTCGAACAAGTGTACACATTTCAAAACATTTTTAAAACGCTGATATCAGTTCGAATGAAAGTATATGCACAGATTTAAACATTAAAAAAAAACAATGGGAAACACTCATTATGTTGTCTTTAAAAATGACCTTTCTAGAGTCAATTTGTGTGTGTTGATTTCAAATCTGAAGTCGTTTTCTGTCTGCAAAGCTACAGATTTTATGCAATTTGACATTTTTATTTATTTTTTAATTTTCCTTTATTATAAGAACTTATAGAAATAGCTTATAAATATTTTGTGTATTTTATTCAGGTTTGAATTTGAGATTGTAACTTTTGCGTTTGTACACTTCATCTGATCAATCTCGTTTCATGCTCCATCAGTAGTCAGCCATCATACTTTTGTCCCAGCGCCTTTAATAGCGATCTTCCATGACCTTTAGGTCTTGGTGGAATCATTCTCCTTGTTCGTCACTCACAGCCCCCAGGTTGTCAGGGAACTTATCAAGGTGGCTGTTCAAAAAATGAATATAACCATGCTGCCTTTTCTAAAGCGGTCATTTTAGCAACACACTAATCATCACGAATTAGGGTTCGAATCCGTTGGCCATGAAACATGTCTGCTTTGATCTTCTCAAAGGATAAACTTGATAAAGCTGTGATGTGTTGGAAACATTCTTCTTCGGTTTCCAGTGCCTTGACAAATTGCTTCATCAAACCTAATTTGATGTGAAGAGAAGGAAAGATGATCTTATCTCTGCTTACAATTGGGTCGTGTATGATATTTGGCATGCCTGCTTCAAGGGTGTCGCGAATAGGCGAGTCCTTCTGGTCCCAATGTCTGACTCGTGCTCGGCTGTCCCACATACAGAGGAAACATGGACATTTGGTGAAACCTTTCTGTTGTCCAAGAAAGAAGTTGACCATCTTTAGGTCTACACAATTGATCCAATTGTTCTCATGATGCTTTAATAAGTCCATGGCCATTCTCATATCATCATAGTCTTCCCGCAAATGCAATGAGTGACCGACAGGTACGGCTCCATAAACATTGCCATTATGTAAAAGAACACACTTTAGACTGCGTTTTGAACTGTCTAAAAAGAGTCTCCATTCAGCGGGACTATAGAAAGGTACACCCAGTTATTTGAGAAGCCCAGGGATGTCATGGAAGTAAACAAAATGTCTGTCTTCTGAAAAAAAGTTCACAAAAAGCTGGTCACACTTTCTGAAATATGGTACTTTAACAGAGTGATCAACAAGATGTTACCTTGTAATCTTGATGCTAAAAGCTCTGCTGCTTTCTTTGAAAGTCCTAAATCCCGCACTAAATCATTCAGTTCAGCCTGGGGAAGATGCTTGGGGACGGGAACGGTTCAGTGACTGAAGAACAGTTCTCCGATTGTGAACACTTTTCTGACAATTCACTGTCACAACTGTCTTGTTCGCTTGTATCATGTCCAATGTCTTTATCGTCCAGTGAAGGCAAGCCTTTGAAAACTTGAACAAGAACTTCTTCAGAGTGACGAGCAGGCCGAATAGCTGCGGGAATGTTCGGATACGTAATCTTATTTCGGTTTTTCCTCCCAACAGCCGTTGTGTTTACCATGCAGAAATAACAGTCAGTTACATGGTTGGTGGGTTGCGCCAAATCATTGGAACGCCAAAAGGCAAACCTTTGCGTTTTCCTTTGGTCCAGTCTCGAAGCATTTTCTCACAATTGTGGCACACAACCTGAGGAGCCATTGCTTGTCTTGATCACCAAGACGAACTTTAAAATATGCCTTGTAGGCACGCTTGACGAACGAGGATATGTTACGTCTCTGACGATTGTGTGTGTAGCATCCGCATATGTAGCAGAAGGCATCAGGCTTGTTTCTATGATATCTATTTTTGGAAGCCATGTTTGATCTGAAACAAAATACGAATGATCAAAATATGAGAAGCTATCTATATATATGGACGTAAAAATGCTTATGCATGGTTTACATAAGTTCACATTTTTACAATTTCATTAACCTCAAATTGCATACAAAGGAGAGCTTGTAGAGAAAATCTAACTTTAGATTTGAAATCAGCGTCTAAAACTCCTTCAGAATCAGTTAAAATATCCAGAGCATCTCAAAGTTACTGAAAGGGTGTTCCCCAGTGATATTAATTTGCACGAAAGGTGATTCTTTAAGCGCATCTTAGATGTGGCACAAGGCCGAAAGTATAGAGTGTTCAGTGCAAATCGAACTTGCTACTAAATTTTAATGATTCTAGCAAGACAAAGGTCCTAACCATTACACCACACCGAGATACACAAGTTAATAACTGAAAATGCTGATATCTATTCAATTGAAAGTATAAACACAGATTAAAACATTTTTTAAAAATGTTGAAAATCAGTTCGAAATTATGCCTATGCAGAGATTAAAATAAACCCCATCGAGCCGAATTACGAAGAGAACATGGACTTAATGTCATTGTCGATTACAGCGTGGTCGAAATAACTAAGAGACATTGTTTATAATTACTTATTCTCTGAGTTTCTGACAACAAATATAGAATTTCAAGTCTGGAACTGTAGGTGGTTTCATAAAAATCGTGACTGATATTGTCGTTTTTCAGACAATATTTTCACTCATTAAACTCACTGGGTGTCTCCTTCAAAGAGCTTAGCTGTAAACAGCCATTCCAGTTCATGCTTTGGTCTCTTTTCTGGCATTGCTTACAAGACTTTACACTTTTTTGTAGTTAGTACTCCATGAATTAGTCCTGGGTATGACGGTAAACTGTCTACGGCTATATCGTGTTGAATACACCGGTTCCCCTCCGACCATCGAAGTTAAGCAACATCGAGCCTGGTTAGTACTTAAATGGGTGACTATTTGGGAATACAATGTGCTGCAAGCGTAAGGAACAAGAATAGTCGACCGGTCCTCCAGGTTTGGGGTTTGGGTGCAGGGCTAACAACCCTACCCCGTAAAAAAACAGTTTGTTACAGAAACAGCAACAAAAAGTTGCTGCCCTATTCACCATCTGGGTGTGATGGATAAATGATGATGATGATGATGACGGTAAATTGCATCTGGTTGTAAGGCCTCTGATTGGGAGGTTGTGAGGAGCATGGAACCGCTTCTTAATTGCTGTTGTTCCCAGGTCCACCCTGACCCGGAATGGTAGCACGTGTAATGGTCCCAGCTAGTGCCGTGCTTAGCAACACGCCCCCCGCCGCTGAATGCGCCTTGCGGCCCCTCTACCCGCAGAATACAACTTGCGTCCCCACGAAAGTACTGAATCCACAATAAATGATACTTTAAACAAAATATCATGCTCTCGGAACGCAGATATTCCGTGATCACACACACACACCAAAAAAAAAAAAAAAAAAAAAAAGAAAAAAATCGCGGAATTTGCGTTTTGAAGCTATACCTTGCGCAAGTTTTCACAATTTTAGCTACATTGTATGTATGTTGAAACAGATAATTATAATCTATTTCACTCTCAAGTTCATTTTTTAAAAAAATTATTTGCGCCCTTTTCAAGGCTGGAAGGTTTCTATCAAAGATTATATATATATATATATATATATATATATATATATATATATCTATAAAGAAAGAGAGCGAGGCTGGTTGATAGATATCTATTTCAACATACAAGTATGATAATAATTTTCCTGTCAATCCTAATAATTATTTTGTCAATTTTTTTTCATTACAGTAGATCTGCGGAGTCAAGAAGCCTTGCGGCTTCCCAGGGCCTCGAGCCCCCCACCCCACGCAATTGCTGTATCTGCGGGAGCCCTAAGCACGGCCCCAGTCCCAGCTATGGGCAAATAGTTAACTCCCAAACGGAGGTCAAAACATTATGAAAGTATAACAATAGATTCTTTCTAGAAATATATACATAAAAATAGACTTTTATAGAAAAATATAGATTTTTAAAAGACAAATATTGACAATACATTTTTAAGAAAAAAAATTGCTATAATACAGAATTATTATCAGCAAAATATTTTTGAATACAAAATTGGAAGACATCTTCAATTTCTAAAATAAAAAATTAAAGTGAAATTTTCATCAAAATCTTGCTGAGTCAACTTTCTCACTACTACCAAACATTAAAAAATACCTTAAAACCCTATCTTTTTTGCATTAAATAACCCGCTGAGGTGTTGATATGCCGTTAAACAAAATTCAAACTTAAACACCATGAATTGGTCACGTGACCGAGTTTTAAGTATTTTTCGATTTTAAATCCCACCATGATCGATTTTTCTGGAAGCTAATTTTTGATGTTATTGAACTGGGATCACAGCGTGCGTTACCTTTGAAAAACTAATTGAAAAACCATACCACTGTTTGACCCTTGTGAGTGAAACTGAGTAGGCGGAACTCTTTCGCAGCAATCAACGGGTTAGCTAGCACGAATTTGAAAGTCAACGTGACCGAGGGTTTGAGTGTATTGGGGTTTGTTCTGACTGAATAGGGTAGACAGGCATCCTCGGATAAGTGCGAAGATAATAAAGACTCCATATTGTGGTCTACATATTACTTCTGGTTTATAATAAGCCTGTAAGATTACAGACTGGAAACAAGGTCCCACCCTTTTACAATTAGATCAACCAAATGCAAGCACCAATTCTATTTAATCGCTTCCCGCTTGTAGAACTTCTTTCCATATACTTGCTTCCCTGACGGCTATAACCTCCAGGAATTTAAATGCAATGTCGATTCCCATCTCTTATCCACTTGACTTCAGTCGTTTCTACATCACCCCGTGTATCTTGTTCTTTTCCTTTCTCTCTATCTTCGCAACTTTATTCACTACTGTGTTCACAACCTTATCTTGCCTTTTCTCTTTCACCCCCTGTTGCTGGTTTGTCTTTGTCTTTACTCTCCTCCTGCCTAATACTTCAACTTCAATTTAACCCTCTGCACATAAGTGGCGTTAACGCCTTGCATGGGGTGAAATGATTAAAAAAAGAGAAAAAGATTTTTACGAGGGTTACACAATCAGGGATAAGTCAGACTGTGTATTGGTTCAGCGTTTTCTTTTTAAATTTTTTACGAGATTTTCTAACGTTATAATACTGAGAAATACATTCGTTATTCATATACTAGAGTAATTGGCATAAATGCTCAACAAACAGAATTGAACAAGTTTGCAATAAACAATAACAAATGTAAATAACAGGTCAGCGTCTAGCAAGAGCAGCCAAATACCGCAGATCTTGGACAAGTAATACTGTCATTATCTCAGCGATTAGCAAGAGATGATTATTAAAATGATAAAGAGTAACCGTAATGAACTTTCATTAAACAGATTACGTACTGCGCTGTATTCTATATTCATAAACTATGGTGGACATGGTCAATAAAGGTCATGTACTCAGTATACGACTGTATTTTGCTGGAGACGAGTCAAAATACGAATTATGGGAAGTGAAATTTCTAGGCTACCTTAGAATGCAAAAACTTCAGGACATCATTCTTTGCCAAGAGGACCAGAAAGAATATGGTGATTCAATGAAATTGTGACCGTGTTTGCCGAATTAATACAATGCCTGGTTGACAAGAGTTTGTCTTTAATAATGAGAGAAGCCAGAGACAACAGCCGCCAAGAATATGGCATGAACATTACTTGTCAAAAGGTAAACCCAAAATTATTGCTTTGTATATTGAATTAACTTCTTTAAAGAGACGAGAAAATGAATCTATACCAGATTATGTTATACGAGTTGAGAATGTCACAAATGCCTTACCAGACCTAAGATACAAAAAGTGAAATCGACCACACTCAAAATTAAATGCACCCGTAAAATGAAACAGGGGAGATAGTTTAGTATCTAAAATAATCTAGGAAAGTTTTTTTCAGTATTTGGCATTTGAAATGCAAAAATAAATTTGTAATAATTAATGCAGAAAATAACAAAGAATTTTTATCACATACCGGATCGAACTCAAATCAGCTCGGGTCACTCCTAAGGACAATCATTTCTAAAAGTTTTATTTTAATCCCCCTAGGGGGTCTTGATATATTTTGATTATAGACGGATAAACAAACAAACAAATACGAGAATAAAATACCTCCTCCTTGAGGCGGTGGTAATAATATTGAGCAAACAATATATGCATGGTAAAGCAACAGTAAATAGATCACAAACGTAGAATGGTGTTAACCCATAGAAGGGGATACAGACATGCGATCACAGCGTTCGGAGTTCAAGAAAATAAAAAAAGAAGCACTGAGTCGAATGTGACTGATAAGTTACCTATCATATTGGTTAGGAGGAAATCTTAGAATTCATCTGTATGTTTTGGATATAAATTTTAGGACGTGGGGTATTTTTGCAGATATCAAAATTGAAGCCATCACTTCTTTTTCTTTTTCTTCTATGTGCAATGTCCCTACAGGACGTGGGCGATCATGGTTATCCACGTCTCCCTATCCCTTGTGGCCCTTAGTATGTTTGCTCCTGTTACACCTCGAAACCCCCGTTCCGTCATCCACCTGATCAGGCCCTGCAAATATGTATCCGCTACCTTCCTCTGTCTCTTTTTCCTTCTATCTGGCCAGTCAGTATCAGGTTCTCCAATCTCTCCTTCCTTATTGCATGTCCCAGGAACTTCAGTTGTCTCTTCCTGATGCTCAGTATTAATTTCCTTTTTGTTGCCATTCATTCCAACACCTCATCGTTGCTTGCATGCTCAGTCCACGATACCCGCAGCATCCTTCTGTAGAACCACATTTCTTACAAGTTTTATGTTGAATAATATTCATCAGAAGGGTTTTCATCAGAAGGTTGGTTGTCGGCAGTTGGAATGTGTGGATTAGTTTAGAGGTGTGGGATAATAAAATATACATTTTGAATGTAAAATAGAAATTTATTAAAAGAAGGAATAACAAGAATTGTAGAAATTAATGTTCAATTATAATCTTTAGTAAGAAGTTATGAGTAGAGTTCGTTTTCAATGATAAAGTTGTTTGTAGCAGTAATTGTTGAGAAAGAGAAGAGGAAAGAAAGAGAGAGGACAATGTCCGGGTCACTTGAAGTTGAGAGTTACATCTTTGATGTGTGTCAGCAAACCGCCTCCTCTGAAATGACCGCTGTAACCGGTTAGAGACCATCCTTAAATATTGAATAGTCACGTGGGGTGGATCAGAAACGAATTTTTTCTTTAGTTATGGAAAAACCGTTTCTCTGACGTATTTTAAATTTTGCGATTTGATGACCAATCAGGATCCAGAGTTCCGCTACAGGTCCCTAAAAAGAATTTGATATTTATTTATTTTTGGTTTACCTCCGGAACTTCTGCGCGGAACCAGATGCGCAAAGACCAGTTTTGGTCATTTGCTTTCTGAATTTCTGAGGGCAAACATCTGGTCCCTCGGTTTGCTCGATATCCCCACATATTCACTAGGCAATAAGTACTTATATATTATTTTTCTCCCTCCTTTCTTTTTTTTTTCATATCATTATAACGGCTCGGAACCGGGGAGCCGAGTTCGAATTCCAGTTGAATCCATTGTATTCACTTACGCGCAAATACCCTTGGGAAAGGTATTAATCCGTCTCTTCCTTCCAGTTATGGGTTAAATAGCAGGACAGATTGGGATCTTTAGCCTTGGTCGGCAACTAGTCTACTGCAGAAAGCAATAGCAACCTACTGCGGGATAATCTTCTGCCCAGACTCTTTCGAGACATGATCGCCCAAAGCGTGTATCACATATGGCACTTGACTGACTGACTGAATAATATAATAGTTGGAAACATGATTAAGACTTCTATTGGTCATAAAATGAAGGATCTGTTTATTACTTCATAGCAATATTAAACTGACCCCCCACTAATTAATACTTAATAATACATCTCTTCACCCTCTAGCTATCAGTCAAATAACAGGACAGATTGGGCTCTATAGCCTTGGTCGGCAACCAGTTTACTGCAGAAAGCAATGGCAACCTACTGCGGGATAATCTTCTGCCCAGTCAGTCATGTCTCGAAAAAGACATGATCGCCCAAGCGTGTTTCATGTATGGCACTTAACTGACTGACTGAATATAATAGTTGAAAACATGATTAAGGCTTCTATTGGGTATAAAGTGGGGGATCGATTTCCTATTGTTTTGAAGTAATAAACTGATCCCCCACTAATTACTACATAATAATATAGTACATAACTTCCCCCGTCTTGTTATGAGTCAAATGATAGGACAGATTGTGTTCTAAAGCCTTGGTCGTCAACCAGTCTACCGCAGAAAGCAATGGCAACCTACTGCGGGATAATCTTCTGCCCAGTCAGTCATGTCTCGAAAAAGACATGATCGCCCAAGCGTGTTTCATGTATGGCACTTAAGTCCTATGCCAACACCTTCTTCTCTCGCTTGTGGAAATCTCTTCCGGTTTGTTGCTTTCCCCTCAAAAATTTAAATGCCATCTGAATCGTTATTTCCTGTCTTCTTGATTCCCCTTCTTTTATTGTTCTCTCTCCATAGTATGAGAAGAAGAAAACATAATTATTATAAGTCCTATGCTAACAGTTTTCTCGCTCGCTTGTGGAACTCACTTCCAACTCCATGACTTCCAGCCATGCAAAAATTTAAATACAATGTCGATCGTTATTTCCTGTCTTCTTGATTCCTGTTCTTTTATGGTTCTTCCACCTTAATTACTTTCACTTCTTTTGTTTTTTTTAATCGTATCACCCCGAGCAAGGCGGTAACACCACTGATGTGCAGGGGGCTACGTAATAGTGAAAAGATTGGAAAAGAGAAAGCCGGAAACCACATCCTAAACAGGGAACAAGGGATGAGCCCCTTAACCTGTTCAATAGACGTGGGTGGAGTGTGAACCGAGCGATAGATAGATCTATAGTATATTGTTATAATTGTCTTATTATTAGTAATTCTCGTTAATCTCTTATTGTGTCTCGTAGTATAAAATTTGTTATGAGTATTTATGTTAGAAAAAATCACGTCTAGATTGAGTAGAGTTGAACACAGTTGTCTACCTTGATAGATAAGGGGAGATAACTACCGTCCATCTTGACAGTCAGTCAGTTTAGTGCCATGCGCGATACACGCTTTGGGCGATCATGTCTCGAAAGAGGCATGACTGACTGGGCAGAAGATTATCCCGCAGTAGGTTGCCATTGCTTTCTGCGGTAGACTGGTTGCCGACCAAGGCTATAGAACCCAATCCGTCCTATTATTTAACCCATAACTGGAGGGATGAATCGGATTATTACCTTTCCCAAGGGTATTTGCGCGTAAGTGAATGCAAGGAATTCAACTGGAATTCGAACTCGGTTCCCCGACTTCTCGTTCCGAGCCGATATCCACTGCGCCACAACGCACATCCATCTTGACACAGAGACCATAAGGGAGGTAAGTGTACATTACCTGATATATGGCACTTCTGCAAGTGCTACTTGCAACTTTGCTTCCTTTGTTTTGGCGTGTTCCTTAAATATCTGTAGAATAATAGTGTCCCTATCATTCTCATATTCTTATAAGTTCTATGCTAACAGTTTCTTCTTTCGCTTTTAGAACTCTCTTCCGGTTTCTTGTTTTCCAGTCAGCTTTCATATTCAAAAAAATAAGTGCAATATAAAATGGTTATCTACTACTGTCTTAATTTTTGTTAATTGATTTTTCTCTCTCATTATTAGAGGTTTCCTTATTCTCTGAAACTGAGGAATTCACCTGGCATCATAGTAGCTTTATTGCCTTGCTTGGTGTGAAATGATGTTAAAAATAGTTCTTAAAACAAACAGTTATTTTAACCAAATACAAAATTTCTTCTCAGAAATGCCTGTAACTAGACATTTCGGAACTGGGAATTAAAAAAATATTTTAAGATTTCAACAAGTGATAACTGTCGATTGTCATGGAACTGTAAACTATATATTATGTACAGTGAGTTATGTAAGCCTAGGCCAATAATTTCAAAAATAAAATACAAAGTCGGCAGTTGTGGAATGACATGATCACTGTATTTAATATTTCCTCTTCTTACAAATATGGATGACAGGTTAACGTGTCAATAGGTTATGAAAATAGAATGTTCTTCTCTCTAAGTAATTTGAGAATGTCCGTAGAGAACAATAGTTTTGACAGATGCCAATGAAGAAAAAAACAAAAAACACATGAATTTTAAAAATGAGATTTAGGTTATGTGGTTTCGTTGGAATTGCAATATGTTGAGAACGAGGAGACGATAGAAAGCTTCGAGACAAAATCGCGCCTGGGCGAGGCGAGACAGCACGTTCGAAAAGCCAGTAGAAAGAACGTTATCGATGCCAGACGAACGTTCTCCCCACTGAACGCATAGAAGCTAAACTGTCACGCACATCGCATGCTCCTGCCAGAATGCAAACTCGCACTGACACGACAAACAAGGTAGTCACCTCTCATTGCCCTGTTAATATAACATATAGACGAACTATATACCTACGAGGTTGTCAAAGTACACTGCAGTAAGAGAATCGAGATTTTTCCAGTGGAAATCGGCTCGGAAAGAAAAATCGGGGAGCCGAGTTCGAATTCCAGCTGAATTCTTTGAATTCACTTACGCGCAAATACCCTTGGGAAAAGTATTAACCCGTCTCTTCCCTCCACTTATGTGTTAAATAACAGGAGAGATTAGGTTTCATAGCCTTTGCAGGCAACCAGTGTAACGCCGAACGTAATAGCAACCTACTGCGAGATAATCGTCTGCCCAGTTAGTCATGTCTCTTTTGAGACATGATCGCCCAAGCGTGTACCACGTATGGCACTTAACTGATTGACTGATTCTTCCTTATGTAGTGAATCTTTGTAGGACGTAGGATATGGATTTTCACTTACCCCTGTCTCTTGTCGTTCTTAATATCTCTCCTCTTGGTATCTCTCCCAAACCCCGCTCAGTCATGCACCTGCTCAAGCTTATCAAGTAAGTCACGCGCTCCTTTCCGTGCCCCTCATTTCCTTTATCCGTCCTCTGTGTATTAGTTTCTCCAGGCTCTCCTTCCTCATTATGTTACTTCATCTTCTCTTCCTGGTGTTAAGCATCAGATTATTTTCTTTTGCATCCTCTCCAGCCCTTCCTGTTGCTCAAATCTTTAGTCCATGTTATCCTCATCACCCTTTTGGAGCACCATATGCTGCTCAGAATTAAAGTACTACTTTTGCATTTATTATTAACTTCGTACCTGATCATGCCAGCTATGCAAAACAGTGATAATATGCAACTTGGTTGATTAAAATCAACTTATCGACTCGGTGTAAATGAATTTTGTTAAATATTAAAAACCAGCCTCGAGAGTAACTCAACGTAACATACTAATACCGAAAGAGTTATAGCAAATGAAGATCTGTGTTACAAATGAAAGATGAGTTGGTAAAAATGGAAGATTATAAGGACAGATAAGTGTTGATCCTTGGGAAGTATTCAAGTGGGAGTGTTATATGAAATAGCAGTTATTGAAATAAAAGCCATTAGAGTGCAATTTTTACATTTCGTTAATAGATTCATTTTCTAACTTTCATCAAAAGGTTATTTCAAGCCAGAAAATACGTTTATATTTTATGAATATGATCTTTTTCTGAGATAATTATGATTTCGTTATACAATTATTACTATTTAATCCATAGCTTTGGATAAAAGACGTGTATTAGCACTTAGAATGATAAACAAAGAAGAAATTATACTAAGAGTATAAAGTGAGAGATCAGTTTGAAATTACAACAAATATATAAATGGATCCCTCTCTTTACGGCTGTGGTAGTTTGTATACAATATATCGCAGAGAATCTAAAGAAATCTAAAAAGAACTGTGTAGCCAAATATTATTTGATTGATTGATTCATTCATTCTTTACGGTTTATCAACCCTTGGCTGGTTATTTAAATCCAGAAAGTGAATTTAAAGCTGTTATTTGAATAAAATTATTTCAATAGAATATTATTAGAATTTTTTATTTATTTATATCGCCCCAAGCAAGACATTCTACTGCCACTGTTTTGCAGGGGTTACAGGAAGAAAATTATGAGAAAGAGTGACAGGTTATAGGGGGTGTCAGGAAGTGGGTAAGAGAAGGATGAGAATACTGATGAGAGTGGAGTGGACGGAGAAAGGAATATGGGAGAAAGTTATGAGAAAGAGTGACAGGTTATAGGGGGTGTCAGGAAGTGGGTAAGAGAAGGATGAGAATACTGATGAGAGTGGAGTAGACGGAGAAAGGAACATGAGAGAGAGGATGCAGGTTAGTGAGATAGGAGATGACTATTGATTTTACATTTAAATTCTTGGTGATTGTAGCTGTCGGGGAAGCAAGTAAATGGAAGGGAATTCAGCAGGCGGGAAGTGCGAGAAAAGAAGCTGTTGGAGTAGAATTTGCGTTTACAATTTATTGGTTTCATAGTAAAAGGGTTGCTAATCTTGTGGCTCGAGTAAATTTATACATAGGGGTCACCAGTGAGCTAAGTTCATCGGAGCAGAAGCCGTGAAAGTATTTGTAGAAGAGACACAAGGAAGCCACATTGCGGCGGTGAAAAACTGACCCTATGTGAGCTGCCAAATCGGGATCTATCACATTATAGATTACATTTTTATTGTTGAGAATTTAGTGATACTGTCTTACTTATTAACCTATAACAAGGGCGCATGTGGCTGCTCCTAAGGATATTTTCTCGTAAGAGGATATAAAAAACCAACTAATATTATAATTCGGCTCTCTCTCTTTACATCTGAAACAGGGATCAAAATCTTGGGGCGATTCCGTAGATATAGCAAAGAATGGATACAATCTGCGTATTTGCAAAGTATATAACGATTGCCTATAGAGATTGTTGCATCGCATATTAACTCTCAGAGGACTTTACGTGAACAGGTATTGACACGGAATATAACGATTGACATTGAAACTAATTTTTTTTAAGTAGGTTGTGCCTTGTGGTCCAGTGGATATCGACTCGGAACGAGAAATCGGAGAGCCGAGTTCGAATTCCAGTTGAATTCGCTGCAATCATATACGCGCATATACCCTTGGGAAAGGTATTAATCCGTCTCATCCTTCCAGTTATGGGTCAAATGACAGGACAGATTGGGTTCTATAGCCTTGGTCGGCAACCAGTCTACCGCAGAAAGCAATGGCAATCTACTGCGGGATAATCTTCTGCCCAGTCAGTCAAGTCTCTTTCGAGACATGATCGCCCAAGCGTGTATCACGTATGGCAATTAACTGACTTAACTGACTGAATGGTGTAACAAGAAGAAGATGAATAATAATAATAATAATAATAAGAGGCTTGAATGGTATAATGAAAAAAATGACAAAGATAAGCTATAATAATAATAATAATAATAATAATAATAATAATAATAATAATAATAATAATAAATGGATTCTAAAACAGGAAAGCTTCTTTCTAAGCATAAGACGCATCATCTAAATGCTAATGTAGACAGTCTATACATACCCTGTAAAGAAGGTGGAAGAGGACTAGAACCTGGAAGAGAGCTAGAATTGTCATACAAGACAACAACTATTGGCTTACTAATATACATATAAACAACAAAGGACTGGATGATATAATTAGTAAGGCAACATGAAGAAAGAAAGAAAAATATTCAATAATAAAAAAAGGCAGTAAATACAAACAACATTTACATTTAATAGATTCTGTAGAAAAGCAAAACAGAAGCCAAGAACCAACTATTGCGGCAAAAAATATGAAAATGAAAGCCAAAGATAAAGCTCTTGAACAGATGAAACAACGCTGGCAAGACAAAGCTCTGCATGCCCAATATCCAGAACGTGCCAATAAATCCAATGCTGATGAAATTAATACTCATCGACGGTTACGTGCATCTGGATTAAAGTCTCAGACTGAAGGTTTTATTCTGGCAGCGTAAGACCAAAATCTTTTCACTAGAAACTTTCAGGCAAATATTATACATAATAATATGGATCCAAAATGCAGGTTTTGTGATTAATACCAAGAAACAATAGACCACCTAATCTCAGGCCGTTCTGTACTTGCCCCAAATGAATATAAAACTCGCCACGATAGAGTGGGACAATATTGATATGGCTTGTCCAGCGGATTGTAACATGAAATGGAGTCATAACAACAGGCCACTACCTGCCTTAGGTCTTCCCGCAGACCTGGTTGGTAGTGCGACCATAGCAGAAATCGAAATATGATGAAAAATGACATAATAATAATAATGAGCAAGTGTCAGACCTAGAAAAACGGATTTCAAAAAGATACCCACCTTTTCTACCAAAAAAAAAGAAGCTCGGTTCTATTATGAAAGTTACAAGAAAGAAGGGAAAATGGATTGAAATTGTCAATGATTTGTGTGCGCATATGAGGAAGTAATTGGCGGTGACATGGTACAAGTTAGTGGTGTTGGCGACCAGGAGGCTACTAACGCATAGATCGATCCCGACAGTTCAATTCACTTAAAGTAAATATCACATCTTGCATTGATTTTCAACACAGATGGGGTCAAGTTAGTGGATAAAAGCGTTAGAGCCACTGACTTGACACAAAGAGTTGTGAGTTCCATACCTGGCTACAGCAGTGGTGAACAAATAACTTAGAGAGGTTTGAGTTAAAGCGTTGATTAATTCCAGTGACTTGACCCAAAAAGTTGTGAGTTCAATACCTGGCTACAGCAGTGGTGAACAAATAACTTAGAGAGTGGAGTTAAAGCGTTGATTAATTCCAGTGACTTGGCCCAAAGAGTTGTGAGTTCAATACCTGGCTACAGCAGTGGTGAACAAATAACTTAGAGAGGTTTGAGTTAAAGCGTTGATATATGACAGTGAGTTGGCCCAAAAAGTTGTGAGTTCAATACCTGGCTACAGCAGTGGTGAACAAATAACTTATAGAGTTGAGTTAAAGCGTTGGTTAGTTCCATTGACTTGACTTAAAAAGTTGTGAGTTCAATATCTGGATACAGGAGTGGTGAACAAATAACTCAGAGAGTTGAATTAAAGGGACATAACTACATGACAGAAGCAGAGAAAAAAATTACGAAATTTTGAAGGAAATATAATTTATCTTGTGAATCTTTCCTCCATATTGTATATCTGGATTGAAAAAGACGATGAAAATTAGATATCGAACAACAATGGCGATAACATTCACTCTAACATTATTATTTTAATCCTAAAAAATACCAATAATGAAACAAACACGCTTTAACTCAAGGGTTCACTGAGTGTTAATGAATGAGAAAAAAAACACTAAAAGAAAGTTAATTAAGACAGAAGACAACGATTAACATTGCATTTAAATTCATGAAGGCCAAACTGGACTAAAATGCAAGAAACAAGTTAAGAATTTCACAAGCAATAAGTTTGAGAGAAGAAACTGCAAGCATAGAACTTACGGTCACCTCTTGTCATTTCAACTATAAAATGATGAGACCTAGGCGCCAGAGAAAGAAAAAAGAAATAGTTAAGTGTTATGGTGCCCTTCTACGAGGAATGGACTCTTCCTCTTGCTATATATAATTACCTGCGTGACTTCCGGAAGGCAATCAAGTAGGTTTTTGACAGCAGTTATTTACAACAACGAGTACGCAGTTAAAGCCAGCTTCGACTCAGGCAATAAGCAGCGTTACTGCACCGCTCGGACTTACTTATTTCTGTTTACTTATTACTAACACTTACGTTGTACATATTTACCGTGTTATGCTAATATACTCTTTTGAACCTACCTCCTGTGTTCCGTGTCTTACTTCCTGCCAAACCGGTCAATACAACTTTGCGGCTAAGGTTCACTACAATTACTCCGCAACAAATTGTCGACGAATATTTGCGTTAAAATTTGCCACAACAAATTGACAAAGAAGATCCACAGAACTTTGCACTGACACCCAAGACACATGGCGATACGGTAAATTTAAATTTTGGACATTTCTCATTCAAGCAATAAAAAGAGAAGTTTAACCAATAAATGAAGTCATGTTTACGATTGATAACTCATAGCATAACATCATTTATTGATTAAACTACTTTTTTATTGCTTAAATGAGAAATGTCCAAACTTTAAATCTGCTGTTTTCCCATGTGTCTTGGGTGAAAGAATACGAGAAAAGCAAAAAGAGAACAACCTTTAAGCTCAGAGGGCAACAAACGAACAGGATTTAAGCCGGAATATAACGATTGACCTTGAAACTAAATTTTTGAAGATCAACGTTGACTAGAGAGCAAGAAGAGCGAAAAATTGTCAACATAGATTGGGTCAAGTCTGTGAATAAAAGGGTTGGTTAAATCCTGCGACTTCACCCAAAAAAGTTGTGTGTTCAATACCTGGCTACAGCATGGTGAACAAATTAGAGAGTTGAATTAAATGGAGATAACTGACACGACATTCTGAATTAGCATCGCATGTGGAATGGGAATAATATCACCTAATCATCAAGGTAATGGAATCGGTTCCAACTTACTACCATCTGAAGAAGTATGAGCCTACAATAGCTGAAAGGTTGTAAATATGACCATAAAGATGAGGACAACAGCCCGACTAATGTGAATAATACGTGGTTCCATACCTTTTCAAGTTCTGTTGTGTTTGAGTAATTATTAAAAAACACCAATGGGAATTAGAACTAGGCAATCCGATTAACGCTTCTGGCTTTCCCAAGCGGTCACCTATCTAGCTACAGACCAGGCTCGACGTTACATTTTATATATATATATATATATATATATATATATATATATATATATAATTGTGTAGCCCCAAGCAAGGCGTTTTACTGCCACTGTTGTGCAGGGGTTACATAAGAGGAATGTTATGAAGAGTGAGAGGTTGCGGGAGGTGTCAGGAAGAGAGTAGGAGAAGGAAGAGAATACTGAGTCGGGTGGACGAAGTAAAAAGCATGAGAGAGAGGATGTAAGTTAGTGAGACAAGAGATGAATATTGACTTTACATTTAAATTCTTAGAGATTGTAACTGTCGGAAAAGCAGGTATGCGGAAGGGACTTCCACACGCGGGAAGTGCGAGAAAAGAAGCTTCGGTCAATATATGAGAACCAGTGATTCAACGTGCTGTGGCTATAAACCTGAGACGATTGGACAGTTCAAACCTACATTTGCTAGCAAAAAAATTATTTTTGTTCTAATCTGTTTGTTGCAAAGATAAAACATAACAGAAAGGAAGTGGGTACGTTCTGGAGGCGTAAAATGCTTACAGAATGAACTTAATAACCTTTTGTTTTAAATTCTATGATCATTGACAGATATAAAATCAGGCATTGAAAAAAAAACACGCCTATTGCATTCGTTAGTCGTTTGATGTGTAATTTTTAGATAATAAAATATTTAACAAAAGTACAAATCACATCATTGCTACCAGTTGTTAAAAGGGCAGGAGTGAATTTCCGTCAGATTTTCGATCTAAACTATTTTTAAACAAAATATAAAGTGCTAAGAACTTTCATTCAAAGCAAAGTTCACGTTTATATCATGGTATATAGTAGCGTAACTTATTTATTTCTTTTTACTTTTTACTTAATTACTAACTTTTACGTTGTACATATGTGGTGATACCTAGCAAAGAGATGGACCGGATGTTTGGCCTCGGAGATCCAGAAAGCAAATGACCAAAACTGATCTTTGCGCACCCGGCTCCACGCATATGTTCCGGCAGAAAACCAAAAATTAATAAATATCAAATTCCTTTTCGCGAGCCTACGCGAAATTTTATTTATCATCCAATGTGAAGCCCAGAATTAAATACGGGTGTGAATTCCCAAATGACTTGCTGGGACCCACAAAGACGAAATAAAAAGCCGACAAAGAAAGCATCGCCAATTGAGAAAGTACGAGCGTAATTAGCACGTCCCTTGACCTCGTCAAGCGATCCACTATGCTCGCCTCCTTTTCTCTCTCATCTTCTTCTTCGCTGTCCCCTGAGCTACTTACCCGATCCACGGAGCGGAGACATCAAAGACATTCGTAACTGACAAACGTTCCCACATACATACGCAAGAACTTTTTTTTCATCATTTACTGCTATGAACATTTTAACGTACTTTGAACTCATCCAAAAGATATTACTTAATTTGTAAAAAAACCTGAATTGATATATGTGTATATATAAATGTTGCTTCTTTACTCAATTTGATTTTCTTGTTTTATAACCCCTTTTATAACTTATAGTGGGCTATCTGCTAACGAGGCCAAATTCAGTTAATCTGTTTCAGCACACAACTACGTTTCACTAGAACGGATAACCCACTATGCATATTTTTCTTGTTATAATAATACACTGTTTTGAATCTACGTCCTGTGTTCCGTGTTTTACTTCCGGCGAAACCGGTCACTACAACTTTACGGCGACTTTTCACCACAGCAATTCCATAACAAATTGTCGACGAATATTTGCGTTAAGATTTGCCACAGCAAATTCGTGACGCAGATCCAAAACACCCTAGTGACACCCAAAAACATGGGGATACGACCAATTTCAATTTCAGACATTTATCATTCAATCAATAAAAAAAGAAGTTTAACCAATAAATGAAGTCATGTTTACGGTTGATAACTCATAACATACCTCCATTTATTCATTAAACTGCTTATTTTTTATTCTTCTTCTATGTGCCCTGTCCCTTCAGGACGTAGGTGATCATGGCTTCCACATCTCCCTATCTCTGGTGGCTCTGAGCACGCCTTCTCCTGTTGCATCAGGCAACCCTCGTTCCGTCATCCACCTGATTAGGTCCTTCAAATATGCTCTCTGCTGCTTTCCTCTGTCTCTTTTCCCCTCTATCTGGCCTGTTAGTATCAGGTTCTCCAAGCCCTCCTTCCTCATTGCGTGTCCCAGGAAATTCAGTTGTCACTTCCTGATGCTCAGTATTAATTTCCTTTTTGTTTCATCATTGCTCACATGCTCGATCCATGATATTCGCAGTATCCTTCTGTAGAACCATATTTCAGTTGCTTCAAGTTTTTCCTTCATCTTCGAAGATATTGTCCAACATTCACTGCCATTTTGAAGAACCGACATCACATAGCAAACCAGTACTCTCTTCTTTGTTTCTAGTGAAATTGTCCTGTTCCTTAATACCTTATTCAACTTCTGGAATGCTTCCTTCGCCATGCCAATTCGCCTTCGGATCTCTGTGTCGCACTTTCCGTCTTCTGTTATAACGCTTCCCAGGTATTTAAATTTTTTATTACTTAAATGAGATATGTTCAAACCATAACTCTGCCGTTTTCCCATGTGTTTTTGGTGTAAGAATACGAGAAAAGGAAAAAAAGAACCATCTTTAAGCTCAGAGGACAATAAACGAACAGGATTTAAGCCGGAATATAACGATTGACATTGAAACTAAATTTAGTTGATTTAGCAATGTCGAAAAGTTTAGCCGAGAGGCAATCATTGGTTGGGTTTTATATTTTGGTTTATTCATCAAGAAAAACTGCATTTTCGACAAATATTTCATGTTTATCAGTTGTTAAGTTTTCATAATAATTTAAATGTGTCCTTATGCAGGTCTAGAACGATAGATGTTAAATCGCTCTTTTTAATAAATATACCCCGTCCGACATAATTATTCATCAATCTGTTCTCATTAAAAACATTTCTGTTGCTATTTGTACAACGTTTCGACCGTTGTACGCTCCGGCCTTCTTTAGGTGCTAGGAATTTCGAACCGAATCCTTTATCACAATCACTGGGGTATATCATTCTCATTATTGCTTAGTACTACCTTGATTGTGAGTCATGAGTTATCTCCCTCTAACCCTGCAAGTTACATGTTCACCATTCCACCTGGTATTCAACTCACAATACTTCGGGTCAAGTCACAAGAACTAATTAACGTCTATATCCACTGGGCCATGTGTTCTTAATGACACATGGCCCAGTAGATATAGACGTTGGTTAGTTGTTGTGAAAGAGTTGTGAGTTCAATACCATGCTACAGCAGTGGTGAACAAGTAACTTGCAGGGTTAAAGGGAGATAACTCATGAATAACAATAGAACAATTACTAAGCAAGGAATGGGGATGATATACACCAGTGATTGTAATAAATAGCTCGGTTCGAAATTCCTAGCACTTGAAGAAGGCCGGAGTGTACCACGACAGAAACGTCGTACAAATGCCGACAAAGATAAGGATAATAGTCTGAATAATATAAATACTGTAAATACTACCTCATCTCAGAAATATAGACAAATAGAATGATCTATTATTAAACGTCGTACAAATGGTAACAAAGAAGAGGACAATAGTCAGAATAATGTAAATACTGTAAATACTACGTCATCTCAGAAATATAGACAAATAGAATGATCTATTATTAAACGTCGTACAAATGGCAACAAAGATGAGGACAATAGTCCGAATAATATAAATACTGTAAATACTACCTCATCTCAGAAATATAGACAAATAGAATGATCTATTATTAAATGTCGTACAAATAGCAACAAAGATGAGGACAATAGTCCGAATAATATAAATACTGTAAATACTACCTCATCTCAGAAATATAGACAAATAGAATGATCTATTATTAAATGTCGTACAAATGGCAACAAAGATGAGGACAATAGTCCAAATAATATAAATACTGTAAATACTACCTCATCTCAGAAATATAGACAAATAGAATGATCTATTATTAAACGTCGTACAAATGGTAACAAAGAAGAGGACAATAGTCCGAATAATATAAATACTGTAAATACTACCTCATCTCAGAAATATAGACAAATAGAATGATCTATTATTAAATGTCGTACAAATGGCAACAGAGATGAGGACAATAGTCCGAATAATATAAATACTGTAAATACTACCTCATCTCAGAAATATAGACAAATAGAATGATCTATTATTAAATGTCGTACAAATAGCAACAGAGATGAGGACAATAGTCCGAATAATATAAATGCTGTAAATACTACCTCATCTCAGAAATATAGACAAATAGAATGATCTATTATTAAATGTCGTACAAATGGCAACAGAGACGAGGACAATAGTCCGAATAATATAAATACTGTAAATACTACCTCATCTCAGAAATATAGACAAATAGAATGATCTATTATTAAATGTCGTACAAATAGCAACAAAGATGAGGACAATAGTCCGAATAATATAAATACTGTAAATACTACCTCATCTCAGAAATATAGACAAATAGAATGATCTATTATTAAATGTCGTACAAATGGCAACAGAGATGAGGACAATAGTCCGAATAATATAAATACTGTAAATACTACCTCATCTCAGAAATATAGACAAATAGAATGATCTATTATTAAATGTCGTACAAATGGCAACAGAGATGAGGACAATAGTCCGAATAATATAAATACTGTAAATACTACCTCATCTCAGAAATATAGACAAATAGAATGATCTATTATTAAATGTCGTACAAATGGCAACAAAGATGAGGACAATAGTCCAAACAATATAAATACTGTAAATACTACCTCATCTCAGAAATATTGAAAAATAGAATGATCTATTATTAAACGTCGTACAAATGGTAACAAAGATGAGGACAATAGTCCGAATAACGTAAATAGTGTAAATACTGCCTCATCTCAGAAATATAGACAAATAGAATGATCTATTATTAAACGTCGTACAAATGGCAACAAAGATGAGGACAATAGTCCGAATAATATAAATACTGTAAATACTACCTCATCTCAGAAATATAGACAAATAGAATGATCTATTATTAAATGTCGTACAAATAGCAACAAAGATGAGGACAATAGTCCGAATAATATAAATACTGTAAATACTACCTCATCTCAGAAATATAGACAAATAGAATGATCTATTATTAAATGTCGTACAAATGGCAACAAAGATGAGGACAATAGTCCAAATAATATAAATACTGTAAATACTACCTCATCTCAGAAATATAGACAAATAGAATGATCTATTATTAAACGTCGTACAAATGGTAACAAAGAAGAGGACAATAGTCCGAATAATATAAATACTGTAAATACTACCTCATCTCAGAAATATAGACAAATAGAATGATCTATTATTAAATGTCGTACAAATGGCAACAGAGATGAGGACAATAGTCCGAATAATATAAATACTGTAAATACTACCTCATCTCAGAAATATAGACAAATAGAATGATCTATTATTAAATGTCGTACAAATAGCAACAGAGATGAGGACAATAGTCCGAATAATATACATGCTGTAAATACTACCTCATCTCAGAAATATAGACAAATAGAATGATCTATTATTAAATGTCGTACAAATGGCAACAGAGACGAGGACAATAGTCCGAATAATATAAATACTGTAAATACTACCTCATCTCAGAAATATAGACAAATAGAATGATCTATTATTAAATGTCGTACAAATAGCAACAAAGATGAGGACAATAGTCCGAATAATATAAATACTGTAAATACTACCTCATCTCAGAAATATAGACAAATAGAATGATCTATTATTAAATGTCGTACAAATGGCAACAGAGATGAGGACAATAGTCCGAATAATATAAATACTGTAAATACTACCTCATCTCAGAAATATAGACAAATAGAATGATCTATTATTAAATGTCGTACAAATGGCAACAGAGATGAGGACAATAGTCCGAATAATATAAATACTGTAAATACTACCTCATCTCAGAAATATAGACAAATAGAATGATCTATTATTAAATGTCGTACAAATGGCAACAAAGATGAGGACAATAGTCCAAACAATATAAATACTGTAAATACTACCTCATCTCAGAAATATTGAAAAATAGAATGATCTATTATTAAACGTCGTACAAATGGTAACAAAGATGAGGACAATAGTCCGAATAACGTAAATAGTGTAAATACTGCCTCATCTCAGAAATATAGACAAATAGAATGATTTATTATTAAACGTCGTACAAATGGCAACAAAGATGAGGACAATAGTCCGAATAATGTAAATACTGTAAATACTACCTCATCTCAGAAATATAGACAAATAGAATGATCTATTATTAAACGTCGTACAAATGGCCACAAAGATGATGAAAATAGTCCGAATAATGTAAATAGTGTAAATACTACCTCATCTCAAAAATATAGACAGATACTAAAAGCATATCTCTTTGTGTTATTTAAATTCCTGAATAAGGTTTATCTTCCATAACTTGGTATTTATAATTTTTTATACTGGAAAACAATTTTGTGAAGCCGAATGACAAAAAAAAATTCAGTTTAACATGATTTATTTGTAGTAGTAGTAGTAGTAGTAGAAGTAGAAGGAGGAGGAGGGAACTTATTATATATATATATTACACATTTTTTCCACTTTGACATTAAATTGCCTAAATTTTCTTTCAGTTGAGCATTTTTCTTGAGGTTCGCTGAATTTATTTTTGTTAATATCGATGTACACGGAAGTGTAAAAATAAAAAAATGTCGGTAAAAGAAATTACAATATTCTAATGTGGTAAACAGGTTCTCTTTCATCAAACTAGAACTGTTCACAGCGACTACCTTGAACAAGTAAGACCAAATGATATGTAATAAATGTAACTACATTAATCCCTAACATTAACTCATCATAATTATAGAGTGATGGCTGGTAGGACTCTGTATAAATAGATTCAAAAACTTTCAAATGAAACTGTGGATTATCTTTCCGCAGTATTGAGAACATGTCTTGGTTGTAAGGCAGAGAGGGGCGGATAAATTTTCAACTATAATCGTTGAGGTTGGCATTTTAAGCTTCATAGAAATAGAAAAATAGAGCAAATAAATTTTTCAAATATTTCGGAAAATCAAATTTACACTCATCATAAAAACTGCGGGTTAGAAATATATCAAGTGTCAGCGCATATAAAAAATGCTGACACTTGCTATTTCATTCATAACGTTTTCACAATTTTCGAACTCATACCTTTAAAAATAGTCTAGAAATATATGGAAATACCTAATTTCCGCGGGTTTTTTTTATTAAAAACATACTTAAATGTTTTACTATTTCAAGAATAAATCCAAATAAAGTTGATACCCTTTGGTTTAGATTCACTGAATGAAAAATATAATTAAACCAGAATTTTAAGTATGCATCAACAAAAAATTAATACGCAAGTTACAAAAATTTAAATACCTGGGAAGTGTTCTAACAAAAAAACAGAATGTGCGACATGACTGACTGGGCAGAACTTTATCCCGCAGTAGGTTGCCATTACTTTCTGCGGTAGACTGGTTGCCATCCAAGGCTATAGAACCCAATCTGGGCTATTATTTAACCCCTAAATGGAGGGAAGAGACGGATTAATACCTTTGCTAATGGTATTTGTGCGTAAGTGAATGCAAGGAATTCAATATAGCACAAGGTCGAAAGTATGGGTTACCCAGGGAGGATTGAAATCACTACTCAATTGCAATGATTCTAGCAAATTGAGCTTACTAACCATTACACCACCTCGAGGTACTCAAACAAATTGTGACATGTTGACTTGCTAAGTACCGCTTAGATTTGGCACAAGGCTGAAAGTATGGGGTACCCAGTGAAGTTCAAACTCACTACTCGGTTGTAATGTTTCTAGCGAGACAAGCTTTCTAACAATTACACCACATTGAGGTGCCCGTCTCTACACTAAAATAAGGCCGATATGTGTTGGTGATTTTGGACTTCGAGATCGTATGACGTATCTGGAGTTGATTGTTGAAACGACTGTTCAAATTGCGTACCTATGCAAATTATCCACCTTACCCTTTCGAGTACGTTCTGGTTTACTCTAACCTACAACATTTGACCCATTCTAAGACTTTAACATCATAAAAGCTAGATCAGAGAAAAATGAGAGAAGGCTGTCATATCTAGGTTTTGAGCTACCCAGTCCACGTTTGTTTCTCTTAATAAGGTTTAAAACGTGTGTGTGATATGTTATTTCCCATCCTACAACCACTTTCCCCACAAACAAAAAGTCGCATGATTGTCATTATTTCTATCGCCATTCTCTAGGCAAATGTTCTGACGCGCTACGTTCCTTGTTTCAAAAAATGTAAAATGTTTCCAACTGGGAGCCGTCACGTTAAAGAAATTCAAATCGAACTGCTTCATCCCCAAAATTCTTTGCTTTGTGGAACAGAATTTTCCCAATCTCTATAATCATCAAATCTATAACATTCTCTCTTGAGTGACTCTTTAGATTGCATTGAGTGAATAAGAATACACCTTCCAAAAGCTAAGCAAAGTATTATGAAACTGACGAAGTATGGAAACAACAAAATGAATTTAGTTTAAATTTACCGGGACCTGCAAAATGGCCTTTGTGTGTAATTTATCGGGACCAGCAAAATAGTCTTGGTGAATACATTACTGTGACAAGCAAAATAGTCCATTTGTGAACAAATTTGGGGTAACAAAACAGCCCATTATATTAACTCAGTGTTAAGAAAAACATCCTTATCTGTGTAAACCATTTGCACGCAAGTGCGCGCCTCAATGACCCCAGTATAAAATTTCCATTTCAGAAATTAACCGGTATTCAATATCTCACTTTTCTTTATCAATCGATTCTCCCCACCACCACATGTCAGATTATTTCTGGGTATGTTTCGGGTGTGAGAGGTTCTGTAGAAATGTTCACATTGATCTTTTATGAAGGCCACCAGAGAAAATGGTGACGACGATGTCCATAACAAATGCGTCTAGTTTTAGTTTCATGTCTGGGGAAGTCGAGCAATGATTGAGAATTCTGTCATATGCCGCGTAATTTGGAAGACCCCTCCCAATGTTTAGTTAAATGACTGCGGCCCCTTGAGGCATATACAGCATCTGCTGATATCCAGCAGTCATTTTCCAAGAGACGCTGCCATTCTCTGGCTCGTGTCATTCATTCTACGGACAGAGCGGATTGATGGGTCGGTAGATTTCATTTAGTGGCATATTAACAATTTTATGGGTCATGTAATCTGGGATGTGCGTTGTGGTTCCAGTGGAAATCGGCTAGGAAAGAAAAATCGGGGAGCCGAGTTCGAATTCCAGTTGAATTCATTACATTCACTTACGCGCAAATACCCTTGGGAAAGGTATTAATCTTTCTCTTCCCTCCAGTTATGGGTTAAATAATAGGACAGATTGGGTTCTATAGCCTTGGCCGGCAATTAGTCTACCGAAGAAAGCAATGGCAACCTACTGCGGGATAATCTTCTGCCCAGTCAGTCATGTCTCTTTCGAGACATGATCGCCTAAACGTGTGTCACGTATGGCACTTAACTGACTGAATGAATATAATAGTTGAAAACATGATTAAGGCTTCTATTGGGTATAAAGTGGGGGATCGATTTTCTATTGTTTTTAAGTAATAAACTGATCCCCCACTAATTACTTCATAATAATATAGTACATAACTTCCCCCGTCTTGTTATGAGTCAAATAATAGGACAGATTGGGTTCTATAGCCTTGGTCGTCAACCAGTCTACCGCAGAAAGCAATGGCAACCTACTGCGGGATAATCTTCTGCCCAGTCAGTCATGTCTCTTTCGAGACATGATCGCCCAAGCACATTTCACGTATGGCACTTAACTGACTGAATGCCAAAATCTAAATATTTTAAACTTTCAACTACAACTGAAATGTTTTCTCGGTAATTTGGCTATGAATAGATTTTGTTAGTAATTGTTATAAAAAATATATGTTTAGATTTGATCGTATTTTGTTTTTGCTTGGAGGTTTACTATAAGCCCATAGATGGGACTATAACAGGGGCTACCAGCCTGGGTTAGGTTGGACCTGGGAACAACAACAATTAAGAGATGGTTTCAGGCTTCTCTAAACTTCCAGTTACAGGAATTGCTGCAGGATATAGTTTATCGTCATACCCAGGTCTACTGATCGGCCTTGAAAATCAAACAAATGAAAAAAATGTAAATATCTGGTAAATACGATATCAGAAAAGGCATTGGAATAGTGAAGGATAACTTCCAAAAGCTAAGCAAGGTATTAAAAAAAGGGAAATTTTGTTAAAAAAAACGGGAAACAAAAACAGTCTGATATATTATCTATTATCCTCTATAATAGTTAATGCCGGACAATTTTCTCATAGGTTAATAGACAGAAAACAGGCGCATTGTAATTGCAAATGGTGCATTCCAAAACCTAACCAAAGTCTTAAGAAATAGAAAAAAGTCGATCAAAACATAGAAACGAGTAGTGAACTGTTGTGATATCAGTCCTCCAATATGGCACTGAATGCTGGATTATCTCCTCACAGATCAAGAAAAGATTTGAAGCACTAGGAATAAAGAAAAGATTATTGTTCTGATATGCAATATTAGTCCTCTTATATGGCAGTAAATGCAGGATTATCTCCTCACAGATGAAAAAAAGACTTCCAGTAAGAGAAACAATGAAAAAGTATTGTTCTGTTATGTAATATTGGTCCTCCTACATGACAATAAATGCTGGACTATCTCCTGACAGATCAAAGAAGTCTTGAAGCATCAGAAACAAAGTAAAAAGTATTGGCTTGTTATTTGTTATTTGTCCTACTATATGACAGGATGTGCGTTGTGGTGCAGTGGATATCGGCTCGGAACGAGAAATCGGGGAGCCGAGTTCAAATTCCAGTTGAATTCATTGCATTCACTTACGCGCAAATACCATTAGGAAAGGTATTAATTTGTCTCTTTCTTCCAGTTATGGGTTAAATAACAGGACAAATTGGGTTCTATAGTCTTGGCTGGCTACTAGTCAACCTCAGAAAGCAATGGCAACCTACTGCGGGATAATTCTCTGCCCAGTCAGTCTTTCGAGACATGATCACCCAAGCGCGTTTCACGTATGGCACTTAATTGACTGACTGAATATAATAGCTGGAAACGTGATTAAGGCTTCTGCTGGGCATAAAGTGGGGGATCCGTTTTCTATTGTTATAAAGTTAGAAACTGATCCCCCAGTAATTACTAGTTAATAATATAATACATCTTTTCCCCCGTCTTGTTATGAGTCAAATAACAGGACAGATTGCGTTCTATAGCCTTGGCTGGCAATTAGGCAACCTCAGAAAGCAATGGCAACCTACTGCGGGATAATCTGCCCAGTCAGTCATGTCTCTTTCGAGACATGATCGCCCAAGCGCCTTTCACGTATGGCTCTTAACTGACTGATATGACAGAGAAAGATGCTCAATCTCTTGAAAGATGCAGAATAAACTTAATGCAACTGAATCAAACAGAAAAGTTTGCTGATTTTTTATGTAATATTGGTCCTCCTATATGGCAGTGAATGCTAAACGAATTTCTCAACTCAAGAAAAGACTTGAAGCAACAGAAACAAAGAAAAGATTATTGTTTTATGTAATATTGGTCCTCTTATATGGCAGTGAATGCTAAACGAATTTCTCAACTCAAGAAAAGACTTGAAGCAAGAAAAGATTATTGTTTTATGTAATATTGGTCCTCTTATATGGCAGTGAATGCTAAACGAATTTCTCAACTCAAGAAAAGACTTGAAGCAACAGAAACAAAGGAAAGATTATTGTTTTATGTAATATTGGTCCTCTTATATGGCAGTGAATGCTAAACGAATTTCTCAACTCAAGAAAAGACTTGAAGCAACAGAAACAAAGGAAAGATTATTGTTTTATGTAATATTGGTCCTCTTATATGGCAGTGAATGCTAAACGAATTTCTCAACTCAAGAAAAGACTTGAAGCAAGAAAAGATTATTGTTTTATGTAATATTGGTCCTCTTATATGGCAGTGAATGCTAAACGAATTTCTCAACTCAAGAAAAGACTTGAAGCAACAGAAACAAAGGAAAGATTATTGTTTGATGTAATATTGGTCCTCTTATATGGCAGTGAATGCTAAACGAATTTCTCAACTCAAGAAAAGACTTGAAGCAAGAAAAGATTATTGTTTTATGTAATATTGGTCCTCTTATATGGCAGTGAATGCTAAACGAATTTCTCAACTCAAGAAAAGACTTGAAGCAGCAGAAACAAAGGAAAGATTATTGTTTTATGTAATATTGGTCCTCTTATATGGCAGTGAATGCTAAACGAATTTCTCAACTCAAGAAAAGACTTGAAGCAACAGAAACAAAGGAAATATTATTGTTTTATGTAATATTGGTCCTCTTATATGGCAGTGAATGCTAAACTAATTTCTCAACTCAAGAAAAGACTTGAAGCAACAGAAACAAAGGAAATATTATTGTTTTATGTAATATTGGTCCTCTTATATGGCAGTGAATGCTAAACGAATTTCTCAACTCAAGAAAAGACTTGAAGCAACAGAAACAAAGCAAAGATTATTGTTTTATGTAATATTGGTCCTCTTATATGGCAGTGAATGCTAAACGAATTTCTCAACTCAAGAAAAGACTTGAAGCAAGAAAACATTATTGTTTTATGTAATATTGGTCCTCTTATATGGCAGTGAATGCTAAACGAATTTCTCAACTCAAGAAAAGACTTGAAGCAACAGAAACAAAGGAAAGATTATTGTTTTATGTAATATTGGTCCTCTTATATGGCAGTGAATGCTAAACGAATTTCTCAACTCAAGAGAAGACTTGAAGCAAGCAAAGATTATTGTTTTATGTAATATTGGTCCTCTTATATGGCAGTGAATGCTAAACGAATTTCTCAACTCAAGAAAAAACTTGAAGCAACAGAAACAAAGGAAAGATTATTGTTTTATGTAATGGTCCTCTTATATGGCAGTGAATGCTAAACGAATTTCTCAACTCAAGAAAAGACTTGAAGCAACAGAAACAAAAGAAATGTATTATTTTATGTAATATTGGTCCTCTTATATGGCAGTGAATGCTAAACGAATTTCTCCTTTCAAGAAAAGACTTGAAGCAACAGAAACAAGAGAAAGATTATTGTTTTATATAATATTGGTCCTCTTATATGGCAGTGAATGCTAAACGAATTTCTCAACATTTTCAAGAAAGACTTGAAGCAACAGAAACAAAAGGAAAGATTATTGTTTTATGTAATATTGGTCCTCTTATATGGCAGTGAATGCTAAACGAATTTCTCAACTCAAGAAAAGACTTGGAAGCAAGAAAAGATTATTGTTTTATGTAATATTGGTCCTCTTATGTAGTGAATGCTAAACGAATTTCTCAACTCAAGAAAAGACTTGGAAACAACAGAAACAAGGAAAGATTATTGTTGTATAATATTGGTCCTCTTATATGAGCGGTGAATGCTAAACGAATTTCTCAACTCAAGAAAAGACTTGAAGCAAGAAAAGATTATTGTTTTATGTAATATTGGTCTCACTGTAAACTGATGAATGCTAAACGAATTTCTCAACTCAAGAAAAGACTTGAAGCAACAGAAACAAAGGAAAGATTATTGTTTTATGTAATATTGGTCCTCTTATATGGCAGTGAATACTAAACGAATTTCTCAACTCAAGAAAGACTTGAAGCAAGAAAAGATTATTGTTTTATGTAATATTGGTCCTCTTATATGGCAGTGAATGCTAAACGAATTTCTCAACTCAAGAAAAGACTTGGAGGAAGCAACAGAAACAAAGGAAAGATTATTGTTTTTTTATGTAATATTGGTCCTCTTATATGGCAGTGAATGCTAAACGTTCTCAACTCAAGAAAAGACTTGAAGCAACAGAAACAAAGGAAATATTATTGTTTTATGTAATATTGGTCCTCTTATATGGCAGTGAATGCTAAACGAATTTCTCAACTCAGAAAAGACTTGAAGCAACAGAAACAAAGGAAAGATTATTGTTTTATGTAATATTGGTCCTCTTATATGGCGAATGCTAAACGTTCTCAACTCAAGAAAAGACTTGAAGCAAAGAAGAATTATTGTTTATGTAATATTGGTCCTCTTATGGCAGTGAATGCTAAACGAATTTCTCAACTCAAGAAAGACTTGAAGCAACAGAAACAAAGGAAAGATTATTGTTTTATGTCATATTGGTGCTCTTATATAATGATGAATGCTAAACGATTTCTCAACTCAAGAAAAGACTTGAAGCAAGAAAAGATTATTGTTTTATGTAATATTGGTCCTCTTATATGGCAGTGAATGCTAAACGGGTGTCAACTCAAGAAAATTGAAGCAGCAGGAAACAAAGGAAAGATTATTGTTTTATGTAATATTGGTCCTCTTATGGCAGTGAATGCTAAAGCAGATTTCTCAACTCAGAAAAAGACTTGAAGCAACAGAAACAAAGGAAAGATTATTGTTTTATATATGGGTCATCTTATGGCAGTGAATGCTAAACGAATTTCTCAACTCAAGAAAAGACTTGAAGCAAGAAAAGATTATTGTTTTATGTATAACTGGTCCTCTTATATGGCAGTGAATGCTAAACGAATTTCTCAACTCAAGAAAGACTTGAGCAACAAAAACAAAGGAAAGATTATTGTTTTATGTAATATTGGTCCTCTTAATGATGCGATGCTAAACGAATTTCTCAACTCAAGAAAAGACTTGAAGCAAGAAAAGATTATTGTTTTATGTAATATTGGTCCTCTTATGGCAGTAGATACACAAACACGAATTTCTCAACTCAAGAAAAGACTTGAAGCAACAGAAACAAAGGAAAGATTATTGTTTTGTATATTGAATTATATATATGATGAATGCTAAACGAATTTCTCAACTCAAGAAAGACTTGAAGCAAGAAAAGATTATTGTTTTATACAATATGGTCCTCTTATATGGCAGTGAATGCTAAACGAATTTCTCAACTCAAAGAAAGACTTGAAGCAACAGAAACAAAGGAAAGATTATTGTTTTATGTAATGTGGTCCTCTTGTATGGCAGTGAATGCAAAGCAGATTTCTCAGCTCGAAAGGCTTACGGAAGCAACAGAAACAAAGGAAAGATTGATTGTTTTTGTAATATTGGTCCCTCTTATATGGCAGTGAATGCTAACGAATTTCTCGCTCAAGAAAAGACTTGAAGCAAGAAAAAGATTATTGTTTTATGTAATATTGGTCCTCTTATGGCAGTGAATGCTAAACGAATTTCTCAGCTCAAGAAAAGACTTGAAGCAACAGAAACAAAGGAAAGATTATTGTTTTATGTAATATTGGTCCTCTTATGGCAGTGAATGCTAAACGAATTTCTCAGCTCAAGAAAAGACTTGAAGCAACAGAAACAAAGGAAATATTATTGTTTTATGTAATATTGGTCCTCTTATATGGCAGTGAATGCTAAACGAATTTCTCAACTCAAGAAAAGACTTGAAGCAACAGAAACAAAAGGAAGATTATTGTTTATGTAATATTGGTCCTCTTATATGGCCGTGAATGCTAAACAGATTTCTCAACTCAAGAAAAGACTTGAAACGAAAGATTATTGTTTTATGTAATATTGGTCCTCTTATATGGCAGTGAATGCTAAAGCAGATTTCTCAACTCAGAAAAAGACTTGAAGCAACAGAAACAAAGGAAAGATTATTGTTTTATGTCATATTGGTCCTGCTATTAGTGAATGCTAAACGAATTTCTCAACTCAAGAAAAGACTTGAAGCAAGAAAATTATTGTTTTATGTAATATTGGTCCTCTTATATGGCAGTGAATGCTAAACGAATTTCTCAACTCAAGGAAAAAAAAGGTGAAACAGCAGAAACAAAGGAAAGATTATTGTTTTATGTAATATTGGTCCTCTTATATGGCAGTGAATGCTAAACGAATTTCTCAACTCGAAGAGCTTACGACAACAGAAACAAAGGAAAAGATTATTGTTTTATGTAATATTGGTCCTCTTATATGGCAGTGAATGCTTGCTAAACGAATTTCTCAACTCAAAGAAGAACTTGAAGCAAGAAAAGATTGTTGTTTTATGTAATATTGGTCCTCTTATATGGCAGTGAATACTAAACGAATTTCTAACTCAAGAAGACAAACAACAAAAACAAAGGAAAGATTATTGTTTTATGTAATATTGGTTATCTCTTATATGGCAGTGAATGCTAAACGAATTTCTCAACTCAAGAAAAGACTTGAAGCAAGAAAAAGATTATTATTTTATGCCATACTGGTCCTCTTATATGGCAGTGAATGCTAAACGAATTTCCTCAACTCAAGAAAAAAGACTTGAAGCAACAGAAACAAAGGAAAGATTATTGTTTTATGTAATATTGGTCCTCTTATATGGCAGTGAATGCTAAACGAATTTCTCAACTCAAGAAAAGACTTGAAGCAAGAAAAGATTATTGTTTTATGTAATATTGGTCCTCTTATATGGCAGTGAATTCTAAACGAATTTCTCAACTCAAGAAAAGACTTGAAGCAACAGAAACAAAGGAAAGATTATTGTTTGATGTAATATTGGTCCTCTTATATGGCAGTGAATGCTAAACGAATTTCTCAACTCAAGAAAAGACTTGAAGCAAGAAAAGATTATTGTTTTATGTAATATTGGTCCTCTTATATGGCAGTGAATGCTAAACGAATTTCTCAACGCAAAAAAAGACTTGAAGCAACAGAAACAAAGGAAAGATTATTGTTTTATGTAATATTGGTCCTCTTATATGGCAGTGAATGCTAAACGAATTTCTCAACTCAAGAAAAGACTTGAAGCAAGAAAAGATTATTGTTTTATGTAATATTGGTCCTCTTATATGGCAGTGAATGCTAAACGAATTTCTCAACTCAAGAAAAGACTTGAAGCAGCAGAAACAAAGGAAAGATTATTGTTTTATGTAATATTGGTCCTCTTATATGGCAGTGAATGCTAAACGAATTTCTCAACTCAAGAAAATACTTGAAGCAACAGAAACAAAGGAAAGATTATTGTTTTATGTAATATTGGTCCTCTTATATGGCAGTGAATGCTAAACGAATTTCTCAACTCAAGAAAAGACTTGAAGCAAGAAAAGATTATTGTTTTATGTAATATTGGTCCTCTTATATGGCAGTGAATGCTAAACGAATTTCTCAACTCAAGAAAAGACTTGAAGCAACAGAAACAAAGGAAAGATTATTGTTTTATGTAATATTGGTCCTCTTATATGGCAGTGAATGCTAAACGAATTTCTCAACTCAAGAAAAGACTTGAAGCAAGAAAAGATTATTGTTTTATGTAATATTGGTCCTCTTATATGGCAGTGAATGCTAAACGAATTTCTCAACTCAAGAAAAGACTTGAAGCAACAGAAACAAAGGAAAGATTATTGTTTTATGTAATATTGGTCCTCTTATATGGCAGTGAATGCTAAACGAATTTCTCAACTCAAGAAAAGACTTGAAGCAACAGAAACAAAGGAAAGATTATTGTTTTATGTAATATTGGTCCTCTTATATGGCAGTGAATGCTAAACGAATTTCTCAACTCAAGAGAAGACTTGAAGCAACAAAGATTATTGTTTTATGTAATATTGGTCCTCTTATATGGCAGTGAATGCTAAACGAATTTCTCAACTCAAGAAAAAACTTGAAGCAACAGAAACAAAGGAAAGATTATTGTTTTATGTAATATTGGTCCTCTTATATGGCAGTGAATGCTAAACGAATTTCTCAACTCAAGAAAAGACTTGAAGCAACAGAAACAAAGGAAATATTATTGTTTTATGTAATATTGGTCCTCTTATATGGCAGTGAATGCTAAACGAATTTCTCAACTCAAGAAAAGACTTGAAGCAACAGAAACAAAGGAAAGATTATTGTTTTATGTAATATTGGTCCTCTTATATGGCAGTGAATGCTAAACGAATTTCTCAACTCAAGAAAAGACTTGAAGCAACAGAAACAAAGGAAAGATTATTGTTTTATGTAATATTGGTCCTCTTATATGGCAGTGAATGCTAAACGAATTTCTCAACTCAAGAAAAGACTTGAAGCAAGAAAAGATTATTGTTTTATGTAATATTGGTCCTCTTTTATGGCAGTGAATGCTAAACGAATTTCTCAACTCAAGAAAAGACTTGAAGCAACAGAAACAAAGAAAAGATTATTGTTTTATGTAATATTGGTCCACTTATATGGCCGTGAATGATAAACGAATTTCTCAACTCAAGAAAAGACTTGAAGCAAGAAAAGATTATTGTTTTATGTAATATTGGTCCTCTTATATGGCAGTGAATGCTAAACGAATTTCTCAACTCAAGAAAAGGCTTGAAGCAACAGAAACAAAGGAAAGATTATTGTTTTATGTAATATTGGTCCTCTTATATGGCAGTGAATGCTAAACGAATTTCTCAACTCAAGAAAAGACTTGAAGCAACACATACAAAGGAAAGATTATTGTTTTATGTAATATTGGTCCTCTTATATGGCAGTGAATGCTAAACGAATTTCTCAACTCAAGAAAAGACTTGAAGCAACAGAAACAAAGAAAAGATTATTGTTTTATGTAATATTGGTCCTCTTATATGGCAGTGAATGCTAAACGAATTTCTCAACTCAAGAAAAGACTTGAAGCAACAGAAACAAAGGAAAGATTATTGTTTTATGTAATATTGGTCCTCTTATATGGCAGTGAATGCTAAACGAATTTCTCAACTCAAGAAAAGACTTGAAGCAACAGAAACAAAGGAAAGATTATTGTTTTATGTAATATTGGTCCTCTTATATGGCAGTGAATGCTAAACGAATTTCTCAACTCAAGAAAAGACTTGAAGCAAGAAAAGATTATTGTTTTATGTAATATTGGTCCTCTTATATGGCAGTGAATGCTAAACGAATTTCTCAACTCAAGAAAAGACTTGAAGCAACAGAAACAAAGCAAAGATTATTGTTTTATGTAATATTGGTCCTCTTATATGGCAGTGAATGCTAAACGAATTTCTCAACTCAAGAAAAGACTTGAAGCAAGAAAAGATTATTGTTTTATGTAATATTGGTCCTCTTATATGGCAGTGAATGCTAAACGAATTTCTCAACTCAAGAAAAGACTTGAAGCAACAGAAACAAAGGAAAGATTATTGTTCTATGTAATATTGGTCCTCTTATATGGCAGTGAATGCTAAACAAATTTCTCAACTCAAGAAAAGACTTGAAGCAACAGAAACAAAGGAAAGATTATTGTTTTATGTAATATTGGTCCTCTTATATGGCAGTGAATGCTAAACGAATTTCTCAACTCAAGAAAAGACTTGAAGCAAGAAAAGATTATTGTTTTATGTAATATTGGTCCACTTATATGGCAGTGAATGCTAAACGAATTTCTCAACTCAAGAAAAGACTTGAAGCAACAGAAACAAAGGAAAGATTATTGTTTTATGTAATATTGGTCCTCTTATATGGCAGTGAATGCTAAACGAGTTTCTCAACTCAAGAAAAGACTTGAAGCAACAGAAACAAAGGAAAGATTGTTGTTTTATGTAATATTGGTCCTCTTATATGGCCGTGAATGCTAAACGAATTTCTCAACTCAAGAAAAGACTTGAAGCAAGAAAAGATTATTGTTTTATGTAATATTGGTCCTCTTATATGGCAGTGAATGCTAAACGAATTTCTCAACTCAAGAAAAGACTTGAAGCAACAGAAACAAAGGAAAGATTATTGTTTTATGTAATATTGGTCCTCTTATATGGCAGTGAATGCTAAACGAATTTCTCAACTCAAGAAAAGACTTGAAGCAAGAAAAGATTATTGTTTTATGTAATATTGGTCCTCTTATATGGCAGTGAATGCTAAACGAATTTCTCAACTCAAGAAAAGACTTGAAGCAACAGAAACAAAGGAAAGATTATTGTTTTATGTAATATTGGTCCTCTTATATGGCAGTGAATGATAAACGAATTTCTCAACTCAAGAAAAGACTTGAAGCAAGAAAAGATTATTGTTTGATGTAATATTGGTCCTCTTATATGGCAGTGAATGCTAAACGAATTTCTCAACTCAAGAAAAGACTTGAAGCAACAGAAACAAAGAAAAGATTATTGTTTTATGTAATATTGGTCCTCTTATATGGCAGTGAATGCTAAACGAATTTCGCAACTCATGAAAAGATTGAAGCAACAGAAACAAAGGAAAGATTATTGTTTTATGTAATATTGGTCCTCTTATATGGCAGTGAATGCTAAACGAATTTCTCAACTCAAGAAAAGACTTGAAGCAACAGAAACAAAGGAAAGATTATTGTTTTATGTAATATTGGTCCTCTTATATGGCAGTGAATGCTAAACGAATTTCTCAACTCAAGAAAAGACTTGAAGCAAGAAAAGATTATTGTTTGATGTAATATTGGTCCTCTTATATGGCAGTGAATGCTAAACGAATTTCTCAACTCAAGAAAAGACTTGAAGCAACAGAAACAAAGAAAAGATTATTGTTTTATGTAATATTGGTCCTCTTATATGGCAGTGAATGCTAAACGAATTTCTCAACTCATGAAAAGACTTGAAGCAACAGAAACAAAGGAAAGATTATTGTTTTATGTAATATTGGTCCTCTTATATGGCAGTGAATGCTAAACGAATTTCTCAACTCAAGAAAAGACTTGAAGCAACAGAAACAAAGGAAAGATTATTGTTTTATGTAATATTGGTCCTCTTATATGGCAGTGAATGCTAAACGAATTTCTCAACTCAAGAAAAGACTTGAAGCAAGAAAAGATTATTGTTTTATGTAATATTGGTCCTCTTATATGGCAGTGAATGCTAAACGAATTTCTCAACTCAAGAAAAGACTTGAAGCAACAGAAACAAAGGAAAGATTATTGTTTTATGTAATATTGGTCCTCTCATATGGCAGTGAATGCTAAACGAATTTCTCAACTCAAGAAAAGACTTGAAGCAACAGAAACAAAGGAAAGATTATTGTTTTATGTAATATTGGTCCTCTTATATGGCAGTGAATGCTAAACGAATTTCTCAACTCAAGAAAAGACTTGAAGCAAGAAAAGATTATTGTTTTATGTAATATTGGTCCTCTTATATGGCAGTGAATGCTAAACGAATTTCTCAACTGAAGAAAAGACTTGAAGCAACAGAAACAAAGGAAAGATTATTGTTTTATGTAATATTGGTCCTCTTATATGGCAGTGAATGCTAAACGAATTTCTCAACTCAAGAAAAGACTTGAAGCAAGAAAAGATTATTGTTTTATGTAATATTGGTCCTCTTATATGGCAGTGAATGCTAAACGAATTTCTCAACTCAAGAAAAGACTTGAAGCAACAGAAACAAAGGAAAGATTATTGTTTTATGTAATATTGGTCCTCTTATATGGCAGTGAATGCTAAACGAATTTCTCAACTCAAGAAAAGACTTGAAGCAAGAAAAGATTATTGTTTTATGTAATATTGATCCTCTTATATGGCAGTGAATGCTAAACGAATTTCTCAACTCAAGAAAAGACTTGAAGCAACAGAAACAAAGGAAAGATTATTGTTTTATGTAATATTGGTCCTCTTATATGGCAGTGAATGCTAAACGAATTTCTCAACTCAAGAAAAGACTTGAAGCAACAGAAACAAAGGAAAGATTATTGTTTTATGTAATATTGGTCCTCTTATATGGCCGTGAATGCTAAACGAATTTCTCAACTCAAGAAAAGACTTGAAGCAAGAAAAGATTATTGTTTTATGTAATATTGGTCCTCTTATATGGCAGTGAATGCTAAACGAATTTCTCAACTCAAGAAAAGACTTGAAGCAACAGAAACAAAGGAAAGATTATTGTTTTATGTAATATTGGTCCTCTTATATGTCAGTGAATGCTAAACGAATTTCTCAACTCAAGAAAAGACTTGAAGCAAGAAAAGATTATTAGTTTTATGTAATATTGGTCCTCTTATATGGCAGTGAATGCTAAACGAATTTCAACTCAAGAAAAGACTTGAAGCAACAGAAACAAAGAAAAGATTATTGTTTTATGTATTATTGGTCCTCTTATATGGCAGTGAATGATAAACGAATTTCTCAACTCAAGAAAACGACTTGAAGCAAGAAAAGATTGTTTGATGTAATATTGGCCTTCTTATATGGCAGTGTATGCTAAACGAATTTCTCAACTCAAGAAAAGACTTGAAGCAACAGAAACAAAGAAAAGATTATTGTTTTATGTAATATTGGTCCTCTCGGCAGTGAATGCTAAACGAATTTTTAACCGGTGAAAAGACTTGGAAGAACAGAAACAAAGGAAAGATTATTGTTTTATGTAATATTGGTCCTCTTGGTGCCAGTGAATGCCAAACGAATTTCTCAACTGAAGAAAAGACTTGAAGCAACAGAAACAAAGGAAAGATTATTGTTTTATGTAATATTGGTCCTCTTATATGGCAGTGAATGCTAAACGAATTTCTCAACTCAAGAAAAGACTTGAAGCAACAGAAACAAAGGAAAGATTATTGCTTTGTGTAATATTGGTCCTTTATATGGCAGGAATGCTAAACGAATTTCTCAACCGAAGAAAAGACTTGAAGCAACAGAAACAAAGAAAAGATTATTGTTTTATGTAATATTGGTCCTCTTATATGGCAGTGAATGCTAAACGAATTTCAACTCAAGAAAAGACTTGAAGCAACAGAAACAAAGGAAAGATTATTGTTTTATGTAATATTGGTCCTTTATATGGCAGTGAATGCTAAAAACGAATTTCTCAACTCAAGAAAAGACTTGAAGCAACAGAAACAAAGGAAAGATTATTGTTTTATGTAATATTGGTCCTTTTATATGGCATCGAATACTAAACGAATTTCAACTCAAGAAAAGACTTGAAGCAACAGAAACAAAGAAAAGATTATTGTTTTATGTACATTGGTCCTTTTCTATGGCATCGAATGCTAAACGAATTTCTCAACTGAAGAAAGACTTGAAGCAACAGAAACAAAGGAAAGATTATTGTTTTATGTAATATTGGTCCTCTATATGGCAGTGAATGCTAAACGAATTTCAACTCAAGAAAAGACTTGAAGCAACAGAAACAAAGGAAAGATTATTGTTTTATGTAATATTGGTCCTTTTCTATGGCATCGAATACTAAACGAATTTCTCAACTCAAGAAAAGACTTTACAACAGAAACAAAGGAAAGATTATTGTTTTATGTAATATTGGTCCTCTTATATGGCAGTGAATGCTAAACGAATTTCTCAACTCAAGAAAAGACTTGAAGCAACAGAAACAAAGGAAATAGTTGTTTTATGTAATATTGGTCCTCTTATATGGCAGTGAATGCTAAACGAATTTCTCAACTCAAGAAAGACTTTGAAGCAACAGAAACAAAGAAAGGTTATTGTTTTATGTAATATTGGTCCTCTTATATGGCAGTGAATGCCAACGAATTTCTCAAGTCAAGAAATTTAGCACAGAAACAAAGGAAAGATTAGTGCTTTATGTAATATTGGTCCTTTATATGGCAGTGAATGCTAAACGAATTTCTCAACTCAAGAAAAGACTTGAAGCAACAGAAACAAAGGAAAGATTATTGTTTTATTTAATATTGCTCCTTTTCTATGGCAGCGAATGCTAAACGAATTTCTCAACTCAAGAAAAGACTTGAAGCAACAGAAACAAAGGAAATATTATTGTTTTATGTAATATTGGTCCTCTTATATGGCAGTGAATGCTAAACGAATTTCTCAACTCAAGAAAAGACTTGAAGCAACAGAAACAAAGGAAAGATTATTGTTTTGTGTAATATTGGTCCTTTATATGGCAGTGAATGCTAAACGAATTTCTCAACTCAAGAAAAGACTTGAAGCAACAGAAACAAAGAAAAGATTATTGTTTTATGTAATATTGGTCCTCTTATATGGCAGTGAATGCTAAACGAATTTCTCAACTCAAGAAAAGACTTGAAGCAACAGAAACAAAGGAAAGATTATTGTTTTATGTAATATTGGTCCTTTATATGGCAGTGAATGCTAAACGAATTTCTCAACTCAAGAAAAGACTTGAAGCAACAGAAACAAAGGAAAGATTATTGTTTTATGTAATATTGGTCCTTTATATGGCAGTGAATGCTAAACGAATTTCTCAACTCAAGAAAAGTCTTGAAGCAACAGAAACAAAGGAAAGATTATTGTTTTATGTAATATTGGTCCTTTTATATGGCAGTGAATGCTAAACGAATTTCTCAACTGAAGAAAAGACTTGAAGCAACAGAAACAAAGGAAAGATTATTGTTTTATGTAATATTGGTCCTTTTATATGGCAGTGAATGCTAAACGAATTTCTCAACTCAAGAAAAGACCTGAAGCAACAGAAACAAAGGAAAGATTATTGTTTTATGTAATATTGGTCCTTTTATATGGCAGTGAATGCTAAACGAATTTCTCAACTCAAGAAACGACTTGAAGCAACAGAAACAAAGGAAATATTATTGTTTTATGTAATATTGGTCCTTTTATATGGCATCGAATACTAAACGAATTTCTCAACTCAAGAAAAGACTTGAAGCAACAGAAACAAAGGAAAGATTATTGTTTTATGTAATATTGGTCCTTTTATAAATGGCAGTGAATGCTAAACGAATTTCTCAACTCAAGAAAAGACTTGAAGCAACAGAAACAAAGGAAAGATTATTGTTTTATGTAATATTGGTCCTTTATATGGCAGTGAATGCTAAATGAATTTCTCAACTGACGAAAAGACTTGAAGCAACAGAAACAAAGAAAAGATTATTGTTCTCTTATGTAATATTGGTCCTTTTCTATGGCAGCGAATGCTAAACGAATTTCTCAACTCAAGAAAAGACTTGAAGCAACAGAAACAAAGGAAATATTATTGTTTTATGTAATATTGGTCCTCTTATATGGCAGTGAATGCTAAACGAATTTCTCAACTCAAGAAAAGACTTGAAGCAACAGAAACAAAGAAAAGATTATTGTTTTATGTAATATTGGTCCTCCTATATGGCAATGAATGCTAGACAATATTCTCACAAATGAAGAAACGATTTGAGGCAAATATAAACATGGTTCTATGGAGTGTTTCTGAGGATACCACGGATTGAGTATTTAAGCCACGACGAACTTTTGCTATAGTAAACTCTCATATTTAACATAAGGAAAATGTCTTCCAAAAGATAAGCAAATGTTAAATAAACACGAGAAGTCCGTTATAAAAAAGTAAAAAGTATTGAACTATTATGTCTTATTGATCTGTCTATATGAAAGTGAATGTTCAACAACCTCATCACAAATGATGAAAAGATATCAAGCAAGAAAAAGTAAAGATTATTGTTTTGTTATATCATATTGGTCCTTATATATGACTGATTGTCGGAAGATCTCATCTCAGAACAACATAGACTTGAAGCAACAGAAACAAAGAAAATATTATTGATTTATTATTGGGACTCTTATATGTGGGTGGGGATGTGCGTGGTGGTCCAGTGGATATCGGCTCGGAACAAGAAATCGGATAACCGAGTTCGAATTCCAGTTGAATTCATTGCATTCTCTTACGCGCAAATACCCTTGGGAAAGGTATTAATCCGTCTATTCCTTCCAGTTATGGATTAAATAACAAGACAGATTGGGTTCTATAGCCTTGCAGAAAACAATGGCAACCTACTGCGGGATAATCTTCTACCCAGTCAGTCATGTCTCTTTCGAGACATGATTGCCCAAGCGTGTATCATGTATGGCATTTAACTGACTGACTGAATATAATAGTTGAAAACATAATAGTTCTACTGGACATAAAGTGGGGAATCGATTTTCTGTTGTTATGAAGTAATAAATTGATCCCCCACTAATTACTACTGAATAATGCAATACATCTCTTCCCCCTTTAGCCATGAGTCAAATAACAGGACACATTGGGTTCTATAGGCTTGGTTGGCAACCAGTCTACCGCAGAAAGCAATGACAACCAACTGCGGGATAATCTTCTGCCCAGTCAGTCGCCTCTTTCGAGACATGATCGCCCAAGCGTGTATCACGTAAGGCACTTAACTTACTGACTGAATATAATAATTGAAAACATGATTAAGGCTTCTACTGGGCATAAAGTGGGGGATCGATTTCCTATTTTTTTTAAGTAATAAACTGATCCCCCACTAATTACTACATAATAATATAGATCACTTCCCCCATCTAGTTATGAGTCAAATAATAGGACAGATTGGGTCGGCAACCAGTCTACCGCAGAAAGAAATGACAACCAACTGCGGGATAATCTTCTGCCCATGCAGTCATGGCTCTTTCGAGACATGATCTCCCAAGCGTGTTTCACGTATGGCACATAACTGACTGACTGATTCTTATATGACGTAAATAGTGAAAAGTCTTTTCACAGATCTAAAGAAGACTTGAAGCAACCGAAACAAAGAATATATTATCATTTTGTTATGTAATATTGGTAAAAAAACAAATACTGTTTGTCCAAATTGTTCGTGCTGGATTTTATCTTTTCTGGACAACCATGACTATGCACAAATGTAAAAAATATCCTTTCTGTTCCGGAGAAATTTTTCATATTAAGGTATCTGAATATGCAAGAATTCCCACAGAAGTTAGTGAAGGAAAACGGGTAGAAGAATAGACATCAATATTACTCGACAAGATCCACTGAAATATACATTTTTAAAGGAAAAAACAAACTACAAGACCTCCTACAGAAGGTAGTTGAAGAGAGTGACAAGAAAGGGCAGCAAATAAACTGCAAGAAAACCGAATGCATCGACATCAGCAAAAAGTGCAGCCCAAATTGCCAAATACCGGTGGTGAACTCTAAATTCAAGCAGGTACAAAAATTTAAATACCTGGGAATTTTTATAACAGAAGACGGAAAGTGCGACACAGAGATCCGGAGGTAAATTGGCATGGCAAAGATGCATTCCCGAAGCGGAGTAGCGTATTAAGAGACAGGAAACTTTTACTAGCAACAAAGAAGAGAATACTAGATTGCTACGTGATGTCAGTTCTTCGATATGGCGGGGAATGTTGGACAATATCATCGAAGATGAAGGAAAAATTTTAAGCAACTGAAATGTGGTTCTACAGAAGTATACTGGATTTCATATTACAAACAATATATAAACTGAACCCTCACTTTGTGGTCACAGCAGTTTCTATACATTTATATTCTTGAGACCAAAAGCACAAGAATGCTTTCCAGGAGCCGAGAAGAGTATTAAGCAACAGGACAATTTCGCTAGAAACAAAGAAGAGAGTACTGGATTGCTATGTGCTGTCCGTCCTTCAATATGGTAGTGAATGCTTGACAATATCATCAAAGATGAAGGGAAAACTTGAAGCAAAGGAAATGAGGTTCAAAAGAAGGATGCTGCGAATATCATGGATCGAGCATGTGAGCAATGATGAGGTTTTGAAAAAGATGGAAACGAAAAGAAAATATTGAGCATCGGGAAGAGACGGATGTGCGTTGTGGTGCAGTGGATATCGGCTCGGAACGAGAAACCAGGGAGCCAAGTTCGAATTCCAGTTTGAAATTCTGCATTCACTTACGCACTAATACCTTTGGGAAAGTTATGGGTTAAATAATAGGAGAGATTAGCTTTTATAGACTTGTCTGGCAACCAGTCTACCGCAGCAGGCGTTGGTAACCTTTGCGGGATAATTAAAAAATGCCTGAGATCTATACACGTTAGAACTTGGGAGGCTACCCTTAAACAAATCGCAACGAATCTTTCTCCATCGCTTGGGAGAAAGCCGGCTCAAACCGACCAGGGTGAATGACGAAACAGGTACAATATCGGGAAGAGACAGCTAAAGTTCGTGGAACATGCAATGAGGGAGGAGGCATTGGAGAACCTGATACTAACAAGCGAAATAAAGGGAAGAAGAGACAGGGGAAAACAGCATGTAACATACTTGGCTTGACTGTGAATGTGGCTGACAGAACGGGGGTGGCGTGGTGTAACAGGAGAAATCATGCTAAGAGCCACCAAGGATAGGGAGACGTGGAAAGCTATGATCGCCTACATCCTGAAAGGACAATGCACATCAAAGGAGAATATATATGCTAACTGTTTATAAGAAATGATATAAAATAATAATACAAGATAATGTGGATATAAACAAGGGGATCAATTTTATATTATAATCAATATATAAACTGATTCCTCATTTTGTGGCCATGGTGGTTTCTATACATTTATTTTCTAGATTTATGGGCTTGAGCTAGTGGATGGCAGAGCTTGGTTTGGGTGGTGTAACAGGAGAGACGTGGAGAGCCATGATCGCCTACGTCCTGAAGGGACAGGGCACATAGAAGAAGAACAGGAGAAAGTGTGCAAAGAGTCACCAAGGATAGGGAGACGTGGAAAGCCATGATCGCCTACGTCCTGAAAGGACAAAGCACATAGAAGATATCCGTAACGAACGAAACTTTAAAAATGAGAGTATTCAGGTTTGAACTGGTGCAGAAAAAAATGATTGCAGTAGCTGAATCTATTTGTGATTAAATAGCAAAACTTTTTTTCTCCTTAAAAGAACAATATCAAAATTCATGATTTCCTCTGAAAAGTTAAGAGTTCACTTGGCCTTAGGTGTTTCCACAATAAAGATCGAAGATAAGTGAAGATAGACATTTTTATGGAAATATAAGTAGAGGCTTCTATACTTTCATTTTTTATATTGTCTTTCTTTAACGTTCATGCGTTCCTCAAAACAACTTTGTCAAAAATGTTTAAAAATAGGAATGATTTCCAGTTATGAAAAGATGGCGATGAGAATGAACAAAAGTGTAAGGAACTTCATTCTTTTATAATTGTTTGTGTGTGCAGTCAAATCTCTGAGATTCCGAAAGAAGAAGAAATGGAATGATTGTGCGTTGTGGTCCAGTGGATATCGACTCGAAACGAGAAATCGGAGAGCCGAGTTCAAATTCCAGTTGAATTCGTTGCAACCATATACGCGCAAATACCCTTAGAAAAGGTATTAATCCGTTTCTTTCCTCCAGCTATGGGTCAAATAACAGTACAGATTGGGTTCTATAGCCTTGGTTGGCAACCAGTCTACCGCAGAAAGCAATGGCAACCTACTGCGGGATAATCTTCTGTCCAGTTAGAAATGTCTCTTTCGAGACATGATCGCCCAAAGCGTGTATCACGTATGGCACTTAACTGACTGACTGAATATAATAGTTGAAAACATAATCAATAGTTCTACTGGACATAAAGTGGGGAATCGATTTTCTGTTGTTATGAAGTAATAAATTGATCCCCCACTAATAACTACTGAATAATACAATACATCTCTTCCCCCTTTAACCATGAGTCAAATAACAAGACACATTGGGTTCTATAGGCTTGGTTGGCAACCAGTCTACCGCAGAAAGATATGATAAACTACTACGGGATCATCTTCTGCCCAATCAGTCATGTCTTTGTCGAGACATGATCGCCCAAGCGTGTATCACGTATGGCACATAACTGACTAAAATGTTATCCAATAAGAAGACCGAAAACTGAGGAAAAGTTACTATAGAGACGAGGGGACACGAGAAAATAATGCAGCCGAACGTATAAATATTTGCTCAGTTAAGTGTCATACGTGATAGACGCTTGGGCGATCATGTCTCGAAAGAGGAATGACTGGGTAGAAGATTATCCCGCAGTAGGTTGTCATTGCTTTCTGCGGTAGACTGGTTGCCAGCCAAAGCTACAGAACCCATTCTGTCCTGTTATTTGACTCATAGCTAAAGGGTAAAAAGATGTATTATATTATTAAGTAGTAATTAGTGGGGGATCAGTTTATTACTTCATAACAATAAAAAAACTTATCTCCGTATTTATACCTAGTAGAGGCCTTAACCATGTTTTCAACTATTGTATTCAGTCAGTCAGTTAAGTGCTGTACGTGACACACGCTTGGGCAATCATGTCTCGAAAGAGGCATGGCTGGGTAGAAGATTATCCCGCAGTAGGTTGCCATTGCTTTCTGCGGTAGACTGGTTGCCGACCAAGGCTATAGAACCCTATCTGTTCTGTTATTTGATTCATTGATAAAAGGGGAAGAGATGTATTATATTATTAAGTAGTAATTATTAGCGGATTAGTTTATTATTTCATAACAATATAAAGATGATCCCCCACTTTATGGCCAGCAGAAGCCTTAGTTATGTTTTTAACTAGTGTATTCAGTCAGCCATACGTGATACACGTTTGGGCGGTCATGTCTCGAAAGTGACATAACTGACTGGGCAGAAGATTATCCCGCAGTAGGTTGCCATTGCTTTCTGCGGTACACTGGTTGACTACCAAGACTATAGAACCCAATCTGTCCTGCTATTTGATTCATTGATAAAGCGGGAAGCGTTGTATTATATTATTAAGTAGTAATTATTCGGGGATTAGTTTATTACTTCATAACAATATAAACCTGATCCCCCACTTATGGCTAGCAGAAGCCTTAGTTATGTTTTTAACGAGTGTATTCAGTCAGCCATACGTGATACATGCTTGGGCGGTCATGTCTCGAAAGTGACATAACTGACTGAGCAAAATATTTTTCCGCAGTAGGTTGGCATTGCTTTCTGCGGTAGACTGGTTGACAACCATGGCTATAGATCCTAAACTGTTCTGTTAACTCATAGCTTGAGGGAACAGATAAATGTATTTGCACGTAAGTGAATCCAAAGTATTCAAGTGGAATTCGAACTCGGCTCTCCAATATCCATTGCATCATCCGTTGATCAGTCATTGGGGCGATCATGTCACGAAAGAAACATGGTTGACTGGGCAGAAGATTATCTCGCAGTAGAATGCCATTGCTTCCTGTGGTGAGACTGGTTGCCAGCCAAGGCTATAGAATCCAATCTGTCCTGTTATTTAACCCATAATTAAAGAGAAGAGACTGATTAATACCTTTCCCGATGGTATTTGGATTTAAGTGAATTCAACGAATTTGAACTCGGCTCTCCGATTTCTCGTTCCGAGCGAATATTCACTGCACCACAACACAAATCCTGCTGCATATAGATATCCGGAAGTACATTCATTATGATTATTGTACTTTTAAATAATTTATATAGCATATGTCTTTATTATAATGACCAAGATTTCTCCAACGATATGCGATACTGCAGGATCCTAAAATTCTGGTAAACATTTGGTTAGAAACACATGGAGCATCCTTGATATAACACACGTTCACTGCGATAGACTAGGGATTTTTTTTAATCTTTTCACCCCGAGCAAGGCATTCCTCTGCCACTATTGCACAGGGGGTTACATAGAGTCAGGGAAGTGATGGGAAAAAGATGGTTAGATATAGGAAATGTCAGAAGGAGAGTGATAGACGGGTAAGGGTACCCAGAATGAGGGCTGGTTAGATGATGAGAGTGTTTGAGAGAATAGATGCAAGTTAGTGTGTTAGTAGGTGTCTATTGACCTTACATTAAAACTCGTGGAGATTGTAGCTGTCGGGGAAGCAGGCATGTGGAAGGGAATTCCACAGGAGGGAAGTGCAAGAAAAGAAGCTGTTGGAGTAGAAGTTACGGCTGCATTTTATCGGCACCAGTGATCTAAGTTCATCGGAGCAGAAGCCGTGAAAGTATTTATAGAAGAGACACAGGGAAGTCACGTCGCGCCGGTGGGAGAGAGACTGCAGGCGGTCTGCCAAGTTGGTATCTATCACATTACAGACCCTCCTCTGAACCTTATCGAGAAGCCCGAGGAGAACAGCAGGGGCACCCGACCAGATATGGCAGCAGTATTCAATGCACGGGCGGATGGTAGATTTATAAATGTGCAGGATAGATTTAGACGGAAAAAACTTCCGGGCCCTACACAGAGAACGGACTTTCATAGCAGCGGATTTAGCAATGGATATAGTCATTCCATTTGAGGTCCGCTGAAAGTGTGAGACCAAGGAGGCGTAGTGTTTTACTCTTTGGGAGGCAAGCCTGGTCGATGCTAATGGGAGGTAGGTGAGATTGTCGATGATGGTTAATTGAGAGTAGCTTCGTTTTAGAAGCATTAAAATTTACTAGCCATTTCTTACCCCAGTCCAATATGGATTGGAGGTCTTTTTCAATCTCGGCTGCTAGGTTAGCTTTGACGCTTACACCAGATTTTTGTAGGAGGCGAGAGTAAACTGTGGAAATATATATAATATAGAGCTGTGAGTATTTATTATAAATTATAGTTTAGGACATGTACAATTTTTTATCCACTACAAAGTGTACTTTTTGTTTCGACATTGAAATGACAATGCCACCTCAGTTCATTAATCAACCCTATCACCCACAAACTCCCTCTTATATATATATATATATATATATTAACTAGCAGTATAAAATAAGATAAAATAAATCAAATGTTGGCGTGTTGAATTGTTTGTGTTTTATCACATCAGAACGTGTATAAATGGATAAACAGATAAATAAATAATTAAATAAACAGATGAATGAATCAAGTGCTTACCCCGATTTGAAATGATTTGGTTTGGGGTTCCCTCGTTAGTACGTTAAAATTATCTTATAGGCGCCTTCCTTATCTACAAGTCTCTCCATCGGTCAGTTGGTTGTTTTTATTGCTTTGATAATGTTTTGAATTTGGTGTGTGTGTGTGTGTGTGTGTGTGTGTGTGTGTGTGTGAGAGAGAGAGAGAGAGCGTTTTGTGATTTCGTCTTTATGTTTTAGAATTGTTTCTTTATGCCTCATATGGTTCTTTTTATTGTTAGTGGTTATCATTTAAATTTAGTCTGTGTGTATGTATGTGTGTGTGTATGTATGTTTGTATCTGTATGTTTTTCAGTGTGTGTGTTTTTCATGTCGTTTTGTTGAGCGAAGGCTTGCATTATTTTTTATGAATTTTTCTTCCTGCATTATTAGTGTGTTGTAGTCCGTATTTTGGTAAATATGTATAACTTTGAATTTGCCGCCACTACATTCATGCAAACGTCGGGAGACATATAATCTCCTGTTATATGATAATCTTATATTGCTTTTATGAATGGATATTCTATTATTCAAGCACTGTGTCGCTCCCACGTATATCTTTGCGCATTTGTCGCATTTTAGACTACATTTTTTGAGTTGCAGCTCAGATACGATTTTATTTCGAATGTATTTGCGTTTTCGAACTGGAAGTGTTTTCCTTCTATTATTATGTTGCATATTCCACATCTTTTGTGGTGCATTTTGTGACCCCCTGTGTTGTGTGTCTTTTAAATTTTGGGACTGGCGTTTACTGTTAAGTATTTTGGTTGTCTTTAAGATTTCTTTTATTTTTCATTATTGTTGAGTAATTCCATGTGGGTTTTGATCTTTGTGAATAATTCTGGATTGTTTTTGTTGTGAGTGGAAATGTATCCTAGAATGATTTCTTTTTCATGTTTTTCTTGTTGTTTTTTGGATTCCGAAGGGATTCTAATGGTGTTTTTTCTGCTAGCTGGAAACCCTTGTTCATTAGTAAAGTGGTGTATCCTCTTATTTGTAAGGCTTTTCATAGTTCTTCTAGACCTATTTTACGGAGGGTTTCGTCACTTACTATGGTGCAATTTCGTCGTGCTAGGGAAAGGGGATGGATTTAACAGGTTTGGGGATGGTGACTCTTGAAATGGAAGAATTGTTGGGTGTCTGTGGGTGTGTGGTAAATGTCTGTGATGATATGATTGTATTCGTTTTTTATGAGTACGTCTAGGAACATACATACATACATACACACACACACACACACACACACACACACACACACACATATATATATATATATATATATAATAAAGAACGATAATTCTTTATATATATATATATATATATATATATATATATATAAACTTTTTCCGTAACACCTAATGGTGCGTAAAAAAACTTTTTTATGGGGCAGGGTTGTTAGCCCTGCGCCCATCCCTCAGATCTGGAGGAAGGTGATTTTCTAAGCGTAATTTAGACGTGACATACGGCCGAAAGTATGGGGTACCGAGTGAGGATCGAACTCACTACTTAGTTATAATGATTCTATCAAGACGAGCTTGCTAACCATTACATTACGCCTAGGTGCCCACACACATATATATATAATGCTCACATTAAAATTGAGCTCTCTGGAGAGAAAATTTTAAAAACAGTTACCATTTCTGCGATTGACGCCTTACTCTTCAGCAATGAATTGAGATCTTCTGGTGACTGGCGTGTATATACACCGCTTATATATAACAGGCTAAAGTTTACCCTCACTCGTTTTATGCAGCTGTGGCTTAGAGCGTACAGACTCCGACTGACACCAAATCGGTCGAATTTCGATCCCGATTAGAAGCAAGTACATGTCTAGCCACATTGATGAGCTGTGATGCAGCGAAACAGGCTTGTATGTGGATGACAAATATATATATACATACATACAAGCCTGTTTTGCTGTATCACGGCTCATCAGTGTGGCTAGACATATCCACTTGCTTCCGGCCGGGATTGAAAACTCGACCGATTTGGTGTCAGTCGGAGTATTTACTCCCTAAGCCATCGGCGCATGGGGTCAGAGAAGGGAAATTTTAACGTCTTGTATGTAAGCAGTGTATACAGACGCCAGTCACCGAGAGAACTCAATTCATTTCTGAAGAGTCACGCATATATATATATATATATATATATATATATCAGTAAATTAAGATAAAATTTAGAGAGGGAATAGGCAGGGGTTAGTAAATAAATGTTGGTAGAATGTTTGCTATTATAGGGATAAGCTATAGGAATATTATTAGTAATTTTTCTTGTGATAATGGGAAGCATGTTGCTTGACCATTGGGTTAGTAGTGGTATGTAGGAGGGAAAAGGTTACTGCTTCTCTAAATTAAAAAAAAAATCAATTGTGACAAAATGGAAGATTGTGACAGTTATTGCAATTTAAATTTATTCCTGTGAGACAACACATTAATTATTTTTCTACGTTTATTCAGAACTACATTCTGATATTGAAATTTCCAAAAATATAACGGAAAATTCCTAAGAGTAACGAAATGGTTTTAACAACCGACATATGAATTTATGAATATTTGCATGAATTTATTTGTTTGAACATTATTTTTAATCGACATCTGGGTAGATATTCTTTTTTTTTAATAAAACACTATATTTGTATAATTATTTCTATCGGCCTAATTATTTAAGATAAGTTTTGTTACGAAAATGTGTCATTCAGCAGGAATCGAACCCCAGTCCACTTTCTACATAGGGGAAGCCACCAATTGCTCTAGTGCGTCTTAGAACAATAATAATCATGCTATGAAAATATTTGTAGTCAAGACAACGAAATCACGCCATGTTGGTTGAGACGCCTGATCAAGATTGCTTATATTATAGACCATTCTTTGAATTTTGTAAAGAATCTAGAGACCTGTACAAGAAGAACCAGAAAATATATGGCAGCAATATTCAAAGACAATCATTAAGAAAAATATACTCCGAATCAATGGTATGCGCGTAGGCTTTATATACAATATATAATATCCTATAGGGAAGTCGACGCTCGACGATTATATCCTATAGAGTGGTCAACGCTCGACGAACACATCTTATAGGGCGGTCGAAGCTGGATGATCATACCTTATAGGGCGGTCGACGCCGTACGGTGACCTTATATACGGAAGTCAACAGTTTTCTCATAGATGAAAAGTACTGAAATCACTCAAAATCTGTTTTTCAGAATTTGAAAGAGACAACTATATCGCAACAAAAAGCAGAACATAGAAAACAGAAGGTGTACAGGGACAGCAAATGATGCCATACAGAAACTAAGCAGAGTAATAAAATTATAGAAAAATATACTTAAAATATCCATGCTATATATTATATATGGCGAATTTGGGTTATATATATATATATATATATATATATATATATATATATATATATATATATAAATCCCGAGCCGAACTAATAAAACAACAATACACTGGTTCTGACGTCTCTATAACAATTCGTTGCCTTTTTTGTAAAACAATTTGTCTTTGTCATTAAAATACGCCTCGGTTTCTGATATCACTTCCTCATTGGGGCCAATCGTCTTTCCCTGGAGCATTCTTTTGGGGTCTGCAAACAGCCAGTAGTCGCTGGGGGCCAGATCTGGAGAATAGGTGTATGCGGAAGAAATTCCTGTTGCAATTCATATCATGCCCGGGACATATTGAGTGATATGTTACTTCTACTGTTGCATGCTTAGGATATCAGAAGGCAGCTAATGTTTAAAAGCAACCAGCTGAATTTTCTATCGCATATGAGGAAAGAAAGCTTCGAGATCTAAAAACGTACAGAAAATTAAAGGCTGCAGAAGTTGAAGAGAATACGAATTACACCACTTGAACAGTGTGAATTAATGGATTTCAGAACATTAAGTTAAGATCATTCGCTTCCTAATAAGGCATTCATTAACAGTGTCGTATACCTACTTTGACACGTAGGACGACGATGATGACGAAAATTAAAATTTCGACATTTTAATGGGGAAACAAATCGTTTCTTCTTCTTTGTCGTCGTCATCGTCATCGTCGACAACAATAAACTTCTACTAAAATGTCGTCTCTCGAAAATGTCGATAAAAATTTACAGGGTAAATACGAATTAAACTTTTCAAACTCTATATAGCATTATATTTCATTCGCTCTTTTTGTGATCGTTTCAACAAAGCGCTGATTTGTTGAATTGGGAAGTGAGTAATCTGGTCTGATCAGAACACGCACGCATACAAGATTAACCATCTAGAAGACCGGTCCCTTCTTTTCAACAGTCAAAACCCCAACTGTTCTCTACACCCGCCGAAATCAAACAAACAATTACTAGTAAAGATTCAATTTTTTTAAACTATCAGCTTGACGTCACTTCCGCTCTACTTCTGAGACATTTGCCTGAGGCTTGACCCATGTGACCCGCGCCAGTCAAAACAAAATCTAGATCCACACGTGCATTTTTGTGCTTATTTGACATTTTAAAACAATACCCATTTTATTTCAAATCTTGCAACGACATCTGTGTCGCTTAATGCAAAATACACCTCATGGAAAAAATTTCACATCAACCAAGATGTTATAATAACTAATCTATTACATCCGAACACCTTATGCTGCTGGTTGTTTTATCTTTAAAAAAAATTTTCATGCAAAAAAATTCGTCATGTCTTTTCGCTGTCATCACTCCTTCCAGGAATATTTAACTCGTCTCTTCACTGAGACGTGGATGTGACGAAAGGTCGAGGTTTGATGTGGGAAATCCGAACGTATGCGAAAGAGCCAAGGGCAAAAAAATGCCCAGCCCCTGCATACGTCGGTGGCGACTAGTATTGAAGAGAGGCTTCCTTCCTAAACTTTTATTTGATGCAGTGTGGAAAGTCAATCACTTAATTAGGTCATTATTTTCTCTCTGTGTGTTGGGACGCCCGCGCCTATTCGGCTATAATGGACTATTTCCATTACTATGTAAAGTAATGGTGGCATCTACGTAGGAGAGTGTGCCGAGCAGCCGATCGACAAGTCAGTCGTAGACTTCCGGTGACGACCCGGAAGTACCCATTGCTCATACTACGTCTTACGACGGTTGAGACGATTAACCTTTATTCTTGTATTGGATACTAATAACCTTTGTAAATAATATTTACACAGAATACAACAATTAATGTTGTTGAGTTATTTATTCTTACTCACGACATAACACTCTGTGACACGTGCTATCCATTTTAACTGCTGCGTTTTGACCGTTATCAAGTGATGTGATCCCCGTTATTTGACAGTTTTTTGCTAGATTCGAAAAGTTGTGATATTAGCCAAGACCCACATGACTGCAATTTCAAGATCAAGTCCCAAGTAGGCATCTACGCAGATGACACTACAATATACTCCCGCTCCAGTAAGAAACCTGTCGTGGCGGACAGACATAATCTCGCTGCTGACCTTGAGCGGGATCTACACTCTGTGGTGAACTGGGGCAAGAAGTGGCTTGTCAACTTCAATTCATCTAAGACCAAGCTGTTGTCTGTCAACCATTACAGGCAACCTCTCCTGCCTACCATAAGCATGGACCAAGTGATTCTCCCTGAGAGTAATACACTACGCCTCCTCGGACTTACCCTGTCCTCAGACCTCAAATGGAACCACTATATTGAATCCATAGAAAAATCTACTGCTAAGAAGGTTGGGTCACTATGTCGATCCAGGATGTTTTTTCCACCTGAATCTATCCTGCATATATACAAGTCAACCATCCGTCCGTGCATGGAGTACTGCTGCCATTTATGGTCAGGTGCCCCTGCTGTTCTCCTCAGTGTTCTTGACAAGCTCCAAAGGAGAGTCTGTAATCTGATAGGTACTGATCTGGCGACTCGACTGCAGCCACTTCCCCATCGTCGAAATGTGGCCTCCCTTTGTCTCTTCTATAAATACTTTCATGGCTTCTGCTCGGATGAGCTTAAGTCACTGATGCCTCCTCAACAGGTGTTTACTCGTGCAACCAGATTGGCAACTGGGTCCCACCCATTCACAGTCAGGTTAGCCAAATGCAGACGCCAATTCTACTCCTGCAGCTTCTTCTCTCGCACTTCCCGCCTGTGGAACTCGCTCCCGTATTCTTGCTTTCCTGACGGCTACAACCTCCAGAAATTTAAATGCAAAGTCAATACTCATCTACTAACCACTGGACTCTAGCTCTCTCCCCTCCCCTGTATAACCTTCCCTTTATCTCCACCTATGTATCTGTCATTGCACCTGCTTTCTCAGCTTTCTATTGTTCCTTTCTAACTAGTTTGTACTCCTCACTCTTTTCTAATTAATCTTTTCACATTTATGTAACCCCCTGCACATCAGTGGCGTTTCCGCCTTGCTCGGGGGGAAATAATTAAAAAAAAATACTGCAATGTCAATACTCATCTAATACTCATCTCTTACCCACTTGACTCTAGTTCTTTCTTCATCACCCTGTATATCTTTTCCTTTCTCTCCACCTTTGCAACTGTCATCACATCTGTATTCCCATCCTTCTCTTGCTCCTTTCTAACTGGTTCGTCTTCCTCTTCACTCTCTTCTACTTAATCTTTTTACTCTTATGTAGCCCCCTGCACGTCAGTGGCATTACCGCCTTGCTCGGGGTGATGTGATTAAAAACAAATGACTCACTACCTTTAAACCATTTCTAAACAGTGGTTTGAGAAAGGACGATAGTAAAGCAGTAAAAGTGACTTGATCAGCAAATGAGAAAGCTGAGGAGAGTCATAATTGTCTACGTCATAAGAAAAAACTGGCAGATTAAAAAAGAACAGATTTTTAGGAAAGTAAAATCTGTATGGAAAGTTTGGTGTTTCTGCATATAGACAATGCGCATGCGCCGACATGAACCAACGGCCATTACCTGTCATCTATCTCTCTATATATATATCAATATCTCTCTTTCTCTTCATCTCACTTCCCCCATGTTTTGCTGCTATGAACTGCAGCCAATAATCTGGCTTTTATATCTACGCCAGGTTCGCTTTGTTCCGAGAGGAAATTATCCGGCTTTCAGCTCCGTCTGACCCTCATGCTACGCCGTTGCTATCAGTGACCTTACTGTTCAACGCTAGATTTTCACAAGTCGAGTCTGGAGAACGAGGTTTATCTATAGCAGAGATTTCAGAAATCAAAGTTGACTGGTTTGGTTTGTTTTCTTTTACAACGTATGTACCTAAATAGCTTATTTAATGCTGACAAGACATTTACAATAGATTCATAAGAATAGAATACGTTTTATTTTTAATAAAATCATTTTGTAGATCAGGTTCATTGACGTATTTTTGTAAAAAGGGTTTTGTCGAAAGTCAAATGTATTGTTGGTATTTATTTTTTCCAAGAATCTATTGCTGGTAAAATTTTTACATCAAAAATGCATTGCTAGAATTTTTACTATAAAATTCTATTTTTATACTTTCATAGTGTTCTGACATCAGTTTAAGGCGACAAATCCCTGCTCACAGCTGAGACTCCACAACTGGTGCCAACACCACGATATGAATTCGGCTTTCCTATCTACGCTTTCTTCCGAGAGGAAATTATCCGGCTTTCAGCTCCTTCTGACTCTCCTGCTATTCTGTTGCTATCAGTGACCTTACTGTTCAACGCTAGATTTTCACAAGTCGAGTCTAGACAACGAGATTTATGTATAGCAGAGATTTCAGAAATCAAAGTTGACTGGTTTGGTTTGTTTTCTTTCACAACATATCTATTTAAATAAGTTATTTAATGCTGATAAGATGTTTACAATAGATTCAGAAGAATAGAATACGTTTTATTTTTAAGAAAGCAGTTAGAAGATCAGGTTTCATTGCCGTATGATTGCAAAAAGGGTTTTATCGAGAGTCAGATGTATTGTTGGTATGTATTTTTTCCTTCAAAAATGCATTGCTGGAACAGGAGTAGAGACTCATCCTTAGTTTCTTGTTTAGGAATAAATTCCCAGTAGTTACGTTAATAGTAGTGATCTCACGAGTTTTTTTTTTATATAGGTGGAGGTTGATAACGTCTCTTCATACTGAGATTATCGGCTTGGCTATTCTCTCGTTGCTGGTAGTTAGGAGCCCGATCATTGCCGGGGATCTAGAGAGGTTGCTCCGATCAACAGTCTAATAATATCTGGGTTATTGCAGTGCCAATGTCGCGCATGACTGGGTGTTCCTGCAAGCATGTCCAGTGGGCAACCCTGGGCCATGACTATGCTGCAGTCGGCGCCAGTTCCCTTTTCACATTATATTTGACGACCGCCTGCTACTACTAATGTAGGCCTCTCCCTACCAAATAGCCCACCGTGTTTATAAGCAATTAAAGATATAAAACTATACCAGCCCAACAAAACATCTAAATTCCTTGACATCTTTCCACAGCATTTGTGGTATTCTTCTTTTTCTATGTTACTTGTTCCTTCCGGACGTAGACGATCACGGTCTTCCACATCTCCCTATACCTGGTGGCTTTTAGCATGCTTTCTCCTGTGACACAATGCAACCCCCGTTCTGTCATCCACCTGCTCATGCCCTTTCAAAGATGTTATTCGCTGCTTTCCTCTGTCTCTTTTTCCCTCTATCTGTCCTGTTAGCATCAGGTTCTCGAAGGCCTCCTCCCTCATTGCATATCCAAGGAACTTCAGTTGTCTCTTCCTGATGCTCAGTATTAATTTCCTTTTTGTTTCCAAAACCTCATCATTGCTTACATGCGCAATCTATGATATCCGCAGCATCCTTCAGCAGAACCACATTTCATCTGCTTCAAGTTTTTCCTTCATCTTATTGTTCAATACTCACTGCCATATTGAAGAACTGACACCACATAGCAATCCAGTACTTTATTCTTTTTGTCTAGTGAAAGAATCCTGTGTCTTAATACTTTTGTTCAGCTTCTGGAATGCGTCCTTCGTCATGCCAATTTGCCTTTGGATCTTAGTGTCGCTCTTTCCGTTATTTGTTAGAACACTTACCAGGTATTTTAATTTTTGTACTTGCTTGATTTTAGTATCCCCCACTCGTATTTGGCATTTTGGGCTTCTCTTTTTGCATTTGGTTTTCTTGCAATTTATTTGTAAACCTTTTGTGTCACTCTCTTCAGCAAACTTCGGTAGGAGGTCTTGTAGTTTCCTTCCTGTGTCTGCAATCAGCACTGTATCATCTGCATACCTTATGTTGATTAAACTGTGGCCACCGATGAAAAATCATGAGTCTCTAGGGTCCTCAAAATACATTAGCAGTGTAGAATTGTTTCTCTTCAAGGTACATAAATTTGACAGTAATTTGCTGCTCACATGAATGTTTTTAACTTAGTAACTTTTAAGGGTTGCATAATTCTTAATTGCCTTGTCCTCGACAGATCTGGTTGATGACAGTTTTGTCAATGATTTATAATAGGTACTCAATGTTAGGCAAATCTATTTGCACTTTTACTGTATTTGAAACCGTTATCTCGTATTTAAAAAAAAAATCAAATTCCGCAGAGTTGAATCATTCATCTTTAAAAAAAAATGCCCGAAAGGAAAAAAAGAAGAAAGACGAAACAGAAAAGGAGAGATGAAAGAAAAAAAGAGAAGAAAAAAAGAAAGAAAAGAGAGAAAAAAAGAGACAAACAGAAAAAAGGAAAGAGAAGAACGAAACGAGTGGCGAAGAAATAAACGAGACGTAAATAGAATTAAAAATGAGAGAGACATCGATAGAAAGAAAAACGAAAAAGACGAAGACAAAGAAAAAAGAGAGACAAAGAAAAAAAGAGACGAAGACAGAAAAAAACATAAGCGAGACGAAAGCAGAAAAAAAAAGAGAAACAAAGACAAAAAAAAACGAAGAGAGACACCGACAAAAAGAAGAATAGATACATAAACAAAGAAAAAAGAGAGACGAAGACAATAAAGAAGAAAAGAAAAGACAAAAAAGAGAGAGGAAAACAGTAAGAAAAATAGAGAGACGAAAACAGACAGAAAAAGAAGAGAGACGAAAACAAAGAAAAAGTCGAGAGACGAAAACAGAAAGAAGAAGAGAGACGAAGACAAAGATAAACAAGAGAGATGAAGACAGAAAGAAAAAGAGAGACGAAGACAAAGATAAACAAGAGAGACGGAGACAGAAAGAAGAAGAGAGACGAAGACAAAGATAAACAAGAGAGACGAAGACAGAAAGAAGAAGAGAGACGAAGACAGAAAGAAAGAAGAGAGACGAAGACAAAGATAAACAAGAGAGACGAAGACAGAAAGAAGAAGAGAGACGAAGACAAAGATAAACAAGAGAGATGAAGACAGAAAGAAAAATAGAGACGAAGACAAAGATAAACAAGAGAGACGAAGACAGAAAGAAAAAGGGAGACGAAGACAAAGAACAACAAGAGAGGAAGACAGAAAGAAAAAGAGAGACGAAGGCAAAGATAAAGAAGAGAGACGAAGACAAAGATAAACAAGAGAGATGAAGACAGAAAGAGAAGAAGAGACAGAAGACAAAGATAAACAAGAGAGACGAAGACAGAAAGAAGAAGAGAGACGAAGACAAAGATAAACAAGAGAGACGAAGACAGAAAGAAGAAGAGAGACGAAGACAAAGATAAACAAGAGAGACGAAGACAGAAAGAAAAAGGGAGACGAAGACAAAGATAAACAAGAGAGACGAAGACAGAAAGAAGAAGAGAGACGAAGATAAAGATAAACAAGAGAGATGAAGACAGAAAGAAGAAGAGAGACGAAGACAAAGATAAACAAGAGTGACGAAGACAGAAAGAAGAAGAGAGACGAAGACAAAGATAAACAAGAGAGACGAAGACAGAAAGAAGAAGAGAGACGAAGATAAAGATAAACAAGAGAGACGAAGACAGAAAGAAAAATAGAGACGAAGACAAAGATAAACAAGAGAGACGAAGACAGAAAGAAAAAGGGAGACGAAGACAAAGAACAACAAGAGAGGAAGACAGAAAGAAAAAGAGAGACGAAGGCAAAGATAAAGAAGAGAGACGAAGACAGAAAGAAGAAGAGAGACGAAGACAAAATAAACAAGAGAGACGAACTCAGAAAGAAAAGAGAGACGAAGAGAGAAGAAGAAAGAAGAGAGACGAAGAGAGAAGGGGAAAGAAGAGAGATGAAGACAGAAAGAAAAAGCAGAGAGACGAAAAGAAGGAACTTGAAAACACGAAAACAAAGATAAATAAGAGAAACGAAGACAAAAAGAAAAAGAAGAGAGACAAAAATAAAGAAAAATTGAGCCAAAAACAGCACTAAAAAAAAAACGAATACAGAAAGAAAAAGAAGAAATACATAAAAAAAGAAGAGAGACGAAGACAGAAAAAATCAAGACGAGCAAATAAAAGAGAGAGACAAAGAGGTAGACAGAAATAAAAATGAGATTGGCATCGACAAAAAGAATAAAAGAGAGACGA
>JBBBDQ010001309.1:2257500-2325000 GCA_037127315.1 Ascarosepion bandense
CCCCCGTTCTGCCATCCACTAGCTCAAGCCCATAAATCTAAAATATAAATGTATAAAAACTAGCATGGCCACAAAATGAGGGATCAGTTTATGCATTGATTATAATACATATTTGATCCCCCATTTTATATCCACATTATAATTTCTTATACACAGTTGGCATATACATTCTTCTTCTATGTGCCTTCTCTTTTCAGGACGTAAGTGATCATGGCCTTCCACGTCTTCCTATCCCTGGTGGCTCTTAGTACACTTTCGTTTGTAATATCTCGCAACCTCCGTTCTGTCATCCACCTGCCCAGGCCCTTTAAATATGATATCCGCTGCTTTCCCCTGTCCCTTTTTACCTCATCATTCTTCTTCTTCTTCTTTCAGTACATAGGGGATCATGGCCTTCCACGTCCCCCTATCCATGGTGACTCTTAGCACGTTTCTCCTGTTACATCACGCAACCCTCGTTCTGCGATCCACTGTGGTAATACTGACCGAGCAAAAGCGATGAACCGAATGTTTGCTCTATATCGATAAAAAAGCAAATGAACAAACTCGTCGTGCGCATCCGAGTTCGCGCAGATGTTCCGGTTGAAAAATAAAAATTAATCAAATATCAAATTTTATTTACCGGCCAATGGGAAGCACAGACTCAAATACAAATGTGAAATTCAAAACGAGCTGCTTTATGATCCAAAAAGCAGATATAAAAAGCGGAGACACAAAGCATCGTCAGACAGACAGACTGACACAGAGACCAAGGAGAAGAATGCAATTAATATCTCCTTGACTTAAGTCGAGCGGCTACTACATTCACCTATCATCACTTCTTCCTTGTCTCAAAAGTACTTACTGACCTCAGGAGCGACCACTTCAAAGACTGATTCCTTACAAACCAACTTACTGACTTACGGACCCTAGAAGTGGCAACTTCAAAATGAACATTCCTTACCTACAAGACGCCTTCACCTTCCTAAGCCTTTTATCTCTTTCAGCTCATTATTTGCCATGAACATTCTAACTTCCGTTGGACTTTTATATTCAAGCATTACTTTAATTGTAAAACATGAATTGACATGTGTATATATAAACGTTATTTTCAACTCAATTTGCTTTTCTTGATTTTATAATCATTTTATGACATATAATGGGCTATCTACCACAAGGCCAAATTCCGTAAACCTGCAATGGTATACAATTACCCTTCGCTAGAACGGAATCTTACTACAACCAGAAAAGAATAGATAAGCACCCGCTATACCACCTCCTCAGACTAGTCAAGTACATTGAACGTTATTTTACTCTGTCTCTCCTTCCGTTTAAAGAGAAAGCCGGAAACCACATCCTAAGCAGGGAACAAGGGATGAGCCTCTTCACTTGTTCAATAGTCGTGAGTGGAGTGTGAACCGGGCGATAGTTAAGTCTATCTACTCCAATTGAAGAAAAGAGAGAAAAAATAAAATAAAATAAAAGAGTGAAAATATTGAAAACAGAAAGCCGGAAACCACATCCTAAACAGGGAACGAGGGACTAAACTATCGTCCGATTCACACTCCACCCACGTCTATTGAACTGGTGAAGAGGCTCATCCCTTGTTTCCTGCTAGGATGTGGTTTCCGCCTTTCTCTTTTCCAATCTTTTCACTCTTTATTTATTTATTTTTTCAATTGGAGTAGATAGACTAACCTATCGCCCGGTTCACACTCCACCCACGTTTATTGAACAGCTTAAGAGGCTCATCCCTTGTTCCCTGTTTATGATGTGTTTTTCGGCATTCTCTTTTCCAATCTTTTCACTCTTACGTAGACCCCTGCGCTTCAGGGGTGTTACCGCCTTGCTCAGGGTGATATGATTAAAAAAAAAATCTGGCCTGTTAGTATCAAGTTCTCGAAGACCTTGTAATCGGAGGCTACAATCCGAACAACATAAGGTACGCAGCTAAGTACGCAGATACGGAAAAGAAACTGGAAGACCTCCTACAGAAGGTAGTTGAAGAGAGTGACAAGAAAGGACTACAAATAATCTCCAAGTAAAACGAATGTATGATCATCAGCAAAAAGAGCACTCCAAAATTCCAAATACAGGTGGGGGGTACTAAAATCAAACAGGTACAAAAATTTAAATACCTGGGAAAGGTTCTAACAGAAGACAGAAAGTGCGACGCAGAGATCCGAAGGCGAATTGGCATGTATGGCGAAGGACGCATTCCAGAAGCTGAGTAAAGAATTAAGAGACAGGACAATTTTATTAGAAACACAGAGAGAAATGGATTGCTATGTGATGTCAGTTCTTCAATACGGTAGTTAATGCTGGATAATATCATCAAAGATGAAGGAAAAACTTGAAGCAACTGAAATGTGGTTCTACAGAAGGATACTGCGAATATCATGGATTGAGCATGTTAATGCTAATGTATACATATGACACAAAATGGCCGACTTATTATATTATATGCTCTCTGAACTTGTGTAATTTTTTTTTTTTAATCATTTCACCCCGAGCAAGGCGGAAATGCCACTGATGTGCAGGGGGTTACGTAAATGTAACAAGATTAGTTAGAAAAGAGTGAAGAGCACAAGCTAGTTAGAAAGGAACAATAGAAAGCTGAGAAAGCAGGTGCGATGACAGATACATAGGTGGAGAAAGGGAAGGTTATACAGGGGAGGGGAGAGTGCTAGAGTCCAGTGGTTAGTAGGTGAGTATTAACTTTGCTTTTAAAATTCTGGAGGTTGTAGCCGTCAGGAAAGCAAGAATACGGGAGCGAGTTCCACAGGCGGGAAGTGCGAGAGAGGAAGCTGCAGGAGTAGAATTGTCGTCTGCATTTGGCTAACCTGACTGTGAATGGGTGGGACCCAGTTGCCAGTCTGGTTGCACGAGTAAACACCTGTTGAGGAGGCATCAGTGACTTAAGCTCATCCGAGCAGAAGCCATGAAAGTATTTGTAGAAGAGACAGAGGGAGGCCACATAATTTGGCTAGGAAGTGTATTTATATTGAGCAGGTATTATTAAACAGAAAAATGCAAGCTGACCAACAAGAGAAAATAAATATTGTAATGAAAAGTCAAAGAATGCGAACATCGAATGAGGGGCAAAACTGTATTAAGACATCTGTTTTCAAGGGTCAAGAGAAATGGAAACAGAAATATATTTATAGTAGAACTATCAGTATAGCCCGGCGTTGCTCGGGTGCAATGAAAGCTTTAAAACTAATCTATGGTCCTGGAGCTAAAGTATATTTGAAATAATAAAACAATTGCGACAATTTAACAATCGCACCAAATACATATATACTAGCAGTATAGCCCGGCGTTGCTCGGGTATAATGAAATCTTTAAAACTAATCCATGGTCCTGGAGCTCAGATTCTTTCGACGTCGGCACGAAAGACTAAAAAGCAATAGTTGTTTACAGTTAAAGCGAAACCATAGACTGAAAGAAAAATGAATGGATGTAAATCAAATTTTGATTTCCTGGTATCGATATGAAATTGGTTTTTTCGTCGTAAACTGAATTTTGAAGGTTAAATAAGTCCTCTGAGTAAATGGTATCATGGCTGAGACTAAGAACTACAATTACACCTACTTAGAGCCAAACCCGAAGCAAAAACTAAAATAAAATGGCTAAAAAAATACAGACATACAGGCAGATACACACACACAAACATTTTGCCTTTTATATATATATATATATATATATATTATATATTTTCTGCACTATTGTAAAAACTGCAATCTTGAAACTTCTGAATATCGTTTCTTATGTCTTTGTCTATGAGTGTATCAAATTTGATTAAAATCGGACCACTCCTTCTATAACCCGATTTTTTCGATTATCGATTTTCGATATTTATCGTGGATACCTCGACACAAATCTTAGCTAAGAACACTCGCAGACGCTTATAGTAGAACTCTGTAAATTTTCAAGAAAATCGGTTCAGACATTTCGGAGTTTACAGGTAACGGACACACGCAGATAGACACACACACACACACACACACACACACACACACACACACACACACAGAAAAAGTTCCATTTATAAATAAGTTTAGATAAATATCATTGCATTGACAGAATGTGATTGGGTTTTGATAAACAGGGTAGTCAAGGTCGAAGAATATAAACTTTGGAATCAGTGACCAAATAGTAATTCTAGAATATAATAAATGTGCCTGGAAAAAGATCACGTAATCGACCGGGTTTCGGCCTATATTACAGATGGATGAAGAATAAAAAAAACGAAAAACAAGAAAAAACCGCCGACTAATCCAGCAATTAACTCTATCGTACATGTATGCGCTTGACCCTCCGATTATCCCACATTACGTCATTGAAGAAAAAAGAATAAAAAAATAATTGCATTTGTCTATATTTCTGAAATGAGGTAGTATTTACAGTATTTGCATTATTCGGACTATTGTCCTCATCTTTGTTGCCATTTGTATGACGTTTAATAATAGATCATTCTATTTGTCTATATTTCTGAGATGAGGTAGTATTTACAGTATTTACATTATTCGGACTATTGTCCTCATCTTTGTTGCCATTTGTACGACGTTTAATAATAGATCATTCTATTTGTCTATATTTCTGAGATGTTGTAGTATTTTCAGTATTTACATTATTATGACTATTTTCCTCATCTTTGTTGCCATTTGTACGAAGTTTAATAATAGATCATTCTATTTGTCTATGTTTCTGAGATGAGGTAGTATTTACAGTATTTACATTATTCGGACTATTGTCCTCATCTTTGTTGCCATTTGTGCGACATTTAATAATAGATAATTCTATTTGTCTATATTTTTGAGATGTCGTAGTATTTTCAGTATTTACATTATTCTGACTATTTTCCTCATCTTTGTGGCAATTTGTACCACGTTTAATAATAGATCATTCTATTTGTCTATATTTCTGAGATGAGGTAGTATTTACAGTATTTACATTATTCTATTTTCCTCATCTTTGTTGCCATTTGTACGACGTTTAATAATAGATATTTCAATTTCTATATTTCTGAGATGTGGTAGTATTTACAGTATTTACATTATTCGGACTATTTTCCTAATCTTTGTTGCCATTTGTACGACGTTTAATAATAGATCATTCTATTTGTCTGTATTTCTGAGATGAGGTAGTATTTACAGTATTTACATTATTCGGACTATTGTCCTCATCTTTGTTGCCATTTGTGCGACATTTAATAATAGATAATTCTATTTGTCTATATTTTTGAGATGTGGTAGTATTTTCAGTATTTACATTATTCGGACTATTGTCCTCACCTTTGTTGCCATTTGTACGACGTTTAATAATAGATCTTTCTATTTGTCTATATTTCTGAGATGAGGTAGTATTTTCAGTATTTACATTATTCTGACTATTTTCCTCATCTTTGTTGCCATTTGTACGACGTTTAATAATAGATCATTCTATTTGTCTATATTTCTGAGATGAGGTAGTATTTACAGTATTTACATTATTCGGACTATTGTCTTCATCTTTGTTGCCATTTGTGCGACATTTAATAATAGATAATTCTATTTGTCTATATTTTTGAGATGTGGTAGTATTTTCAGTATTTACATTATTCTGACTATTGTCCTCACCTTTGTTGCCATTTGTACGACGTTTAATAATAGATCATTCTATTTGTCTATATTTCTGAGATGAGGTAGTATTTTCAGTATTTACATTATTCTGACTATTTTCCTCATCTTTGTTGCCATTTGTACGACGTTTAATAATAGATAATTCAATTTCTATATTTCTGAGATGTGGTAGTATTTACAGCATTTACATTATTCGGACTATTGTCCTCATCTTTGTTGCCATTTGTACGACTTTTAATAATAGATAATTCTATTTGTCTATATTTCTGAGATGTGGTAGTATTTTCAGTATTTACATTATTCTGACTATTTTCCTCATTTTTGTTGCCATTTATACGACGTTTAATAATAGATCATTCTATTTTTCTATATTTCTGAGATGAGGTAGTATTTACAGTATTTACATTATTCGGACTATTGTCCTCACCTTTGTTGCCATTTGTACGACGTTTAATAAAAGATAATTCTATTTGTCTATATTTCTGAGACGTGGTAGTATTTTCAGTATTTACATTATTCTGACTATTTTCATCATCTTTGTTGCCATTTGTACGACGTTTAATATTAGATCATTCTATTTGTCTATATTTCTGAGATGAGGTAGTATTTACAGTATTTACATTATTCGGACTATTGTCCTCATCTTTGTTGCCATTTGTGCGACATTTAATAACAGATAATTCTATTTGTCTATATTTTTGAGATGTGGTAGTATTTTCAGTATTTACATTATTCTGACTATTTTCCTCATCTTTGTTGCAATTTGTACGACGTTTAATAATAGATAATTCTATTTGTCTATATTTCTGGGATGTGGCAGTATTTTCAGTATTTACATTATTCTGACTATTTTCCTCATCTCTGTTGCCATTTGTACGACGTTTAATAATAGATAATTCAATTTCTATATTTCTGAGATGTGGTAGTATTTACAGTATTTACATTATTCGGACAATTGTCCTCATCTATGTTGCCATTTGTACGACTTTTAATAATAGATAATTCTATTTGTCTATATTTCTGAGATGTGGTAGTATTTTCAGTATTTACATTATTCTGACTATTTTCCTCATCTTTGTTGCCATTTGTACGACGTTTAATAATAGATCATTCTATTTGTCTATATTTCTGAGATGAGGTAGTATTTACAGTATTTACATTATTCTGACTACTTTCCTCATCTTTGTTGCCATTTGTGCGACATTTAATAATAGATAATTCTATTTGTCTATATTTCTGAGATATGGTAGTATTTTCAGTATTTACATTATTCTGACTATTGTCCTCATCTTTGTTGCCATTTGTACGACGTTTAAAAATAGATCTTTCTATTTGTCTATATTTCTGAGATGAGGTAGTATTTTCAGTATTTACATTATTCTGACTATTTTCCTCATCTTTGTTGACATTTGTTCGACGTTTAATAATAGATAATTCAATTTCTATATTTCTGAGATGTGGTAGTATTTACAGTATTTACATTATTCGGACTATTGCCCTCATCTTTGTTGCCATTTGTACGACTTTTAATCATAGATCATTCTATTTTTCTATATTTCTGAGATGAGGTAGTATTTACAGTATTTACATTATTCGGACTATTGTCCTCACCTTTGTTGCCATTTGTACGACGTTTAATAATAGATCATTCTATTTGTCTATATTTCTGAGATGAGGTAGTATTTACAGTATTTACATTATTCGGACTATTGTCCTCATCTTTGTTGCCATTTGTGCGACATTTAATAATAGATAATTCTATTTGTCTATATTTTTGAGATGTAGTAGTATTTACAGTATTTACATTATTCTGACTATTGTCCTCACCTTTGTTGCCATTTGTACGACGTTTAATAATAGATCATTCTATTTGTCTATATTTCTGAGATGAGGTAGTATTTTCAGTATTTACATTATTCTGACTATTTTCCTCATCTTTGTTGCCATTTGTACGACGTTTAATAATAGATAATTCAATTTCTATATTTCTGAGATGTGGTAGTATTTACAGTATTTACATTATTCGGACTATTGTCCTCATCTTTGTTGCCATTTGTACGACTTTTAATAATAGATAATTCTATTTGTCTATATTTCTGAGATGTGGTAGTATTTTCAGTATTTACATTATTCTGACTATTTTCCTCCTTTTTTTTGCCATTTATACGACGTTTAATAATAGATCATTCTATTTTTCTATATTTCTGAGATGAGGTAGTATTTACAGTATTTACATTATTCGGACTATTGTCCTCACCTTTGTTGCCATTTCTACGACGTTTAATGAAAGATAATTCTATTTGTCTATATTTCTGAGATGTGGTAGTATTTTCAGTATTTACATTATTGTGACTATTTTCCTCATCTTTGTTGCCATTTGTACGACGTTTAATATTAGATCATTCTATTTGTCTATATTTCTGAGATGAGGTAGTATTTACAGTATTTACATTATTCGGACTATTGTCCTCATCTTTGTTGCCATTTGTGCGACATTTAATAATAGATAATTCTATTTGTCTATATTTTTGAGATGTGGTAGTATTTTCAGTATTTACTTTATTCTGACTATTTTCCTCATCTTTGTTGCAATTTGTACGACGTTTAATAATAGATCATTCTATTTGTCTATATTTCTGAGATGAGGTAGTATTTTCAGTATTTACATTATTCTGACTATTTTCCTCATCTTTGTTGCCATTTGTACGACGTTTAATAATAGATCATTCTATTTGTCTATATTTCTGAGATGAGGTAGTATTTACAGTATTTACATTATTCTGACTACTTTCCTCATCTTTGTTGCCATTTGTGCGACATTTAATAATAGATAATTCTATTTGTCTATATTTCTGAGATGTGGTAGTATTTTCAGTATTTACATTATTCTGACTATTGTCCTCATCTTTGTTGCCATTTGTACGACGTTTAATAATAGATCTTTCTATTTGTCTATATTTCTGAGATGAGGTAGTATTTTCAGTATTTACATTATTCTGACTATTTTCCTCATCTTTGTTGCCATTTGTTCGACGTTTAATAATAGATAATTCAATTTCTATATTTCTGAGATGTGGTAGTATTTACAGTATTTACATTAATTCGGACTATTGCCCTCATCTTTGTTGCCATTTGTACGACTTTTAATCAGAGATCAATTCTATTTTTCTATATTTCTGAGATGAGGTAGTATTTACAGTATTTACATTATTCGGACTATTGTCCTCACCTTTGTTGCCATTTGTACGACGTTTAATAATAGATCATTCTATTTGTCTATATTTCTGAGATGAGGTAGTATTTACAGTATTTACATTATTCGGACTATTGTCCTCATCTTTGTTGCCATTTGTGCGACATTTAATAATAGATAATTCTATTTGTCTATATTTTTGAGATGTAGTACTATTTACAGTATTTACATTATTCTGACTATTGTCCTCACCTTTGTTGCCATTTGTACGACGTTTAATAATAGATCATTCTATTTGTCTATATTTCTGAGATGAGGTAGTATTTTCAGTATTTACATTATTCTGACTATTTTCCTCATCTTTGTTGCCATTTGTACGACGTTTAATAATAGATAATTCAATTTCTATATTTCTGAGATGTGGTAGTATTTACAGTATTTACATTATTCGGACTATTGTCCTCATCTTTGTTGCCATTTGTACGACTTTTAATAATAGATAATTCTATTTGTCTATATTTCTGAGATGTGGTAGTATTTTCAGTATTTACATTATTCTGACTATTTTCCTCCTTTTTTTTGCCATTTATACGACGTTTAATAATAGATCATTCTATTTTTCTATATTTCTGAGATGAGGTAGTATTTACAGTATTTACATTATTCGGACTATTGTCCTCACCTTTGTTGCCATTTGTACGACGTTTAATGAAAGATAATTCTATTTGTCTATACTTCTGAGATGTGGTAGTATTTTCAGTATTTACATTATTGTGACTATTTTCCTCATCTTTGTTGCCATTTGTACGACGTTTAATATTAGATCATTCTATTTGTCTATATTTCTGAGATGAGGTAGTATTTACAGTATTTACATTATTCGGACTATTGTCCTCATCTTTGTTGCCATTTGTGCGACATTTAATAATAGATAATTCTATTTGTCTATATTTTTGAGATGTGGTAGTATTTTCAGTATTTACTTTATTCTGACTATTTTCCTCATCTTTGTTGCAATTTGTACGACGTTTAATAATAGATCATTCTATTTGTCTATATTTCTGGGATGTGGCAGTATTTTCAGTATTTACATTATTCTGTCTATTTTCCTCATCTCTGTTGCCATTTGTACGACGTTTAATAATAGATAATTCAATTTCTATATTTCTGAGATGTGGTAGTATTTACAGTATTTACATTATTCGGACTATTGTCCTCATCTTTGTTGCCATTTGTACGACTTTTAATAATAGATAATTCTATTTTTCTATATTTCTGAGATGTGGTAGTATTTTCAGTATTTACATTATTCGGACTATTGTCCTCATCTTTGTTGCCATTTGTGCGACATTTAATAATAGATAATTCTATTTGTCTATATTTCTGAGATGTGGTAGTATTTTCTGTATTTACATTATTCTGACTATTGTCCTCATCTTTGTTGCCATTTGTACGACGTTTAATAATAGATCTTTCTATTTGTCTATATTTCTGAGATGAGGTAGTATTTTCAGTATTTACATTATTCTGACTATTTTCCTCATCTTTGTTGCCATTTGTACGACGTTTAATAATAGATAATTCAATTTCTATATTTCTGAGATGTGGAAGTATTTAGAGTATTTACATTATTCGGACTATTGTCCTCATCTTTGTTGCCATTTGTACGACTTTTAATAATAGATCATTCTATTTTTCTATATTTCTGAGATGAGGTAGTATTTACAGTATTTACATTATTCGGACTATTGTCCTCACCATTGTTGCCATTTGTACGACGTTTAATAATAGATAATTCTATTTGTCTATATTTCTGAGATGTGGTAGTATTTTCAGTATTTACCTAATTCTGACTATTTTCCTCATCTTTGTTGCCATTTCTACGACGTTTAATAATAGATCATTCTATTTGTGTATATTTCTGAGATGAGGTAATATTTACAATATTTACATTATTCGGACTATTGTCCTCATCTTTGTTGCCATTTGTACGACGTTTAATAATAGATAATTCTATTTGTCTATATTTCTGAGATGTGGTAGTATTTTCAGTATTTACATTATTCTGACTATTTTCCTCATCTTTGTTGCCATTTGTACGACGTTTAATATTAGATCATTCTATTTGTCTATATTTCTGAGATGAGGTAGTATTTACAGTATTTATATTATTCGGACTATTGTCCTCATCTTTGTTGCCATTTGTGCGACATTTAATAATAGATAATTCTATTTGTCTATATTTTTGAGATGTGGTAGTATTTTCAGTATTTACATTAATCTGACTATTTTCCTCATCTTTGTTGCAATTTGTACGACGTTTAATAATAGATCATTCTATTTGTCTATATTTCTGGGATGTGGCAGTATTTTCAGTATTTACATTATTCTGACTATTTTCCTCATCTCTGATGCCATTTGTACGACGTTTAATAATAGATAATTCAATTTCTATATTTCTGAGATGTGGTAGTATTTACAGTATTTACATTATTCGGACTATTGTCTTCATGTTTGTTGCCATTTGTACGACTTTTAATAATAGATCATTCTATTTGTCTATATTTCTGAGATGTGGTAGTATTTTCAGTATTTACATTATTCGGACTATTTTCCTCATCTTTGTTGCCATTTGTACGACGTTTAATCATAGATAATTCTATTTGTCTATATTTCTGGGATGTGGCAGTATTTTCAGTATTTACATTATTCTTGACTATTTTCCTCATCTTTGTTGCCATTTGTACGACGTTTAATAATAGATCATTCTATTTGTCTATATTTCTGAGATGAGGTAGTATTTACAGTATTTACATTATTCGGACTATTGTCCTCACCTTTGTTGCCATTTGTACGACGTTTAATAAAAGATAATTCTATTTGTCTATATTTCTGAGATGTGGTAGTATTTTCTGTATTTACATTATTCTGACTATTGTCCTCATCTTTGTTGCCATTTGTACGACGTTTAATAATAGATCATTCTATTTGTCTATATTTCTGAGATGAGGTAGTATTTTCAGTATTTACATTATTCTGACTATTTTCCTCATCTTTGTTGCCATTTGTACGATGTTAATAATAGATAATTCAATTTCTATATTTCTGAGATGTGGAAGTATTTACAGTATTTACATTATTCGGACTATTGACCTCATCTTTTTTGCCATTTGTACGACTTTTAATAATAGATAATTCCATTTGTCTATATTTCTGAGATGTGGTAGTATTTTCAGTATTTACATTATTCTGACTATTTTCCTCATCTTTGTTGCCATTTGTACGACGTTTAATAATAGATCATTCTATTTGTCTATATTTCCGAGATGAGGTAGTATTTACAGTATTTCCATTATTCGGACTATTGTCCTCACCTTTGTTGCCATTTGTACGACATTTAATAATAGATAATTCTTTTTGTCTATATTTCTGAGATGTGGTAGTATTTTCAGTATTTACATTATTCTGACTATTTTCCTCATCTTTGTTGCCATTTGTACGACGTTTAATAATAGATGATTCCATTTGTCTATATTTCTGAGATGAGGTAGTATTTTCAGTATTTACATTATTCTGACTATTTTCCTCATCTTTGTTGCCATTTGTACGACGTTTAATAATAGATAATTTAATTTCTATATTTCTGAGATGTGGTAGTATTTACAGTATTTACATTATTCGGACTATTGTCCTCATCTTTGTTGCCATTTTTACGACATTTAGTAAAAGATAATTCTATTTGTCTATATTTGTGAGATGTGGTAGTATTTTCAGTATTTACATTATTCTGACTATTGTCCTCGTCTTTGTTGTCATTTGTACGATGTTTAATAATAGATCATTCTATTTGTCTATATTTCTGAGATGTGGTAGTATTTTCTGTACTTACATTATTCGGACTATTGTCTTCGTTTTTGTTGCCAAGTAGATATAGGCATTGGTTACTTCTCATGATTTGACCCAAAGAGTTGTGAGTTTGATACAAGCTACAGCAGTAGTGAACATGTATCTTAGAGAGTGAGAGGGAGATAAATTATGACTACCAAAAAGGGATTTATGCAATGAATGAGAATGATATACACCAATGATTGTAAGAAAGGGTTGGGTTTGATATTCAAAAATTCATTTTGTAGTGATAGTAAAACATATATATATATATGAAATATAGAGATATGGTTTTATAGACGAAAGTTATTTGCATGGACACCTGATAATTCTCGGTTATATAACAAGCAAATATGCTTGGATAATTTAATGCTACACTGATCTCTCAAGGAAAACATATTCGAGAGAGCGACGAATAATGTACTTGAAAAAACATTAGAAAACATTTATCTTATATATATATATATATATATATATATATATATATATATATATATATATATATATATATTACATTTGTAAACGAGTTAATATGCGACCTAGGTTTTTACCATGTAGGGTCTTCAGGCTATTTGAAATAATTTATTCGGGTGTTAAGAGCTATAAGGGATAAGAAGATGTGGAAGGCCATGATCGCCTACGTCCTGAAGGGACATGGCACATAGAAGAAGAAAAACAAGAGAAAGGGTGTTAAGAGCGACAAGGGATAGGAAGATGTGGAAGGCCATGATCGCCTACATCCTGATGGGACATGGCACATAGAAGAAGAAGAACAAGAGAAAGGGTGTTAAGAGCCACAAGGGATAGGAAGATGTGGAAGGCCATGATCGCCTACGTCTTGAAGGGACATGACACACAGAAGAAGAACCAGGGATAGGGTAAGAGTGACAAAGGATAGGGAGATGTGGAGGGCCATGATCGCCTACGTCCTGAAGAGACACCGTACACCGAAAAGGCACGCGTCACATTCAAGAAGTTCTAGTTCACTTATCAGTACATTTGCCTCGGAGGTGAAAATAGCAACTCAAATTTCTATTAAATTAAACTGGATATATTTTACATGTTCTAACGTAATAGGAGGTCTTCTTTTGTATTGAATCAGTTAACAACACTTATAATTTTTTCTGTTTTTTTTTTTTACATCGGATGCAATATGATTGGTTCGCTGCTATCGGCTAAATTCGGATCCATTCATTCTAAGCAGTTTTTTTTATTTTTTTTTTTATAAGCGTTTCACCCCGAGCAAGGCATGTCACTGCCACTACTGTGCAGGGGGCTACGTAGAGTGGAGAAAGGCTGATTAAATATAGGAAATAACAGAGGGTGGGTGATAGGCGGGTGAGGATACCGAAAATGAGGGTTGGGTAGATGAGAGTGTTGTGAGAATAGTTGGAAGTTAGTGTGATAGGAGGTGTCTATTGACCCTACATTTAAACACCTGGAGATTGTAACTGTCGGGAAAGCAGACTTGTGGAAGGGAGTTCCACAGGCGGGAAGCGCGAGAAAAGAAGCTGTTGGAGTAGAATTTACGGTTACATCTTATTTGTTTAACTGTAAAAGGGTGGGACCTAGTTGCTAATCTAGTATCTCGTGTAAATTCGTGCTTAGGCGGCACCAGTGATCTAAGCTCATCGGAGCAGAAGCCATGAAAGTACTTGTAGAAGAGGCACAGGGAAGCTACATCACGCCGGTGTGAGAGCGGCTGCAGCCGGTCTGCCAAGTCAGTATCAACCACGTTACAGATCCTCCTTTGTATTTTGTCAAGAAGCCCAAGGAGAGCAGCAGGGGCACCCGACCAGATATGGCAGCAATATTCAGTACACGGGCGGATGGTAGATTTGTATATGTGCAGAATAGTTTCAGGTGGGAAAAATTTCTGGGCCCTGCGCGTGGTTATCTTTTTAAATCTCTTACGGCACAACGGGCGGTTTTCTGCAAACCCTCCCCTGATAAAGTAACTTTTGCGTATCTAGTGAGAGAATGTTTTTTTCTAGCCTGTTCCCGGCTTTCTCTTTCGTTATAATCGAAATCGTGATTTCCAGCCTTCCTAGTTTGTTTTTGACCCCACTTTTTCATCTTGGCTGGGTCAGTCTTTAATTTTCTCATTCCATTAGTGTGCTACTTGATTTCTCCGTTTGGGCGGAATACAGTAGCCACTCTTGATTTTGTGAGGTGGACGGGTTTTACTAACATCTGTTTATTTTTTTTTTTTAATATATTGTTATATTTTTAGTTTGTTTTAGGCTATTCATCCAATATCTCTCATTTTTATTGCATTATGTTTTTATATATATTTTATAAAATTATTGTTTGTAAATAAGTTTTACCTCATGGGGTGTTATCCCGTTTATAGGAGCCCCTATGAATATGTGGTATTAAGTTGTATGTAGGATCGTAAGATGATGGACGTGTTCTTGTGGTAATTGTTATGAGAAATTGGGTCGAGAATGTGATTAGCTATAGGGTAGGTATAGGGTAGTTACTGATAGACCAGCCTCTACCCACCCAACTTTTTCGGCCCTGTGCCACATATTTTGTATCTTTTACAAAAATAATTATACTCTCCCGCTCATTTTCATATCGTTATATATATATATATATATATATATATATATATACACCAATTCGGTAGGGTTTCAATCCTGGGTTAAAAAGCAATCGGAGTCTAACCGTAATGATGAGTTGTGATACAGCGAAACACATCTGTCTGTGGATGACTATAGTATATATATATATATATTATTATTATTATTATGTCATTTTTTCATCATATTTTGATTTCTGCTTTGGTCTCACTACCAACCAAGTCTGCGGGGAGACCTAAGGCAGGTCGTGGCGTGTTGTTATGACTCCATTTCATGTTTTTCTATCTTCCCTATCATCCCTAGCATTATATAGATAAAGTTTTCCTTAGTGTGTGGGCTGTACTTAATAAGACAATTTTTTGTATATCTCTTAAGCTGGGGTTTCCAGGGATTCTTTCAATGTGTTGTTTGTTCCATTTTTTATCATTCCAAGTGCACCTACTATCACTGGCACAACTCTTGTTTTCAATTTCCACATTTTTTCTATTTCAATTTCCAGGTCTTTATATTTTGACAGTTTTTCAAATTCCTTGATTGCTATGTTACAATCAGCTGGACAAGCCATATCAATTAATAGACAAGTTTTTTCCTTCTGGTTTTTAACAATAATGTCTGGCCTGTTTGCTTCAATTTTTCTGTCTGTGTAGATGGTGTAATCCCATAGAATGGTTACATCTTCTATTTCTGTAAGCGGTGCTGGGTGATGTTCATACCAGTGTTTGTTTACAGCTTTTCCATAATGTTTGCTCATTGCCCAATGTAAATATTACCCAACTCTATCGAGGCGATTTTTATATTCATTTGGAGCAAGCACAGAACAGCCTGAGATTAGGTGGTCTATTGTTTCTTGGTGTTTATCACAAAACCTGCATTTTGGATCCATATTATTATGCATAATATTTGCCTGAAAGTTTCTAGTGAAAATACTTTGGTTTTGTGCTGCAAGAATAAAGCCTTCAGTTTCAGACTTTAATCCAGATGCACGTAACCATCGATGAGTATTAACTTTGTCAACATTGGATTTATTGGCACGTACTGGATATTGGCCATGCAGAGGTTTGTCTTGCCAGCGCTGTTTCATCTTTATTATCATTATTATTATTATTATTATTATTATAAAAAAAGAATTATTTTTACCTCATTGGTTTCTTCCCCGTTTTTAAGTTCCCCTGTGAATCTGTGGTATTATGCTTGTTGGTTGTTTTGTTTTTATGGCATATCAACCTCGGCGGGTCATTTATTGCCAACTAAATTTTATTTATTTATTGTTGGTAATACCTTTTTCTTTCAACAATTTATTGTTGTTTTTATATAAGTTTTGTGTCTAGTAATACTTTTTCTTTTCGAGTATCAAGATTCACTGGGATATGTTTTTAAGGGCAGGGTCCTCAAGTCCTACCCTTGTTATTAACCCATAACTGGAGGGAAGGGACAGATTAACACCTTTCCCAAGGGTACCAGTGCTTAAGTGAATGCAGGGTATTCAACTGGAATTCGAACTCGGCTCACCAATTTCTCACCGAGCCGATATCCTCTGCACCACAAGACACATTTGTCACTAAACGCTTACAGCACCTGGTATTCCCAAGCGGTTACCCATCACTGAGCAGGCTCAACGTTGCTTAACTTCGTTGATCGAGCGAGAACCGGTGTATTCAACGTGATATGGCAGTAAGCCGTTATTGTATAGGATAGTGAACGAAGATCAACCTTTACCCAACCCCCTTTTCGGCCATTTGCCACATTTTTGTATTTTTTATGCAAAATAAATAAACGAGTCAGGTAATTTTGTTGAGCTGGAAGTACATTTTATACAATTCTAATTATTGCTCAGAGAAATTAGTTCACAATTACACCAGTGAACATTTTTTACCGAAATGTTGTTGGGCAATGGGCACCTGTATCTGGGCGATTTTATATTTGTATATATTTTAACGTTGTTTCTGAATATTAAGTCAGTTTTGCTCCATCAAATTAGGTTTTCTCAGTACAGATGATATCTTTTTTGCTCAAAATAAGCCAAAATGTTTAATTTCACTGGGAAGTGCAAGGATAACTATCTAAACTTATTTATAAATGGAACTTTGTGTGTGTTCGTTACCTATAGACTCCAAAACGGCTGAACCGATTTTATTGTAAATTTACACAGGTGTACTATAAGCGTCTGCGAGTGTTCTTAGCTAGGTTTTGTGTCGAGGTACCCCCAATAAATATCGAAAATCGATAATCGAATAAATCGGGTTATAGAAGGAGTGGTCCGATTTTAATCACATTTGATACATTCATGGACAAAAACATAAGAAACGATATTCAGAAGTTTCAAGGTTGCAGTTCTTACAATAGTGCAGAAAATCAATAATATATCTATATAAAAGGCAAGATGTTTATGTGAGTGTGTCCGTTTATCTGCCTGTATGTCAGTATTTTTTCAGCCATTTTATTTTAGTTTTTGCTTTGGGTTTGGCTGTAAGTAGGTATAATTGTAGTTCTTAGTCTCATCCATGATACTATTTACTCAAAGGACTAGCAGGAAATCAAAATTTGACTTACAGCCATTCATTTTTCTTTCAGCCTACGGTTTCGTTTTAACTGGAAACAACTATTGCTTTTTAGTCTTTCGTGCCAACGTTCAAAGAGTCTGAGCTCCAGGTCCATGGATTACTTTTAAAGCTTTCAAAACACCCGATCAACGCCGGGCTATCCTGCTCGTAATAATATATGTAAAACACTTAATACGTTTTATTTTAGGTTCAAGTAATTTATCACGGATGTGCGTTGTGGAGTAGTGGATATCGGCTCGGAAAGCGAAATCGGGAAAAACTGTCCGAATTCCAGTGGAATTTTGCGCGAATCCCTTTAGGAAAGTTATTAATCCGTGAAATCGGGGTGCCGAGATCGACTTCCAGTTGAATTCCTCGCATTCACTCACGCACAAATACCCTTGGGAAAGGTATTAATCCGTCTCTTCCCTCCAGTTATGAGTTAAATAATAGGACAGACTGGGTTCTATAGCCTTGGCTGGCAACCAGTCTACCGCAGAAAGCAATGGTAAACTAATGCGGGATAATCTTCTGCCTAGTCACTCATGTCTCCTTCGCGACATGATCACTTAAAGCGTGTGTCAAATATGGCACTTGACTGACTGATTACTCCGTCTCTTCTCTCCAGTTATGGGTTAAATAACAGGACAGATTGGGTGCTGTAGCCTTGACTAGCCACCAGTTTACCGCAGAAAGGTAATGGTAACCTACTGCGGGTTAATCTTCTGACCAGTCAGTCATGTCCCGAAAGAGACATGATCGCTCAAGCCTGTATCACATATGTCAGTTAACTGACCGAATGAATTTATCATGCAAGGAAAAGCATTGTATTAAACTCCTAATTGTATTTTTGGGGAAGGCATAACAGAATCACGGTGAAATAGAAAGATGCTGACACAAAACAGCCAAGACGAGAAAAACTCCACGATGAAAAGAAAAACAAAGAAACGATACAAAAGGAAAAACATAAACGACACTAAAAACCATGAAGAAAAAAGACATAGCTGCGACAAAGCAACGACGAAAACGAAACAAAGTCATGGCGAAAAAAGGACACAGCAACGACAATCAACAACGAAACTACGAGAAAGTACTGACGAAAGACAACAATCAAGCTACGACAAAAGAAAGACGAAAACGAAACAAAGTTACGACGAAAAAGCAGACATAACTGTGACAAACAACAAGGAAATTACGACAAAGCAACGACGAAAAAGAAACAAAGCAACGACAAACAACAATCAAGCTACGACAAAAGAAAGACGAAAACGAAACAAAGTTACGACGAAAAAGCAAACATAACTGTGACAAACAATAAGGAAATTACGACAAAGCAACGACGAAAAAGAAACAAAGCAAGGACAAACAACAATCAAGCTACGACAAAAAAAAGTCGAAAACGAAACAAAGTTACGACGAAAAAGCAGACATAACTGTGACAAACAACAAGGAAATTACGATAAAGCAACGACGAAAAAGAAACAGAGCAACGACAAACAACAATCAAGCTACGACAAAAGAAAGACGAAAACGAAACAAAGTTACGACGAAAAAGCAAACATAACTGTGACAAACAATAAGGAAATTACGACAAAGCAACGACGAAAAAGAAACAAAGCAACGACAAACAACTATCAAGCTGCGACAAAAGAAAGACAAAAACGAAACAGTTACGACGAAAAAGCAGATATAACTGCGACAAACAACAATTAAATTAAAACAATGCAACGATGAAAAAAGAACCATTACGACGAAAAACGGACATACAAACAACAACCAAGCTACGATAAAACAAAAGTGAAAAAAAAAGATCAATGAAAAAAAAAGCCAGCATTCAAGTCATAAAGAAAAAAACATAGCAACGACGAAAAAGGATGAAAAACGACACCAAACCCATGAATGAAAAAAAACACGAAAAAAAAAAAAGAAATTTGTAGCAACGACGAACAATTAATGTAGACCAATTCTATGGCTACATAGGAGGCCGTACAAAAGACTTGCAGGAATTTTCAAACGTCGAGAGTTTTTTTTTGTTAAAACCAACGGTGATTTTATTTAATAGATTTACTGTTTAGTATTTCAAGATATTCTTGTGTAATTTTGGTACATTTATGTTAAAATGAGATGTCCGTGTTTATTTTCACTTTTCCGTCAATTAGACAATTCATCTGTTGCGCCCTGTACTTTAACGGACTGAATTAGATAACTCTAAAATGCTGACGCAACCATAGTTTATATGTATGTTTACCCATTTTTCAAAAAGCCTCAGAATATTGGCCCATTAGTGTTATTGGGGATCACTCCTTTTGCACATAAGAATGGACTCGTTTAATGTGTACATATAATCCTGTCTATTAAGAGAAGAGCAGTAGTAGTGGAAAGGTAATTGTTGTTATTTTCTGCTCATGCTCTCCACTGAAAATTGTTCATGTGGGAGTTAAGTAGGACTACATAGAGCAGCTGAGGTATTATGGTGGACGTGGTAAGAATGGTAAGTAAAAATGTGGTATTATGGTGTAAGGTTTATTGTAAGTGTGTCAGGATTGACGAAAGTGAATAGCTAAGTTAAATTAGAACAGATGAAGACCAGCCTTTCCCATCCACAATTTCGGCCTTGTGTCACATTTTTTGTATTCTTATACAAAAATAAATAATGTAGTAGTGGAAAGACCGACTAAATACTGTAAATACTGTAGTAGTTGTTAAGTTGCAAAGCAGTTGTAGAGTTGTAAAACAGTTGCTTAGTTGGTCAGTAAGTTAGTACAGTGTTAGAGTTGTTTGGCTATAGACTCATTACCCGGACATACTATTTCACTTCAAGACTGTATATAATTATTTCTACTAATACCATTCCTGAATTGACTGACCCTGGTTTCAGTTTGTATATCTTGTTCAATATAATTTGCATTTTCTATCTTCATATCTGTTTTTGTTATTATTTTGTGTGGTTTCTCACCCGGCATCCACAACAAGTGTCATCGGTAATCTCTTCGAATCTCACTAACGGAATATTTATTGAACAAGCTCAGCAGGAACAACCTCCTGAGTTAAATTATTACTCATAGTATCAACGAGGCAGAAGACGAATTCTTCACAAGCCCGATCCTTAGATATATCAAAGGCTTTTCATAGGGCATGGCGTCGGGTGTGTGGTTGCTTCATTAACTCTCTAGCTATGGGATCTCTGAAAGATTTCACAATTATCACATCCTTCCTAACAGGTTCCTGAAAGTCACTGTTAACTGTTCCAACAATTGGAATCCCACGAAAGCAATGTGATCGTTCTTTTAATATAAAATGTACGCACATTTTCTTCCTGTGTCTAGGAGATCTTGTCCAGCGGATTCAGAATACTTGTAAAATTATAACTAATTGTTTTTAATATTCTCAAGGCTTCTGAGGATCCACAAGCAGATAACTGGTAGACTCTATACTCCCTGTCGCAATTATCGACACATTATCCTTCTTAATGTCATCGGTAATCTCGTCGAATCTGTATTCAACAAAAAAATTGTCGAATACCCAAAATGGTAAACCCCTGAGCGATATGAATTTCGCTCTGATAGATCCAAAGCTAATATTTATAAGTCACATACCGAGGCAAAAGATAAATTCATAATGAGACCATCGCATATCAAAATTTTTTGACGGGGTATAGAATCGGAGGTTGCTACATAATATCTCCAACAATGTAATCTCTGAAATATTTCTCAGTTATCAAGTCCTTCTTATCATGTAGGTCCCTGAAAGTCGTCGTTAATGGTCAGTTATCGGAGTCCCACGAGACAAATGCCAGCTTTCTTGAGGATACTCTAATTGGTCCTACGCCCTTTTCTGCTCTCTATTAATCTGACTAATATACTCTGATCTTTAACGAATACCTACTCGAGTGATACATAGGTTTACAGGTGTAACTTCAAACAGTTTGATTACCATAACTAGACATCTGTTGTCACCTCAGATCCAGCTCTGGTGTCCCAATGGGATAAGAAGTTTTGTAGTAGATAAGAAATTAAGAATTAAAATCAACCTTCTTCACTTTTACAAAAATTAACAATGACGTGTGAAACCCTGGTTATTTTCTAAATAAAAACCGGATTTCGCAAGTAGATGTTAAATTGATTTTTCTGACCAATTGAAGCGAATTGCAAGATTGTAAAGAGTTGGCGATCCAGTGCGAGAAATCCAAATGCTATAAATACTTCGGCCAGTGTCATCAATGCCTGGTGCAAGGCCACTTCCAAACATAACCGACAATCCCCGCATTTAAAGATATCAGGTTGTTGAAAAAACAAGTGGAATTTTGTTTACTGAACATTAACAATGAGGTGTAAGAAGAATAATGTTCGTTGAGAAACAAGTAATGAGTCAAGGGTATCAAGAGTTGTAGAAATGTTCGTAGTAGTAATTGTTGGAAAGAGTTTATGCGTACGTACGTACGTATCTATGTATTTATGTATTACCGTTTGTTTGATAGGAATGTCTTTGAATGGAGAAGAAGAAATAAAATGAATCAACACACGTGAAAGAAGGAGAAAGAGGACAATGTGTGACATGACCTTACGTCCTAGTCGACTTGAAATTTCTGCCTTGTCATATTTTAGCTTGTCGTCTCTGCTGCTTCCATTTGTTACTGATTGACTGACGCTGACCGGAGCCTTTTATAGTATTTAGATTTTTCGCATTCGAACGTCAACACTTTACAATCTTGCAAATCACTTCCATTGGTCAGAAAAATCAATTTAACATCTACTTGCGAAATCCGGTTTCGACTTTTTCTTTAAGCACGAGGTCAATTCTTTTCTATTTGGGAAAGATCGGGATTTCACACGTCATTGTGAATTTCTGTAAAGGTGAAGAAAAAGGTTGGTTTTAATTCTTAATTTCCTATCTGATACAGTTTCACCTAATATGCGTTCTTTTAAAGCGGCTGTCGGCTTTGAACGTCTGTTTGAACTCAAGCTCACCAAAGACCAAGTGGAACTAATGTACAACTCATTGCGATACTTCGATGTTTTTTATTGGTTATAAAGCTAGTGTTACTAGATAAATTGCTCCTGCACAGCGAGTTAGATCATCACCGGGTGCCTGATATTTCTGTTCTGGTATCATATCTAAGCTACGCTTAAAAATAATCACCATGTATACGATCTGTTGCTAAAGATACTGGGGAAAATGGTTACTTACTCGTAATGCTTCATTAAGAATCTGATTTTCTCTGCTATAGTCTATCTTTTAAAGCAGACTTCAGACCAAAAATGGAGTATTGTTGCCATAGAATCTACTTAGTTCCCACTTGCATGACTTGCATGAGTTTAAAAATGTCAGCAACGCGGTTGATGTATTACATCCCACCCAACAATAGTGTTTGCATGGCTTTGTGGGTGATGTAATACTTCCCATCCAAAAATTTTGCCTGCGCAGCCTTGCGGGAGATGTATTACTTCCCACCCAACAATAGCGTCTGCCCGGCCTTGCGGGTGATGTATTACTTTCCATCCAAGAATTGTGTCTGCGCTGCCTTGCGGCTGATGTATTATTTCCCACCCAACAATTGTGCCTGAGCGGCCTTGCGGCTGATGTATTACTCCACACCCAACAATTGTGCCTGCGCAGCCTTACGAGTGATGTATTACTTTCTACCCAACAATGGCGTCTGCGCTGTCTTGCGAGTGATGTATTACTTCCCATCCAACAATTGTGCCTGCGCAGCCTTGCGGCTGATGTATTACTTCCCACCCAACAATAGCGTCTGCCCGGCCTTGCGGGTGATGTATTACTTCCCATCCAAGAATTGTGTCTGCGCTGCCTTGCGTGTGATGTATTACTTCCCACCCAACAATAGCGTCTGCGCGGCCTTGCGGGTGATGTATTACTTCCCACCCAACAATAGCGTCTGAACGGCCTTGCGGGTGATATATTACTTCCCACCCAACAATAGCGTCTGCACGGCCTTACGGGTGATATATTACTTCCCACCCAACAATATCGTCTGCGTGGCCTTGCTGGTGATGTGTTACTTCCCATCCAAGAATTGTGTCTGCGCGGCCTTGCGGGTGATGTATTACTTCCCAACCAATAATTGAGTCTGCACGGCCTTGCGGGTGATATATTACTTCCCACCCAACAATATCGTCTGCGTGGCCTTGCGGGTGATGTGTTACTTCCCATCCAAGAATTGTGTCTGCGCGGCCTTGCGGGTGATGTATTACTTCCCAACCAATAATTGAGTCTGCACGGCCTTGCGGGTGATATATTACTTCCCACCCAACAATATCGTCTGCGTGGCCTTGCGGGTGATGTGTTACTTCCCATCCAAGAATTGTGTCTGCGCGGCCTTGCGGGTGATGTATTACTTCCCAACCAATAATTGAGTCTGCACGGCCTTGCGGGTGATATATTACTTCCCACCCAAAAATATCGTCTGCGTGGCCTTGCGGGTGATGTGTTACTTCCCATCCAAGAATTGTGTCTGCGCGGCCTTGCGGGTGATGTATTACTTCCCAACCAATAATTGAGTCTGCACGGCCTTGCGGGTGATGTATTACTTCCCACCCAACAATGGCGCCTGCGTGGCCTTGCCGGTGATGTGTTACTTCCCATCCAAGAATTGTGTCTGCGCGGCCTTGCGGGTGATGTATTACTTCCCAACCAATAATTGAGTCTGCACGGCCTTGCGGGTGATGTATTACTTCCCACCCAACAATGGCGCCTGCGTGGCCTTGCGGGTGATGTGTTACTTCCCATCCAAGAATTGTGTCTGCGCGGCCTTGCGGGTGATGTATTACTTCCCACCCAACAATGGCGCTTGCGCGGTCTTGCAGGTGATGTATTACTTTTCAGAATACTTAATAGATTAACGAAAGTCAAATCTATCGCTATTTCAATTTGAAGTGTTCCGAGGAGCCACATTCCTTCGTTCCACCAGCCCTGACCTTTGCAGTTGGGGCACATCATGCCACATACACATCGATGAATCAACCTTATTCCCCTCGTATTCCGTTAGTAAGGAGGAAGCTTCTTCCTAAGAAATGCTGCTATTAGAATGAAAAGACTACCTTATATTATTAAGTAGTAATTAGTAGGGGATTAGTTTATGACTTCATAATTATATAAAACTGATCCCTTACTTTATATCAATTAGAAGCCTTAATCATGTTTCCAACTATTATATTCAATCAGTCAGTTAAGTGCCATACGTGATACACGCTTTGGGCGATCATATCTCGAAAGAGACATGACTGGGGAGAATTATCCCACAGTAGGTTACCATTGCTTTCTGCGGTGGACTGGTTGCCAGCCAAGGCTAGAGAACCCAATCTGTCCTATTATTTAACCCATAACTGGAGGGAAGGGACTGATTAATACCTTTCCCAAGGGTATTTGCGCGTAAGTGAATGCAAGGAATTCAACTGGAATTCGAACTCGGCTCCCCGGTTTCTCGTTCCGAGCAGATATCCACTGCTCATCCCTCTGTACAAGTATTAAAATGGACAGATTAGATGGGCATCTACTAGGGGAAAATACGTTTTCTCTGCCGCTGTTACCGGTCATGAAATTCTAATTACGTCGACGTTTTCAGATATTTCATAAAAATCTGGATTATCATTATAGTAGTCTAATTCTTAATGAGAAATGTACGATTTTTTTATCAAAAAATTACAAATAGATTTAATTTGTACGCCTCTTGCATTAATACTTTAGTTGCAGGTGCGAATTATTATTTCAAGAGCAAATATGTAATGGCGGTGAATTCAAAAACGAATAAAATATGAGTTTTGTTTAACAGCATATCAACACCTCTGTGGGTTATTTAATGCCAAAAAAGTGGGGTTTTAGGGTATTTTTTTAAACATTCGATTATAGTGAGACTAGCAGTATAGCCCGGCGTTGCTCGGGTGTAATGAAAGCTTTAAATCTATTCCATGGTCCTGGAGCTCAGACTCAGCCGAAGGAATATTTGTGTGAAGTTTGGTGAGAATCGAATCAAAATTGTGGATTTGTATAAAGGACATACCGACAGATAAACAGACACACACACACAAACATCATGCCTTTTATATATATTATCGATTTTCTGCACTATTGTAAGAACTGCAACCTTGAAACTTCTAAATATCGTTTCTTACGTCTTTGTCTATGAGTGTATGAAATTTGATTAAAATCAGACTACTCCTTCTATAACCCGATTTTTTCGATTATCGATTTTCGATATTTATCGGGGGTACCTCGACACAAAACCTAGCTAAGAACACTCGCAGATGCTTATAGTACAACTGTGTAAATTTTACAAGAAAATCGGTTCAGACGTTTCGGAATCTATAGATAACGGATACACACACATACACACACACACACACACACACACACAAACAAAGTTCCATTTATAAATAATTTTAGATTAATCAATCCGTCTTGTGATGGACTTTATCAAAAGAAAGAGTTAAAATGAATTTTATTTTAATTAAGAAATCTATGAAGAAATATTGTTGGCTAAAAAAAAAACACTAATAGATATTCATAAGATTTGAAAAGAGTTTTTTTCACCCTAAAAAACGTCATATTCATTTGCTTTGAGTTTTCTTTAACGACGTATCAACAATGCCAAAAAGGTTGGGTTTTAAGGTATTTTTTTTAATGTTCGGTTCTAGTAAGAAGGTTGATTTAGTCAGATTTTGATGAAATTTTTTCTTTACTTTTTTTTTATTTTAGAAAACTGAGGATGTCTTCTAGTTTTGTATTCAAAAATGTATTGCTGGGAATAATTTTTTCCTTCAAAGATGTATATTCTTCTATAAAAGTGTATTTTTATGTATATATTTCTATAAAAGGGTGGATTTTTCTCTCCCACTCTTTCCAGTAGTGACAGTGTTTGAGTTTGAGTTTTTTGTTTTAGAACATATCAACTTCTGTTGGCTATTCAATGCCATAAAGGTAGGGTTTCATGGTATTTTTAATATTTGGTTATAGTGAGAAGGTTGATTTTAGTTAGATTTTGAGAAATTTTTTTCCTTTTACAAAACTCAAGACATATGCTGGCTTTGTATTTTTGAAAGCAGTTTGTAGATCAGGCTTCATTAACGTATTTTTGCAAGGAGGGTTTTGTCGAGGGTCTGATGTATTGCTGGGATATTTAAAAAAAAATGGTAATAATTTTAACTTCGATTTTTTTTTCAAAATATATTGCTAGCAATATTTTCTTCTCCAAAATATTACTGCTTCAATTTTATTATAAAAGTATACTTTTATAATTTCATACTTTGTGAGCAAACTTTGAGACGGGGGAATAACTATTTTTCCATAGCTGGGACCCAAACAGGTGTTACCAATCCGGGTCAGAGTCCACCTAGGGAGAGCAGTTAAAAGTATTTCCAAGCTAATCAAAGCCACCCAATTAGAGGCCTTGCTGCCGGATGAAGTTTATCGTCATACCCAGAACCAAAAAAGAATTCAAGCAAAACAGATATGTGGTTCTACAGAAGAATGATGAGGATGCTACGAACTGAACAAGTGAGAAGCGCCTAAATTTTTGTTGTGGAGTAGTTTTCGCACTGAAGGTTATAATCGTGCTATGTCGGTTGCTAATCGACTTAACGTACCCAAAATTTTAGGAACTTGGTAATCTTCCACTGTAAGCTGACTTTTTAGTATTCGGCTAACTGCCGACTAATATCAACTGCCTAGTAGTTTTACTGAACTCTAATAGAACTCAAAAGAACTCCTATTAACTTCCCAAGAACTCCTAAGAACTTCTCCTGTTAACTCTTATTAATATAGGAGGGATAATCCATTATCTGAGGAATAGGTGTGTTTCTCCATAACAGTTTTAAAACAATCGCAACAAAAATGATTTGTAAGAAAGAGATAGTTGCAATTTCTAGGACACATATCGAAGAAAAATGGTTTGGAGAATGACATACGCAAGAGAGTGAAGACGTTTTTAAGCTTGTTTCAATCATTTATGAACAAAGATCAGAAAAGATATTAAAAAGAAACTTTACTAAGATTTCTTCTTCTTCTTCATATACGTAACTCTTCAAGATGTAGCGATCATGGACTTCAACTTGGCTCTATCTCTTGTCGCTCTCAATATTCCTCCACTCAGTAACTCTCCTAAACCCCACTCCGCCTTCCATTTGCTCAGACCTAACAAGTACGTCTCGCACTACCTTCCCCCTGTCTCTTTTTCCCTTTATCCGTCCTGTGAGTATTAAATTCTCCAGGCCTTTCTTCCTCATTACGTGTCCCAGGAACCTCATTTGTCTCTCCCTGATATTTAGTATCAGTTTTCTTCTCGTTTGTATCATTTCCAACACCTCATCGTTGCACACGTGCTCTGTTCATGGCATCCTCAGCATCCTTCTGTAAACCCACATTTCTGCTGCCTCAAGCCTTGATGAGATCGTCCAGCATTCACCTCCATACAGAAGAACAGATATCGCATAGCAAGCCAACACTCCTTTTATTTGTTTCTAATGAGATTTTAATGTCTTTCGGTTCTCTGATTAGCTTCTGAAGTGCTTCTTTGGCCATGCCAATGCGTCTTTGAATCTCCATGTCACACTTAAGGACTTAAAATTGGTGGACCATGTTCATTCACTTTCAGAAAAGACACAGCCTAAAAAGATAATTTACCAATGTGACAATACCAACATTTTGGTAGACCAGAGTCATTCACTTTCTGAAAGGACAGAGGCTAAAGAGGAGACTTACCAGTTTGACAATAAAATGACACAAGTAATCATTTTGAAAATTATATCGAATGTCACCGGATGTGCATTATGGTGCTGTGGATATCGGCTAGGAATGAGAAAGTGACGAGCGGAGTTCGAATTCCAGTTGAGTTCGTTGCATTCACCTACGCGCAAATACCATTAAAAAGTATTAACCAGTATATTCCCTCTAGTTATGGGTTAAATAACAGAACAGATTGGGTTATATAGCCTTAGTTAGCAACCAGTCATACCGCAGAATATAATAGTAACATACTTATATAAAAATCTTCTGATTAGACTTTCGAGACATGGTCGCCCATGTATGTATCATCTATGACTAAGTTGTAGATTGCTTAACGGCATAACATTTGTGGGTTATATAATACCCCAAAAGTGTGGATTTAAGGCATTTTTTTAAATGTCTAGTTATAGTGAGTAGGTTGATTTAATCAGATTTTGATGAAAAATACATTTATTTTAGAAAACTTAAGATGTCTTCTAGTTTTGAATTCAAAAATGTATTGCTGGTAATAAATTTTTTCCTTCAAAAATGTCTTATGGTAATAATTGTTTCTTTCAAAAATGTATTGTTGGTAGAATTTTTTCCATCAAAATTGTATATTTTTCTATAATAGTCTATTTTTATGTATTCGTCTTCTATGTGCTATGATCGTCTACGTTCCTTTCAGAATGTAGACGATCATGGCTTTCCACATCTTCCTATACCTGGTGGCTTTTAAGCACTCTTTCTCCTGTTGCACCAGGCAACCCTCTTTCCGTCATTCACCTGATCAGGCCCTTCAAATATGTTATCCGCTGCTTTCCCCTGTTTCTTTTCCCTCTATCTGGCCTGTTAGTATCAGGTTCTCCAAGCCCTCCTTCCTCATTTCAGCTGTCTCTTCTTGATGCTCAGTCTTTATTTCCTTTTCGTTTCTATCCTTTCCAAAACCTCATAGTTGCTCAATGCTCGATCCATGATATCCGCAGCATCTTTCTATAGAACCACATTTAAGTTTTTCCTTCATCTTTGATGATATTGTCCAGCATTCCCTGCCATATTTAACAACTGACATCACATCGCAATCCAGTACTCTCTTCTTTGTTTCTAGCGAAATTGTTCTGTTTCTTAATACTTTACTCAACTTCTGGAATGCATCCTTGTGCTTTTGGATCTCAGGAATATAAATGTATAGAAACTGATGTGGCCACAAAGTGAGGGGTCAGTTTATATATTGATTGTAATATGAAAATGATCCCCCACTTTATATCCAGTATGCTTCTGTAGAACCACATTTCAGTTGCTTCAAGTCTTTCTTTCATCTTTGATGATATTGTCCAGCATTCACTGCCATATTGAAGAACTGACATCACATAGCAATCCAGTACTCTCTTCTTTGTTTCTAGCGAAATTCTCCTGTTTCTTAATACTTTACTCAACTACTGGAATGCTTCCTTTGCCATGTCAATTCACCTTCGGATCTCTGTGTCGCACTTTCCGTCTTCTCTTAGAACACATCCCAGGCATTTCAATTTTTGTACTTGCTTGATTTTAGTATCCCCAACTTGTATTTGGCATTTTGTGTTGCTCTTTTTGCTGATGACCATGCATTCGGTTTTCTTGCAGTTCATTTGTTGTCCTTTTTTGTTACACTGTTCATCTAACTTTTGTAGGAGTTCTTGTAATTTCTTTTTCGTGCCTGCAATCAGCTCAATATCATTTGCGTACCTTATGTTGTTTAAATGGTGGCCTCCGATAGCTCAAGTTTAGGTTGAAAAATCGTAGCGTTGGAATTTAATAACGGTTAATAATAAAAGCCTGATAGCACATCCTTACAAAGTATGATTTACTGAAGATTTTAAAAAAATTTATGGATAAGATGCATGGCACAGGGTCATTATTATTAAATCATTTTGCTATCAAATAAGACCTTCATTTATTTCCAAGGGAAATTAGATTGAACAATTTACCGGTATTATGATGAACTATATACACTGTAATCATTTGAGTGCGATTTCAATAAACACAGCAATTTAAAAAAAAAATCTCATTGTCTTCCCAGAAGATATAATTATAAAATAATAAATCATATTCATTAAATAGCGTTTTTTATAATCCGTTCAATTTTTTAAAGGTTTTTACTTATCGAATTCAGTAAAAAAAAATGCATTTGTTATATATTTAACTGTCTGGTACAAGGCCACAAACAAACACGGGTGTATATAAAAATATATCAATGATATTTTTATTAATGAACGTGATGATGGACCGTGTGGCCTAGTGGCAGGATTGAGAGAGCGCGCTTCTAATTAGTGGGCTTCGACGGGAGTGTAGCCTCTCTCTGCTTAGCTCGTCTAGCTTCTTCTTCGACTTCTGGAGACTCTGTCGACTGACTGCCTGTCGAGACTGACTTCTTCGACTTCTCTGACTTCTGCCGAGACTGACTTCTGTCGAGGCTGACTGGGGCTCTGACTCTGTGGTTTCTTCGACTTCTCTCTTCTGCCGAGACTCTGACTCTGTCTGGCAAGACTGACTTATCTGTGTTTTCGCAGTCTTTATATATCTTCCAAAAGCGGAACTTGTTTCTTCCGGGTTTGCCTTGATCACGCGACGCCTACACGACGCCTACGTAAATTCTCAGAGACACCTGTCTGTTTGCTCTGAGCTTTTTCCGCTCTGTCGGAAATAGGGTCAAAATGACATCCGCTGCTTTCAATGACCGAAAACACCCACGCTTCATCAGCCTTCTTGGGTGGGGCCAGATTATTATATTACACATTGTTTTGCTTCTGGTGATTCATAATAATGATTTTTGTTTGACTATATTTTCCATTCAATGTAACTAATATGCAAAATACATATACTTTATTTGAATTTATTTTTTAAATTGTAAAGTTTTGAATTCTGAAGATAAAAATCTGCGGAAATGATGTAGTTCAGTACACTTTTCAGACAAATTTACAAACTGAAAACTGAGTATACGATATCAATATAATTTTTTAGTATCAGTAGTTTGGAACCATCGGAACGTCAAATCGGGGAGACGAGTTCGAATGCTAGTTGAACTCGTTGCATTCACTTACGCACAAATATACTTGGGAAATGTATTGATCCGCCTCATCCCTCCAGTTATGGTGAAATAATAGGACAGACATGGTTGGCAACCAGTCTACTGCAGAAAGCAATGGCAACCTACTGCGGGATATGAATGCCCAGTCAATCATGTCTCTTTCGAGACATGATCGCCCAAAGCGTGTATCACGTATGGCACTTAAATGGATGACTGAGTTTGAAAACGTAGCGCTTAAATTTAGTTCAGTATTTATTACAAGAAAAAAAAACCCTGCGTTACTGAGCATGACGATAAACTCCATCTGGCAGCTAGGCCTCTGATCGGGAGATTTGAGATTTTGAGAATTCTGGAACGAGAGCTTAACTGCTGTTATTTCTAGGCCAAACCTGACCCAGGCTAGTAGCACCTGTTAGGGTTTATGACAATATTTTTATCAGAGAGGCATAAAAACTATTTCATAGGTTCCATAAATGTAAGATAGTCGGTTTAGTTTGGTTTAGTTTGTTTTACGGTATATCAACCTCTTGGGAACATTTTACAACTGGTAAAATCAGTTATTGTAAATCGCCTGAAGACACCCCATGGTAGAAACCTAGGTTGCGCAATAAATCGTTTACAAATGAAGCATATTCAAATGTTCTACAATATAATTGTATTGAACACTTTTTAATACAGATGTCTACTGGACTTATTTTATTATGCCCCAAAACTAAGTAATTAAACAATCAATCAATCAATATATTGAGCACTCTGGAAGAAAGGTAGACTTTAAAAAAACAGTAGCTACTCTAGCATCTGCGCTTCGCTCATTCAGTAATGAATTAGAACACTCTCACTACTGGCGTATGATACATCACACGCTAAAAAAGTCTGCCTCCTTCTACCGAGCGCCCATAACTCAGTGGTAGAATTGCCGACTGACACCAATTCGGTCAGGTTTTAATTCTGGGTAAAAGCAATCGTATGTCTAACCGTACTGATGAGCAAAACAGATCTATCTGCGGATGACTATATATATATATATATTTGCTCTGTAATATTTTATTACATCTCTCTTCCTGTATCATTTTTTAATATTAAAATAAAATTTTTAATATTAATTAGGATCGGGTTTTTGGAATTTACCTTCCTGCTTTTTTCCCTTGGATTAAAGTATCTGAATTAATATATATATATATATATATATATAAAAGTGGTTTGCGTAACGCTCATGTAACGGGGACTGCGTTCAAGATATTGCTGTTACGTGAGCGCTTTTAAAAACGGTAAAACCAGTTATTGCACATCTCCTGAAGACACCACATAGTAGAAACCTATGTCGCGTAATAACTCGTTTATAAATAAAAAAATATTCAAAAGTTCTACAACATAAATTGTGTTGAACACTTTTTAATACCGCAGTGTACTGATCTAATTTTATTATGACCATAAACTAAGTAATCAATCAATCAATCAATCAATCAATCTATGTATATATATATATATTGATTGATTGATTGATTACTTAGTTTATATATATATATATATATATATATATGTATTGAGAGAGAGTGAGAGAGAGATGCACGAAGAAGTGCTCTTAGTGACAATAATCAGATGTCTTCTCTTAGCGGCACTGTTTCTTGAGCGGCTATTTAGCCTTAAACTAAAACCCGACCTCAAGTCAAATTCTTGCTTACGAGACATCGCTAAAGATGCAAGTAAAATGGTTGCCTTCTTCTATTGCCCTAGAAAGAACCTGGAACCACTTTCTATCCACTACCTTTGCAAAAGACAGATCAAGAAAAAATTGGTTTTTACTGTTTTTATATTTTGGCCGGGGCTTCTCAGACCACACTCTCTGGCCTCTATTTTGATCAGTCAGTCAGATAAGTGCCATACGTGATAGACGCTTGGGCAATCATGTCTCGAAAGACACATGCCTGACTAGGCATGTGTCTTTCGATTATCCCGCAGTAGGTTGCCATTACTTTTTGCAGTAAGCTGGTTGCAGCCAAGGCTACAGAAGCCAGTTTGTCCTATTATTTTCCCCGTAACTGGAGGGAAGAGACGGATTAATACCTTTCCCAATGGTATTTGAGCGTAAGTGAAAGCAAGGAATTTCACATGACTGACTAGGCAGAAGATTATCCCGCAGTAGGTTGCCATTACTTTTTGCGGTAAGCTGGTTGCAGCCAAGGCTACAGAAGCCAGTTTGTCCTATTATTTAACCCGTAACTGGAGGGAAGAGACGGATTAATACCTTTCCCAATGGTATTTGAGCGTAAGTGAAAGCAAGGAATTTCACATGACTGACTAGGCAGAAGATTATCCCGCAGTAGGTTGCCATTACTTTTTGCGGTAAGCTGGTTGCAGCCAAGGCTACAGAAGCCAGTTTGTCCTATTATTTAACCCGTAACTGGAGGGAAGAGACGGATTAATACCTTTCCCAATGGTATTTGAGCGTAAGTGAAGGCGAGGAATTTAACTGGATTACGAACTAGGCTCCCCGATTTCTCGTTCCGAGTTGATATCCACTGCACCACAACGCACATCCGCTCACTACAATCGTAACCTGTTAAACTCTAGTGTTAATCGTTACCTTCCCTTCTTATCTATACAAACTGCCTTCTAACTTAAACTTCTACGGCGACTGCCTTATAATAATGGGTGAAACAAGGACGTTTTTTCTTAGATTCAAGGCGTGCCGAAGTGCTATATCAACCCTAATATATGACGGTATATGCTAGTCAAGTTTCTTACAGATTGTCATGGTGGCATCACCCATTATAACAGATTGAACTACAGCTACATATACTTCCCCTCACAAGAGGTGGCGAGAGAGTGAGAGATCCGCAGATCAGCATAAGCGGATCAGCGGAGAGCGATATGCAGAGATAGCCAAGACTGCTACCGGACGACCATTGCGAGTCCCAGTTCTAGTATTACTACCTAAGCCGTATTTATCGTTCTACTAACAGAGTTCCAAGTATTTGTATTTTGCTGTGTTTAATATATATATCGTTATTTCCTAGTTTGGTTGTTGCTGTATTATTTATTTCTGGCCTCTTAACCGGGTCCACTACATATATATATCTGCATTCTCTAACTATGACCCCAAAATTTTTTGGCTTCCTGGGAGCTGTTTTTGTGATGAAAAATATTTCATCAGTAAAACAAAAATGTTCTGCTTTGTAGTTTCTCAAGAAACAGTCACATGTCTACGAGATCGTCTGATAAACCCACCACAAACCAATCGTCATGGTGGCATCACCCATTCAACGGACTGAACTCTTCCATCTACTACATATACTTACCCTCACAAGAGGTGGGAACCATGATAAGCAGAAGGGCAGCGATAGGCAGAGACAGAACGAGATAGCCAAGACTGCTACCGTAATGACTATTGCAAGTCCCAGTTCTAGTATTACTACCTAACCCGTATTTATCGTTCTACTAACATAGTTCCAAGTATTTGTATTTTGCTGTGTTTAATATATATATCGTTATTACCGATTTTGGTTGTGTTGTGGGGTAGTTTTCGCACTGAAGGTTATAATCGTGCTATGTCGGTTGCTAATTGACTTAACGCACCCTAAATGTTAGGAACTTGGTAATCTTCCACTGTAAGCTGCCTTCTTAGTATTTGGCTAACTGTCGACTAATATCAAACGCCTAGTAGTTCTATTGAACTCCAATAGAACTCTAAAGAACTGTCTAGAATTTCTAAGAACTTCCCAAGAACTTCTCAAGAACTTCTCGAGTTAACTTCCTGTTAACTCTTATTAATATAGGAGGGAGAGTCCATTATCTGAGTGTGTTTCCCCATAACAGGCTTTTGTTGTATTATTTCTTAATGGACTTCTTAACCGGGTCCACGACACAGATGACGTTAAGACTGGAGACAGCAGAGACGTGAGTTTGTGTTTTTATTGCAATCGTTTACTTTAAATTCGCATGATTGTTTTTCAGTCTGTGTCCTTTTAACTTTTCTTTTATATTTTGTTTGATTTCAGTTTTGGAGATCCAGGCAATTTTTCTTCCTTTTTCTGATTTCATCATATTTTTCTTTTAAAAAAATAAATTGAAAAAAATTACTTTGTTTTGCAGCCTTTTTCTTATTCCGTTCCCGTCAACCACCTCGTCCTATCTGACTTTACACACCTTATCCCCAGTACCCTCATGACTCAATATCACCGCTCCCCTCCAAAATAATTTCACTCGTTTTCCATCCACGTAAATAAATGGAAAACTGTCATCAAAAATTTGAATATCTTTTTTTGTGAGAGGGTAATCAAAAAAAAAAAAACAATTTCAAACATCCACTTTCTATTGAACGTGTTTTTTTGGTCTGTTTGTTTTTCGACAAAAATAAGACTAAAAAATCAAGATAAAATTCGATTTAAAAATTACTTAGAAAACAAAACAAATAAACCCCGTTACGAACATTGGAATTTTATTGACTAAACTATCTCCCTTGGTAATCCTCAGAAATTTTTTTCTTCGTGATTAAATTTGACTTTATGAAGCTGCTCGTTCTACCCGACCCATCGAAGATTATCGCTACTTTTTTCAGATAGTTTCCATTATCTCTCTCTCTCTCTCTCTCTCTCTCTATATATATATATATATATATATATAAAAGGCAATCTGTGAGTCTGTGTGTGACTGTTCCCTATGCACGCCTACATTTTTTAAGCTACGCCATTCAAACTTTCTAAGGACACTTATCTACAGGGAAGCGAGGTCAACACATACTTTTTGAGTTTAAGTTCAGGAATTTTCTCTTTCACACTTTTTGTTCAGTGTAGATGATTGGTGCCGATTGTTTACATTTGCTCCGTAAAACATCTAAGATCTAAGATGGTTGCTGAATTACGTCACAGAAATCAAATTACACGTGTCAAACGCGAATAAATATCTTTTATTAAAAAAAGAAATGTATTTTTAAACAAAAACAAACTATGTAAAAAAAGTACCAATGGTTAATTTAATTATTCAAGTCTTTTTTTTTTTTAGATTTAATATTTCATAATTCAGAAAATAAAATTAAAAAAATAAAGCTTTTTTTTTTTGCTAAATATTTCATGCAGGAAATCAAATGTCTGTAATTCGGGTGGCATTAATGTAACTTTTTCCTCTAAAATTAAATGTTTACATTTTTAAATATTCTTCAAAAATTTCGGAACTGAGAGTGTAATAGTTTTTATATTTCTAATTTCCATCTACTCTTCTCATTGGCATCTTCTACTATTAAAATGTTCTGAGATGCACGGGCAACGCCGGGCTATGATGCTAGTATACATTATTTGAAACAACCAATGCTATTCGGAGCCTCCAGAATATAAGCAATTGTTAGTCAAGATTTGGTATTTAGGGATTAACAAAAATTCATAGTTACCTTCCGAAGATTAGATATAAGTAATTATATTTGTCTATATTCTATTTTTGTACTAAAAACAATTATTCATAACTAAAAGAAATAATACCATTTCTCTATACTTTATTATTTTTAATCATTTCACTCCAATCAAGGGATTTTACTGCCACTGTTGCGCAGTGGTTTACATAGAGGAAAATGATGAGAAAGAAGGGTTTGTTATAGGGGATGTCAGGAGGCGGGTTATAAACAGATGAGATTACAGGTGCAATTGGGGTTGAGTGGATGGAAAAAAGAGCTCGAGAGAAAGGATACGAGTTAGTGAGATAGGAGATGTCTATTGACCTTACATTTAGATTCCTGGAGATTGTAACTCTCGGGGAAGCAAGTATATGTAAGGGAATTCCACAGACGGAAAGTGCGTGAAAAGAAGCTGTTAGAGTAGAAATTGCGGCTACATTTTATCGGTTTCACTGTAAAAGGGTGGGACCTAGTTGCTAGTCTTATGCATAGCTGGCACCAATGAGCTAAGTTCATTGAAGCAGAATCCGTGAAAGTATTTGGCACAGAGAAGCCACGTCACACAGATGAGAGAGCGACTGCAGCCGAGCTGCCAAGTCAGTGTCGATCACATTACATATTCTTCATTGGATTTTCTCAAGAATCCCGAGGTGAATAGCAGGGGCACCCAACCAGATGTGGCAGCAGTATTCAATACACGGGCGGATGATAAATTTACATATGTGCAGGATGGACTCAAACGGGAAAAACTTCCGGGCCCTGCACAGAGAACCAAATTTCTTAGCAGCGGATTTAGCTATGGATTTGATTCCACTTGATTTTCATTCCACTTGAGGCCCGCTGAGAGTGTGAGGCCAAGGAGGCGTACTCTTTTGTTTTCAGGAAGGCTAGCCTGATCCATGCTAAGGGAGCGATTGTCTACGATGGTTAATAGCAGCTTCGTTTTGGAAGCATTAAAATTTATGTGCCATTTCTTCCCTCAGTCAACCGCGGATTGGAGGTCCTTCTGAAGCTCAGCAGTTATAAAAATAAAAATAAAAATAAGCTTTTTGAAGAGAGTTGTCAGTTGAAAAAGGGAATTTCTGGCATAATCAACTCCAGCTTTGATTCGTGGATTATTATATCCAACCAAAGAATTTCTATGAAAAGTTACCGAACAAAAAAAAAAAAAAAAAAAGAAAGACCAAAGGAAGACCCACTGGAATTAAGTTGGTAAATAGAGTTTTTGAATATTTTCATTGACCAAACTAAAAATTATTCTATATATATACATATATTTGTGAATTTCAAGTAATAGGAATTAAATTACTTCGCTAGCCCTAATGTGGTAAAGATACTTGATTCCCACCTTTCTTTCTCCCTCGTGACAATTCGACAGTATACCCAGACTTCTACGTATACTATTTTTGTTCCACAGTTATAGCTTTGTACATATTTTAATTTTGTAGTTTTAGAAAATTAAATATCTGTTTGGGATTTAGCTCTGTATTTTGGTAAATTATTTTCTTTTCTTTTGTTACAACTTTTAACACGTAACATCGTCGCAGACTCAATATGACACTAAGGAGAAGAGGAACGAAAGGAAAACAACAACAACCAGACATCTTTAACTGATTTCTAAAAAACTAACGTCCGATAATTACAATTTCCTTTATTGATTCACCTTTCTCTTCACTCTCTCATCGACGACCATAAAATAAAGGGAGAGAAGAATAGACTTTATTGATAACGTGTTAATCTTTCTACACATACATATTTTGCTACTTTTTCTTCTATATGCTCTGTCCCTTTAGGACGTAGCCGATCATGGCTTTCCCCGTTTCCCTATCACTAATGGTTCTTAGCACGATTTCTCCTGTTACACAACCCAAACCCCGCTCTGCCATCCACTAGCTCAAGCCTATAAATCAAGAATATAAATGAATAGACACTAGCATGACCACAAAAATGAGGGATCAATTTATATATTAATTATAATATAGAATTGATCCCGGATTTTATACCCACGTTTTAATTTCTTATAAACAGTTGGCATATATATTCTTCTTTTATGTGCCCTGTCCCTTCAGGACGTGGGCGATCATGGCTTTCCCCGTCTCCCTATCACTGGTGGCTCTTAGCACGCCTTCTCCTGTTACACCACCAAAACCCAGTTCTGTCATCCACTATCTCAAGGCCATAAATCTAGAATATAAATGTATCGAAACTAGCATTGCCACAAAATGAGGGATCAGTTTATATATTGATTATAATATAGAATTGATCCCTTTTTATATCCACATTATAATTTCTTATAAACAGTTGACATATATATTCTTCTTCTATGTGCCCTGTCCCTTCAAGACATAGGTGATCATGGCTTCCCCGTTTCCCTAACCCTGGTGGTTCTGAGCACGCCTTCTGTTACACCATGGAACCCTCGTTCCGTCATCCACCTGATTAGGTTTTTCAAATATGTTATCCGTTTCTTTCCCCTGTCTCTTTTTCTCTCAATATAGCCTGTTAGTATCAGATTCTCCAAGCCCTCCTTCCTCATTGCATGTCCCAAGAACTTCAGCTGTCTCTTCCTGATGTGCAGTATTAATTTTCTTTTTGTTTCCATCATTTCTAAGACATCATCATTGCTCACATGATATTCGCAGCATCCTTTTGTTGAACCACATTTCAGTTGCTTCAAGTTTTTCCTTCATCTTTGAGGATATTGTCCATCATTCACTGCCATATTGAAGAACGGACAACACATTGCAATCCTGTACTCTCTTCCTTGTTTCTAGCAAAATTGTCCTGTTTCTTAATACCTTACTCAACATCTGGAATGCTTCCTTCGCCATGCCAATTCGCCTTCGGTTCTCTGTGTCGCACTTTCCGTCTTCTGTTAGAACACTTCCCAGATATTTAATTTTTTTTCCCTGCTTGATTCTAGTATCCCCGACCTGTATTTGGGATGTTGGGCTGCCCTTTTTACAGAAGACCATGTATTCGGTTTTCTTGCAGTTTATTTCTAGTCCTTTCTTGTCACTCTCTTCAGCTACTTTCTATAGAAGGTCTTGTAGTTTCCTTTCTGTGTCTGCTATCAGCACTGGATCATCTGCGCACCTTAGGGTGTTTAAATTGTGGCCTCCGATTACGAATCCAGGCATATCTTCTAGGGTCCTCAAAATATTCTCGCTGTACAAGTTGAACAGATCCAGTGAAAAGACACATCCTTGTCTTACGCCCCTTTCCATCTTTGTATATCTGCTAAATTCAGTACCTGTCTGTATGCAAGCGTTTTGCTGCCAGTAAAGATTCTTGATTACTCTCAAGTCTTTCCAAAATATGTCAAGGAATTCATTTAACTTCTGACTACCATATCTGTGGAACACTTAACTACGTATATTTTTTCTGTTATTTTTCACTCACACTCTCTTTTTCATCTTAAACTGATCGTCCCTTTTCCTTTTCATCAGCAGAGGACACAAAAAGAAAAAGAAAGATTTACCTAATACTCAGCGAAACAGATACTTTTTTGTTCAAACCACATTCGCTTGGATCTAAGAAACATTATTTTCTATCAAACAAGATATAAAAATATACAAATTGTTTATTTAGCATGTATGTTATAACCCGGATATAAAAGAAACTCAGATATAAGAGAGATATTCTTTTGTCTCAAATTAGAGCCTGTGGTAATGTATATAAAGTAGACAAACCCGGATATAAGAGAGATTTTATCTGGTCCCAAATTAGAGCCTGTGGTAATGTATATAAAATAGACAAAACACGGATATAAGATAAACCCGGATATAAGATAACCTTTATCCGGTCCCGACAACTCTCTTATATGAGGGTTACACACTTCCGGGTGAATTAGTTTTTTTTTTTTTTGAAAGGCGCAGAAATCAGTGAGGCGAAAGAACCGACAGAGAGCTCCGTGTCTGACTCAACCAATATAAAAGAAAGAAGAAGGAAAGAAAAAAAAACAGCGACAAGATATCCTCAACTGCCCATAAAACTTTTACATCTCTCGCCGGACAGAAAAGGGAAAGGAACACAGACTTTATTAGTTAAGTAGACTGAGATCCGAAGGCGAATTGACATGGCAAAGGACGCGTTCCAGAAGATGAGCAAAATACTAACACACAGGAAAATCTCAATAGAAACGAAGAAAAGAGTGCTGGACTGCTAGATGGTGTCAGTTCTTCAATACGGCAGTGAATGCTGGACAATATCATCGAAAATGAGGACAAAACTGGAAGCGGCCGAAATGTGGTTCTACAGAAGGATGCTACGGATATCGTGGACTGAGCATACAAGCAACGACTTGGTGTTAGAAAGAATGGCAACAAAAAGGAAACTGATGCTGAGCATCAGGAAGAGACAACTGAAGTTCCTGGGACAGGTTGAGGAAGGAAAGCCTGGAGAACCTGATATTGACTGGTCAGATAGAAGGAAGGAGAGACAGAGGAAGGCAGCGGATAACATATTTGCAGGGCCTGATCAGGTGGATGACGGAACGGGGGTTGCAGGAGCAACAGGAGCAAACATACTAAGAGCCACAAGAGCCACTAAGAGCCACATACTAAGAGCCACAATACTAACACACAGGAAATTCTCACTGGTAACAAAGAAAAGAGTGCTGGACTGCTACGTGATGTCAGTTCTTCAATACGGCAGTGAATGCTGGACAATATCATCGAAAATGAGGACAAAACTGGAGGCGGCCGAAATGTGGTTCTACAGAAGGATGCTACGGATATTGTGGACTGAGCAAGCAAGCAACGATGAGGTGTTGGAAATAATGGACATAAAGTAGGGGATCAGTTCCATATTACAATCAATATATAAACTGACCCCTCATTTTGTGGTCAGAGCAGTTTCTATACATTTATATTCCTGTGATCCAAAGGCACAAGGATTCATTCCAGGAGCTAAGAAGAGTATTAAGTAACAGAACAATTTCACTAGAAACAAAGAAAAGAGTGTTGGAGTGCTATGTGATGTCAGTTCTTCAATACGGCAGTGAATGCTGGACAATATCATCGAAAATGAGGACAAAACTGGAAGCATCCAAAACCTGTTTCTACAGAAGGATGCTACGGATATCGTGGACTGAGCATACAAGCAACGACGAGGTGTTGGAAAGAATGGCAACAAAAATGAAATTGATACTGAGCATCAGGAAGAGACAACTGAAGTTCCTGGGACACGCAATGGGGAAGGAGAGCCTGGAGAACCTGATACTGACGTGTTAGATAGAAGGAAGGAGAGACATAGGAAGGCAGCGGATAACGTATTTGCAGGGTCTGATCAGGTGGATGACGGAACGGGGGTTGCCACGAGCAACAGGAGCAAACATACTAAGAGCCACAAGGGATAGGGAGACATGGAGAACCATGATCGCCTAGGTCCTGAAGGGACAGGGCATATAGAAGAAGAAGAAAACTGATTAAAGTTTTTACACAAACGCATTCTGCTACTTACTAGTATTTCTATTTGACCCTTTTCCCTCTCTTCGGTTATTTCTCACGCACACTCTCTTTTTCACCTTAAATTGATAGACACTTTCCTTTTCCACCTACTTAGCGGTGGGCACATAAAAAAGAAACTAACATTATTCTACTACTCTGTTGAATTACATACAGCAAAACATAGACACTTTTTTGTTCAAACCACATTCGCTTAAATCTAAAAGACATTTTCCTCCAAACAAATTATACAAAACAATACACAAATTGTTTATTCTGTATATATGTTATTAGATATACTATTTTCTAATTTTATATAAACATTTCTTATTGCGTTGTCTTTTCTTTAAATTTGAGTTGTATTTTGGGGACGGGATATCCCGCATTAAATTCTCCCTTTTAACCCAGGTGTTCTGTACTCAACAATACCAACAGCCAGTGGTATATAACAGTAGAACTCGTGATGAGCTTGTTTTTCCATGCATTAATTTAAATCAGATTCATAAGCAAATTCAAATAGAAAAACCGTGAATTTATATTTATTGTCTAGCATTTATAATTATTTTAAATACAAACGTTTATTCATATCGCCCAGAATATAAGCTTTTATAATTCACTATTTTATAGTTATATTTGTTTTATTATTAAACTAGCATTACACCCGGCGTTGCTCGGGTGTAATGAAAGCTTTAAAACTAATCCATGGTCGTGGAGCTCAGACACTTTGGACGTTGGCACGAATGACTAAAAAGCGAAACCTTAGACTGAATGAAAAATGAATGGATGTAAGTCAAATTTTGATTTCCTGGTATCGATATTAAATAAGTTTTTTTTGTCGTAAACTGAATTTTGAAGGCTAAATAAATCCTCTGAGTAAATGGTATGATGGCTGAGACTAAGAACTACAATTATACCTACTTAGAACCAAACCCGAAACAAAAACTAAAATAAAAGGGCTGAAAAAAATACAAACATACAGGCATATAAACAGACACACACACACAAACATCTTGCCTTTAATATATATATATATATATATATATATATATATATATATATATATATATATATATTATCGATTTTCTGCACTATTGTAAAAACAGCAACCTTGAAACTTCTGAATATCGTTTCTTATGTCTTTGTCTATTAGTGTATTTGTCTATTAGTGTTTTCCTTTCTGCACCTCTTGCTAACCTTTTCCAACAAAATACACTTCACTCTAATCTCAAAATATTTATCACCGAGCGCAAATTTTCACGATGAAAAATTTCATGATTTTCAATTATTATCGTCTAACGAAAATTTAACATTTCAAATTAATGTTGCCGAAAGCGTATACTATTTTAAGTTCTTCTTCCAGACGAGCGATAGGTCTTCCAACGTGACCGTTTGTTTAATGGCGTCAGTCACTGCTGGTTTGTGCTACTATCTACGCAGGAAATGCGGGAGATGTTTTTGTTTAGTTCATTCACTTTATTTTGTTTTACGGTAAATCGACCTCGATGGGTTATTTAATACCGACAATAGTTTTAGAATTATTTCATATGAACAAAAGGATTCTTTGCAAAAAATCAAATTGTAAATAAATTTTCACTGACGTATTTGTGCAAAAAGTATTTCGTTGAGAGTCAAGCTGGCAATTTTTTCCTGAACGGTTTGGTTTACGGCATATTAGTCTCAATAGTTATTTAATACCGACAATAGTTTTAGAATTATTTCGTATGAACAAAAGGATTCTTTGCAAAAAATCAATTTGTAAATAAGTTTTCACTGACGTATTTGTGCAAAAAGTATTTCGTTGAGAGTCCAGCTGGCAATTATTTCCTGAACGGTTTGGTTTACGGCATATCAGTCTCAATAGTTATTTAATACCGACAAGATTTTTACAACAGATTCCTATGAATAGTATATGTATTCTTTGTAAGAAACCAGTTTGTAGATCCGGTTTAACGACATTTTTGGAAAGGATTTTGTCGAGAGTTCAATGTATTGCTAGTAATTTTATTCATAAAATGATTGCTGGTATTTTCAATAAAAAATTGTATTTAGTTTTCATAGTTTGAAACCCCAGATTTGAAGCTAACTATTCACCCGTATTTGAGACCGTAACAAGGGCTACTACTCCGGGTCAGTGTGTATTTTGGAACAACAGCATTTTTTGATCGTTTCGCCACAAGCAAGGCGGTACCGCCACTGGTTTGCAGGGGGCTACATAAGAAAAAATTGAACGTTTAGACGTGAGAAGAGCAAAGAGAAAGACGAACAGGTTCAAGGGGTGTCAGAGAAAGGGCAAAGAAAAGATGGGAATACCGAGGGTAGAGTGAGAAAGGAAAAAGAACAAGATAGACAGGGTGATGGGGAAAAGACAAGGGAAGGATCGGTGTCCTTGGAATTTGTATTGCATTTAAATTATTGAATAATGTAGCCAGCAGGGAAGCAAGTATACTGAAGGGAGCTTCACAGGCAGGAAGTGCGAGAATAGAAGCTGTTGAGTAGAAGTGGTGGCTGCATTTGTTTGATTTAACTGTAAAAAGCTGGGACCTTTTTTGTTACTCTGATTTAAGAAATGGTTCTACAAAACCTCCCAATGAAAGGCCTTACTGCCTGATGCAGTTTATTGTCTAATTGGGGACCCAGTTCACCAAATTAAGAGGTTATGTCTCTGCAGAAATGCAGTCGGCGTATTCTGAAGCCCCAGCCGGCAAGACCTTACTGCCTGATGCAGTTTATCGTCTCATTGGGGACCCAGTTCGCCGAATTAGGAGGTTATGTCTCTGCAGAAATGCAATCGGCGTATTCTGAAGCCCCAGCCGGCAAGGACTTACTGCCGGATGCAGTTTATCGTCTCATTGGGGACCCAGTTCGCCCAATTAGGAGGTTATGTCTCTGCAGAAATGCAGTCGGCGTATTCTGAAGCCCCCAGCCGGCAAGGCGCTAATGTTTCTGTAGCATCTAATTTCTAACGCCTTTGATACATAAACAATTTTGAAACATGGGCTGTTTTTAGTAAAGATAATTTGTAAAATACAAACTCGCCTTTTCTATTAACAATTCAGAGTCAATATCCATTACACTATCTGCACATTGAAGCATAGAGCAGCTTATATCCCAAAGCAGTCACCCATTCAAGCTCGACGTTGCTCAACTTCGATGATCGGACAGGAACCGATGTTTCAACGCTATATAGCCATATGCTTTATGTTGTAGATTCTGGGTGAGCAACCGCACAAAATAATGAAGAACAAAAACAGATAGATAGATAGATAGATAGATAGATAGATAGATAGATAGATAGATAGATAGATAGATAGATGTTGTGGATTCCGGGTGAGGAACCGCACAAAATAATGTACAACAAAAATAGATAGATAGATAGATAGATAGATAGATAGATAGATAGATAGATAGATGTTGTGGATTCCGGGTGAGGAACCGCACAATATAATGAAGAACATAGATAGATAGATAGATAGATAGATAGATAGATAGATAGATAGATAGATAGATAGATAGATAGATAGATAGATGTTGTGGATTCCGGGTGAGCAACCGCACCAAATAATGAACAAAAACAGATATGGAGATAGAAAAGTAGGTTATATTGAACGTCATATACACACTTGAACGCAGGTTAGTAAATCCAGGAATACTATTAGTAAGAAATAAATATATAAGTCTTGAAGTGAAGTCGTTGGAAATAGTATATCCGTGTATATTATTCTAGCTGAGTTGATCTCAGAGCTCGTCTGACTTCTGATGAGGTAGTCTCTGGGTAACTTCGGTATCTCTCTGTAACTTACGTATCAGTTCCGGTATTCTTCGATAACTCGCACGGATCTCTACGATTACTCTCAACTCTCAACTCCTGTTCTCTCTATGGAAGGAGTATAAGTATACTCAGTCGAGTCCATTATCATATACAAAGGGGAGATCCCACAACACTTTATTATAATAAGAAATGTAGTAATGACATATGTTATCATGCAACTTGATTTCATCCTGGCTGATATAGATATTATAGACAAAACCTTTCGATCAAGTACTGTATGGTCATCATCAGGTGTTCATAGATTGAATGATATGGAATATCTGCTGATTATTGTTATACTCTCTCCGTGATATAAATTTATTGTTCTGTCCTCTGTTTATGCTTTCCTACCTAATCTAATTGATTGATGAATTCGTGTTCTACAGTTTAATTTTGCAGGTTATTTAAAGCCCAGAAATATTTTTACATTGTAAGAATTTTTCATTAAAATAGTTAACTGACGAAAATCTTACTAATTGTTATGTCGTGAGTAAGAATAAATAACTCAACAACAGGAATAGGTTAATTGTTGTATTCCGTGAAAATAGTATTTACAAAGGTTCTTAGTATCCAATACAAGAATAAAGGTTAATCGTCTCAACCGTCGTAAGACGTAGTATGAGCAATGGGTACTTCCGGGTCGTCACCGGAAGTCTACGACTGATTTGTCGATCGGCTGCTCGGCACACTCTCCTACGTAGATGCCACCATTACTTTACATAGTAATGGAATAGTCCATTGTAGCCGAATAGGCGGGGGCGTCCCAACACTAATTAACCCATAGCTAGAGGGGAAAAGGAAAAACATACTTTTCCCAATTATATTTGCGTTTAAGTGAAATCAACAAACTCAGCTGAAATTAGAACTCTGTTCGCCGATTGACAATTCAGAGCCATTATCCTTACACCCTCTACACATCCAAGATTAGAGCAGAAGGTATTAACTAGCTGTCGCCCCTCTAGGTATAGACCAGGCTCGAAGTTGCTTACCTTCACTGATCATTCGATAAATGTGGTTCCAACCTAATGTGTGCATAATTTTGATTTCAGCATTCACTTCACGATAGATAATTCTTTCAATACGCTTATTTCTTGTTTGATGAGGTCTCTCACTGAGTCGCTTTGGATATCTGTAAATGTAGGATTCGTGGATAGTTCTGTAGAATTTAATTTGGATTTTTTAAACGGATTTATTTTTTTGATAAATTCTTAGTTTTGTTTTTAGTTTTTTTTTTTAGAAACGACTTAAAATTATATATTTGTAGATATTTATTTATTTTTAAACGAATCGTGATTAATTCTTAGTCGAGTCTTTTTTTTCTTCTAATAAATTTTTTTTTCGATAGATAAATTGTTTCATATATTTTCGGACGAGTTTATGTACGGTTCGCCTCTAAATGGAAAGTGGCTCTGACTGTTGCCAATCAGAAGCATTTGCAAGGTTTCGTACCCGGCCTAAACGTAATTTTCCAGTGTCTGAAAGCGCTTATCGAGGGTGGGCCAGAAACCGATCATCTCTGGTCGGGTCGGCGCGATGAGGGGTGTATGATGTTGAAAGAACACTTTTTATTATATATATATATATATTGAGCACTCTGGAAAAATAGTAGACTACTCTGGCATGTACGCATCGCTCATTCAATGAATTGAATTAGAGCGCTCTAGCTATTGGGTGCGTAAAATGATATGCGCTAAAAGTCTGCCTACTTCCACCGAACGTCCATAGCCCAGGGGTAAAGTCGCCGACTGACGCCATTTCGGTCGGGTTTCAATTACCGTACTGATGAGCTGTGATACGGCGAAACAGATCTGTCTGCGGAAGACAATATATATATATATATATATATATATATATATATATATGGAAAGTGGCTCTGACTGTCGCCAATCAGAAGCATTTTCAAGGTTTCGTGCCAGGCCCAAACGTTATAATTCTTTTCCAGTGTCTGAAACTGATGATCTCTAGTCGGGTCGGCGCGGTGATGGGGGTATGATGTTGAGAGACCCGAAACCCCCTAGTGACCCACGCAATGACATCACTGACGACACACTCTAGCGCCCCCACTACGGTGCGTATGTTTGAAATAAATTCATAAACATTTTTTAAATAAAGTTTTTTTTTCAATAAATAATTTGTAAAAATAGGAACATATGTTTGAAGCTATTATATAATATAGGCCCTAAATATTTGCAATAACTTTTTCTAAAAAGTCAACTGAAATGCGTTCGTTGTAAGAACGTAAATTTCTCCTACAAGCTATAAATGCAATTTTTATTATTGACTGAACTACATCGCCAATATATTGGTATCTTTTCCAAAGTTTATTCATAAAAGTATAATAATCACATTTAGATTCCTTTTTATAGCAGTCGTTGCAATAAAAAGTTACTTCATTCTACACAGCACTTAAAAACGAAATCTTTGTGTAAAAATACAGACTGCTGCCGTTCATTTATTTCTATCTAAGAAGGATCACAGTTCTTTCTTTTATTCTTGCCAATCGTCGTACTGCCCTGGCCATAACCGGACATCGACAAGACGGTGGTCAAAATTTAACCCCGAGATTTGGTTTATTAGTATACATCAGTAGCGTAGCCCGGTTATAAACAAATTTAAATTACTAGCATTATAGCCCGGCGTTGCTTGGGTGTAATGAAAGCTTTAAAACTAATCCATGGTCGTGGAGCTCAGACTCTTTGGACGTTTGCACGAAAAACTAAAAAGCAATAGTTGTTTCCAGTTAAAGCGAAGCCATAGACTGAAAGAAAAATGAATGGATGTAAGTCAAATTTTGGTTTCCTGGTATCGATATCAAATAAGTTTTTTCGTCGTAAACTGAATTTTGAAGGCTAAATAATTCCTCTGAGTAAATGGTATCATGGCTGAGACTAAGAACTATAATTATATCTACTTAGAGCCAAACCCGAAGCAAAAACTAAAATAAAAGGGCTGAGAAAAATACAGACATACAAGCAGATAAAGAGACACACACACAAACATCATGCCTTATATATATATATATATATATATATTATCGATTTTCTGCATTATTGTTAGAATTGCAACCTTGAAACTTCTGAATATCGTTTCTTATGTCTTTGTCTATGAGTGTATCCAATTTGATTATAATCGGACAACTTCTTTTATAACCCGATTTTTTCGATTATCGATTTTCAATATTTATCAGGGAATATGCGTTGTGGTGTATTGGATATCGACTCGGAACGTGAAATCGGGGAGCCGAGTTCGAATTCCAGCTGAATTCATTGCATTCACTTACGCCCAAATACCCTTGGGAAAGGTATTAATACGTCTATTCCTTCCAGTTATGGGTTAAATAACAGGACAGATTAGGTTCTATTGCCTTGGTCAGCAACCAGTCTACCGCAGAAAGCAATGGCAACCTAGTGCGGGATAATCTTCTGCCCAGTCAGTCATGTCTCTTTCGAGCGTGTATTACGTATGACACTTAACTGACTGATCAGGGGTACCTCGGCACAACACCTAGCTAAGAACACTCGCAGACGCTTATAGTATAACTGTGTACCTTTTCAAGAAAATCGGTTCAGCCGTTTCGGAGTCTATAGGTAACGGACACACACACACACACAAAGAAAGTTACATTTATAAATAACTTTAGATACTGTGTTCAAAATCACATTGCGCAGTGGAATAGCGAATAAAACTCTCCAAAAATTGAAATACGACTAAAAAAATTGTAATCTTTGTAACAAAAAAAATCTTCCTGATAAAAAAAGATGATTTTCAGATGATAAAATTAAATCTTTTTATAATCATATCACCCCAAGCAAAGCATTTTACTACTACTGATGAGTAAAGGGTTACATAGAAGGAAAGTTATGAGAAAGAGTGACAGGTTATAGGGGGTATCAGGAAGTGGGTAAGAGAAGGATGACAATGGTCACAAAGTGAGGGATCAGTTCATATGTTGATTGTAATGTAAAATTGATCCCCCACTTTATATCCACATTATAATAGTATAGAATCTTTTTTTTATAATCATATATCTCCAAGCAAGGCATTTTACTGCCACTGTTGAGCAGGGGATTACATATGAGGAAAGTTATGAGAAAGAGAGACAGGTTATAGGGGATGTCAGGAAGCGGGTAAGAGAACGATGAGAATACTGATGAGAGTGGAGTGGACGGAGAAAGAAACCTGAGAGAGAGAGGATGCAGGTTAGTGAGATAAGAAATGACTATTGACTTTACATTTAAATTCTTACAGATTGTAGCTGTCGGGGAAGTGCAGTGGAAGTGCATTCTACAGGCGGGAAGTGCGAGGAAAGAAGCTGATGAAGTAAAATTTGATTTTCCATTTTATTGGTTTCACAGTAAAGGGGTGGTACCTAGTTGCTAATCTTGTGGCCCGAGTAAATATATATATATAGGGGTCACCAGTGAGCTAAGTTCATCGGAGCAGAAGCCGTGTAAGTATTTGTAGAAAAGACACAGGGAAGCCACATTACGCTGGTGAGAAAGTGACTGCATCTGAGCTGCCAAGATTTTATGCCTAGTATAATATTTAGATCTTCTAATCTAACCATCTTTTCTGACAATTCCCGTTCGTGGAACTTACTTTCTTCTTGTTGCCTAATTCCCTCGTAGCTACAATCTTTAAAAAATTAAATGCAACATCAGTTGTGATCTCCTATCGCTTTTATTCCCATTCATTTCCTATACTTTTTTTCATCATCTCCTGTACCTCGTTTTTTTTTTTTTTTTTTTTTTTTTTTTTAACTGTAACTCCCTGGGCACTAGTAGCAGTCCTGCATTGTTTAGTGTGAAATGGTTCTAAATAAAAAATAATAGTAAGGGGATATCCAAGTAGCTGATTCTCGATCTACATAGAAATGGTTACGAAGAGGACACCATAAAAGAGAAACTTAGACTTTCTTAATGGTGAACAAAAACAACGTTATATAAATTATCTAATGGCAAAAACAGAAGAAAACAGCGAATATTGAGTTTGCCATTAGATAATTTATATAACGTTGTTTTTGTTCACCATTAAGAAAGTCTATGTCTCTCTTTTATGGTGTCCTCTTCGCAACCATTTCTATGTAGATCGAGAATCAGCTACTTGGATATCCCCTCACTATTATTTTTTATTTAGAACCATATTATATAAATTATCTAATGGCAAAAACAGAAGAAAACAGCGAATATTGACTATGACAAAGGAAAGAACGAATTTTAGAAATTAACCCAGATAACCCTCTCCGAACAGTGCAAGTGTATTTTCTAAAGTCATTTAGTGGTAACACGCTGTCGTGAAGAATGACAGTCCGATACTTTCAAAGTTAAACGAATTGAAGGATCCGTTTCAAGATCGGATTATAGGCCAAAGGATCGAATTAATTATTAGATAAAACATTTCAAGTGATACAACCAGTTATGACACCAAAAAGTGAAAATGTTTCTCTTACCAGAGAAGAAATAGACAGCAGTGCCTATAATTACAGAAGTACTTGGATGAGCCGGGAAGAACTAAGAAATGACACTGAAAAAATTATCTTAAAAGAATTCGCAGGATTACTGAAAGGCAAAAATAGTCAGATAAGTTATATAGTAATAAGAGGTGTTGTCTTTTAATTTGTTAATCCTTGTGGGAATAATCAATGAGCGGACCAAAAATAACGTTATTATCAGTGCTGTGTTAAGAGACACACGTGATTAAAGCGTGTTAACGGGATAGTGGTGTTTTCTCTTGGGTTGAGATTATTGACTTTGCGTTAATGATATTAGATTGAAAGCAAAAAAAGAAGAGAAAAAATGCTGTTATATACTGACAACTCTTTTCTATCACCACAAACCAAGGTTGAAAAAGTTAGACAAGGTTATTTGGTATGATAGTCTTATTGAAATAAACCATCTTTTATTTAGAAAAATATTTATTTAAAAAAAAAACAGCTTCTGGGATTGACTTGATTTTCAATAATTTCATACAGTCACCAGAGGAGCTTGCGATCTAACTGCTGCATTTAGGGCACCCCGACGTAGTGTAATGGTTAGCAAGCTTGTCTCGCTAGAACCTATTACAACTGAGTAGTGAGTTCGACTCTACTGGCTACCCCATACACTCGGCCTTGCGCTACATCTAAGCGGCGCTTAGTAAATCAAATTTACCTGGCATATTTTTGCATGGTTTAGGGACCCAAATCATCTCTCAGTTGCGACTCAGTCCTCGAAGACAGAGTGCGGATCAGTTGTAACTCCGTCCGCGAGAATAGGGTTGCTTTTGAGAAAAAAATTACACTGATAGATGCCCGGTCCCGGGGAACAATGTCTCGTGGCAGCGCTACCCCATTGCAGCAGAGTGGGGGACCAGGTGCTCCTCACCGGGGCCAGCTCAACCGGCGTTTGAGAGGACTGGGGAATTTTTGTCCCTGTTCCCGTCCGTACGCGGTCGGGTCCCCACTTTAAAAAAAGACTTTGTGTCGCATGACTCTCCAGGGAGAGAGCAGGGTAAATAACCTTACTGCTGCATTATTTTTTATCATTTCACCCTAAGCAAGGCAAGGCCGCCACCAATGCGCAGGGGGTTACAGAGAAATAAAACACTTGGTATTGAATAAATGATGAATAAAATGAATAAAACACTTGGTATTGAATAAATGATGTTGATTTCAATAAGACTTTCATACCAAATAACCTGGACTAACTTTTTCAACCTTGGTTTGTGGTGATAGAAAAGAGTTGTCAGTATTTATTCATCATAAAACACTTGGTATTGAATAAATGATGAACGGGATTCAAGGAGATAGAAGACGGCAACTGACATCACATTTAATTTTTTGAAGATTGTATATCTTGGAAGAAAGGAAAAGGTAGGAAGTTCCGCAGAATATAACTGCGAGAAAAGAAACTATTCGAGTAGAAAATGCTGTTACAGTTAACAATTTCAACTATTTAAAATTCTGGAAGCTAGATGAAAATCTAGTCAGACAATTAAGTGCCATACATGATACACGCTTGGGCGATCATGTCTCGAGAGAGACATGACTAACTGGGCAGAAGATTATTCCGCAGCAGGTTGTCATTACTTTCTGCGGTAGAGTGGTTGCCAGCCAAAGCTATAGAACCCACAATGTCCTGTTATTTAACCCATAACAGGAGGGAAGAGACTGAGTAATATATTTCCCAAGGGTATTTGCACGTAAGTGAATGTAGAGCTTACAAGTTTTATCCAGAATAATCATCAGAATTATTTGAAGGTTTTCATCAGAAGGTTGACTGCAGGTTGGAATGTGCGGAATAGTGTGGAATAAACGTGGAATAGGGTAGAATAGTGGAAGAATGCAATATACATTTTTCATTTTAAAATAGAAATTTGTTAAAAGGAATAAAATAACAAGTAGTAGTTAATGTTCAATGAGAAAGTTAAAGGTGTCAAGAGTTCGTACAAATGTTCGTAGTAGTAACTTGTTGGAAAGAGATTATGCGTACGCACGGGTATGTATGAACGTTTGTTTAGTAGGAATATCTTTGAATGGAGAAAAAGAAGTAAAAGGAATCAGCACACGAGAAAAAAAAAAGAAAGTGAACAATGTGCAACGTGGTTGAATTTTCTCCCGTTACATTTTAGTTGTTTCGTCTCGCTGCTCCCATCTGACTGACTGGCGCTGACCTGATCTAAGCCTTTATAGTCATTCAGATTTTCACACTGGATCGCTAAGTCCCTTTAGTCTCGCAAATCGCTTTTATTGGTCAGAAAATCAATTTAACATCTACTTGCGAAATCCGGTTTCGAATTCTTTATTTAAGAACATGGTCAATCCTTTTTCTATTTGGGAAAAACCAGGATTTCACACGTCATACTGAAGTTTTGTAAAAGTGCAGAAGAAAGTTGATTTCAATTCTTAATTTTCTATTCGCCACAGAATAACACAGAACCTTCAAAAAGAGCAAACTATCTCCATACGGATAGAAAATAAATTAAATATAGAAAAACAGAACGCGGTATAAGACAAGGCTATGTTTCTCGCTAGACTTTTACAACCTACTTTGGAAGAATAGTGGAATAGCGTGTGGAATAAAGATATATATTTTTCATGTTAAAATAGAAATTTATTAAAAGGAAAGAATAAAAAGAATTCTTAGAATCTTCAATGAGAAAGTTAAGGGTATCAAGATATGTAAAAAATGTTCATCGTAGTAATTGTGAAAGAGTATATGTGTACGTACATATGTATGTATTAGCGTTTGTTTTATAAGAATATCTTTGGATGGAGAAGAAAAGCAGAATGAATCAGCACACGAGAAGGAAAGAGAAAGAGGACAAATGTCCGGGTCACTTGAAGCTTCTCCCGTTACATTTTAGATTGTCGTCTATGCTGCTTCCATGTGTGACTGTCTGTGATTGACTTTGACTGAGGACTTTAAGTCTCTTCAGATTTTCACACAGACTCGCGAAGTCCTCAAGTCTTGCAAGTCGCTCCCATTGGTCAAAAATCAATTTAACACCTACTTGCGAATTCTGGTTTCGACTTTTTCTTTAAACACATGGTCAATCTGGTTTCGACTTTTTCTTTAAACACATGGTCAATCTGGTTTCGACTTTTTCTTTAAACACATGGTCTTTAAAAACATGGTTCTATTTGGGAGAAACCAGGATTTCACACGTCATTGTGAATTTTTTGTAAAAGTGAAGAAGAAGGTTGATTTTGATTCTTAATTTCTTATCCCTACAAATGCTACGGATTTAACTGGGATTCGAACTCAGTTATCCGATTTCTCGTTCCGAGCCGATATCCACTGCGCCACAACGCATATCCACGCTTATATTCACAGGCGGGAAGTGCGAGAGGAAGCTGCAGGAGTAGAATTGTCGTCTGCATTTGGCTAACCTGACTGTGAATGGGTGGGACCCAGTTGCCAGTCTGGTTGCACGAGTAAAACACCTGTTGAGGAGGCACCGGTGACTTAAGTTCGTCCGAGCAGAAGCCATGAAGGTATTTATAGAAGAGACAGAGGGAGGCCACATTTCGACGATGGGGAAGTGGCTGCAGTCGAGTCGCCAGATCAGTACCTATCACATTACAGACTCTCCTTTGGAGGTTGTCAAGAACACTGAGGAGAACGGCAGGGGCACCTGACCATAAATGGCAGCAGTACTCCATGCACGGACGGATGGTTGACTTGTATATATGCAGGATGGATTCAGGTGGAAAAAACTTGGCAATAAATACTAAAAAATAGTATGAAATACATCATTTTTTAAAAAACTGGAGTTGCCTAATAATTATGGCCGGTAGTGTATATACGACTATATTTTATGTGGATTCTAAGATAGCACTTAATAATTCACAGTATATTGCAAATTTGCATACACTGAAAGCAGGCAAGGTTAGTGTAAAGAGGAAATTGCCATTTAATGAAAATGACAATATCAACACCGACACGGAGTTTTCGTTGGGGTCTCTATTTTTCGTTTTGATAAATACAGTCAAATACATCTCCCAACACACGATAAAAATACTATCAAAAGACGCATTGTACACTTCTATTAGATCTAATATAATGGGGATAACCGTCCGTGGCTCAACTACGTCGGACAATCAATATTATCTCAGTGTTCATAATTACATCCATAGCAGCTGAAATTTATATAGCGTTAATTTCAACCTGATTTTGCTTTCCCTTACATAAAAACTATCATAATGGTACGATCTCACGCAAGATTACGGTGTTATTTCACTTTTTATTTGAGGTTACTTAGTTTTCTATCTATAATACAGACGTATTATAGATAAAAATTACTTTCTTAGCGGTTTCTATTAACGTTCAAATAATTCCGTATAAAGCACTTCAACAAAGACTCTTGTTTTTTTTAATCATATCACCCCGATTAAGGCGGTAAGGCCACTGAAGCACAGGGGGCTATGTAGGAATGAAAAGATTGAAAAAGAGAAAGCCGGAAACCACATCCTAAACAGGGAACAAGGGATGAACCTCTTCACCTGTGCAATAGACGTGGGTAGAGTTTGAACCGGGCGATAGTTTAGTCTATCTACTCCAATTGAGAAAAAAAAAAAAACAGAAAAGAAAAGAGTGAAAAGATTGAAAAAGAGAAAGCCGAAAACCACATCCTAAACAATGAACAAGCGATGAGCCTCTTCACCTGTTCAATAGACGTGGGTGGAGTGTGAACCGGGCGATAGTTTAGTCTATCTACTCCAATTGAGAAAAAAAAAGAAAAGAAAAAAGTGAAAAGATTGGAAAAGAGAAAACCGGAAACCACATCCTAAACAAGGAACAAGGTATGAGCCTCTTCACCTGTTCAATAGACGTGGGTGGAGTGTGAACCGGGCGATAGTTTAGTCTATCTACTCCAATTGAGAAAAAAAAAAAAACAGAAAAGAAAAGAGTGAAAAGATTGGAAAAGAGAAAGCCGGAAACCACATCCTAAACAAGGAACAAGGTATGAGCCACTTCACCTGTTCAATAGACGTGGTTTAAGTTTGAACCGGGCGATAGTTTAGTCTATCTACTCCAATTGAGAAAAAGAAAAAAGAAAAGAGTGAAAAAATTGGAAAAGAGAAAACCAGAAACCACATCCTAAACAAGGAACAAGGGATGAGACTCTTCACCTGTGCAATAGACGTGGGTGGAGTGTGAACCGGGCGATAGTTTAGTCTATCTACTCCAATTGAGAAAAAGAAAAAAGAAAAGAGTGAAAAGATTGGAAAAGAGAAAACCGGAAACCACATCCTAAACAAGGAACAAGGGATGAGACTCTTCACCTGTTCAATAGACGTGGGTGAAGTTTGAACCGGGCGATAGTTTAGTCTATCTACTCCAACTAAAAAAAAAATGTAATGAATAATATCAATGACACTGAATTTATCCAGTTTTTATTTTACAATCTTCTTCTTCTTCTTTTTTATGTACGTTGTCCTTTCGGGACGTAGGCGATCATGTCCTTCCACGTCTCCCTATCCCTGGTGGCTCTTAGCACGCTTTCACCTCTGACGCCTCTCAGTCCCCGTTCTGTCATTCACCCGCTCAGACCCTTCAAATATGTTATCCGCTGCTTTCCTCTGTCTCTTTTTCCCTCTATCTGGCCTGTTAGTATCAGATTCTCCAAGCCCTCCTTCCTCATTGCATGTCCCAGGAACGACGGAAAGGGGGTTGAATATATATATATATATATATATATATATCGAAGATTAAGATATCTTGCTTATAAACAAACGACAATTTGAAATGATTTGTTTGAACATTATTTTTTATCGATACCCTTATTTAAGTAGATATTCTCTTTTATGTTACGGAAAATAACGAAGATTAACGAAACCAGTTATAAACAACCGGCAATTTGAAATGATTTGTTTGAACATTATTTATTATCGATACTAGTATTTAAGTAGTTATTTATTTCTACCGGCCTGATTATTTACGATAAATATTTGTTACGAAAATGTGTGTTATTCAGCATATATATATATATATATATATATATATATATATATCCTTATAAAGAGTAGACGTCATTTTGTTTTCCCAAACCCGAGGAACCTTTCAGCCAACACTTGTCAAGAAAAAAAGTGTAACATTTTTCTTTTTTATTTCACTCTTGTGGAATTATATGTTTACACCCCACTCACATTTTAATATTTTTCAATAAATTTATTTTTTAAACGAATTCCATCTTCTCCCAGTATTGCAAGTATTCCCCTTTTTTGGTCTTGTCCTTTTCTTTGCCCCTTTGTAATTTTGTGCCAACGAAACCCTTGACAAGTGTTGGCTGAAAGGTTCCTCGGGTTTGGGAAAACAAAATGACGTCTACTCTTTTTAAGGCTATTTGTTGTTTCTGCGGGTACAAGTCATTATATATATATATATATATATATATATATATATATATATATATATATATATATATTACGGAAATTAACGAAGATTAACAAAACTGGTTATAAACAAATGACAATTTGAAATGATTTGTTTGAACATTATTTTTGATCGATTTAAGTAGATATTCTGTTTATAACCAAACAGTATTATATATTTATATCAAATTCATTCGAGGTCGAGAGGTCTAAGACGCGCCAGTTCACATGTGGATTGGGGTCGCATGTTCGAATCCTGCCGTATGACACATTTTCGTTACAAAAATTTATCGAAAATAATCAGGCCGGTAGAAATAAATATATAATACTGTTTGATTTTAAACAGAATATCTAATTAAATACGAGTATCGATCAAAAATAATGTTCAAACAAATCATTTCAAATTGTCGGTTGTTTATAACCAGTTTCGTTAATCTTCGTTAATTTCCGTAACATGACGATTATCGTAAATAATCAGGCCGGTAGAAATAAATATATAATACTGTTTGATTATAAACAGAATATCTAATTAAATACGAGTATCGATCAAAAATAATGTTCAAACAAATCATTTCAAATTGTCGGTTGTTTATAACCAGTTTCGTTAATCTTCATTAATTTCCGTAACATGAAGATTATCGTAAATAATCAGGCCGGTAGAAATAAATATATAATACTGTTTGATTATAAACAGAATATCTAATTAAATACGAGTATCGATCAAAAATAATGTTCAAACAAATCATTTCAAATTGTCGGTTGTTTATAACCAGTTTCGTTAATCTTCATTAATTTCCGTAACATGACGATTATCGTAAATAATCAGGCCGGTAGAAATAAATATATAATACTGTTTGATTATAAACAGAATATCTAATTAAATACGAGTATCGATCAAAAATAATGTTCAAACAAATCATTTCAAATTGTCGGTTGTTTATAACCAGTTTCGTTAATCTTCATTAATTTCCGTAACATGACGATTATCGTAAATAATCAGGCCGGTAGAAATAAATATATAATACTGTTTGATTATAAACAGAATATCTAATTAAATACGAGTATCGATCAAAAATAATGTTCAAACAAATCATTTCAAATTGTCGGTTGTTTATAACCAGTTTCGTTAATCTTCGTTAATTTCCGTAACATGACGATTATCGTAAATAATCAGGCCGGTAGAAATGAATATATAATACTGTTTGATTATAAACAGAATATCTACTTAAATACGAGTATCGATCAAAAATAATGTTCAAACAAATCATTTCAAATTGTCGGTTGTTTATAACCAGTTTCGTTAATCTTCGTTAATTTCCGTAACATGACGATTATCGTAAATAATCAGGCCGGTAGAAATAAATATATAATACTGTTTGATTATAAACAGAATATCTACTTAAATACGAGTATCGATCCAAAATAATGTTCAAACAAATCATTTCAAATATAAGTATCTACATGTGAAAAAACACATATCACATATGTTAACTGCCGCAAAGACAAGTACAAGAAGGAGCACAAGAAAATGTCTTATAAAACACGACCTCTGGCTGCGTCCAGTCATTCTCATTGACCTTTGGCCGATTCTGCCCTCGCTGTGTTGTTGATGTCAGACTAGCCAAACAGGACCGCTTATTACTACTTGATGAGGATGGTCCAGATATGCGAGGGATTGGGATAAGATGAAAACCAAATTCAAGACTGCAACACAGTGTAGATCTCTCTTTAGCTCTCTCTCTCTCTCTCTCTCTCTCTCTCTCTATATATATATATATATATATATATATATATATATATATATATATACAGTATAATTACAAGATTGCAATCAAATCAAAATAAGTGACGGAAAATTAATATAAGTTGGCTGGTATTTCAGTAACACAATAATATTAATTTTTTTTTATTTCTACTGAACGATCAGTTGGTTGAGTTTGCAATATTTCTCTCTCGCTCTCCAGTCTTTTATTTCTAGCAGCAGACTAGTTTTCAGGCCGACTGTATTTCAGACCTCTCTTCCGAACTCTTCTCTCAAGACACGGGAGCCGATTCACTCATTCTCGTATTGCATTCCGATTTCGTTATGCAGCACCCCGACTGGTGTGGGAAACAGGGATGTAAAGTTTTAATTCCCCTCACTTGGTAACCTTTACCACCTTGAAATGAAAACATTTATCCATTTCGACTTCAAATAGAAGTGGAGAAAACACCCTCTCTTTTATTATCTGCCTACTCCTATCAATTGCCATGCTAACTCAGTACACAGAAAATTGTCAAGGACACATATCGACCTAGGGCCACACATTTTCCAAACGCAATGACATATTTTGACTAACTAGCTTTGATAAATTTCGCTTGCTTCTCTCAACGAAATAATTTTCACTCAGTGAATCCTTACATCTGTATTTTCCACTTGTTAACAATTCGGCTAATCTTCCCGACAAAAATAATTATATTCTACAATTTTAGAGAAATCTCTTCTCATCTAATTAATACCAGCCATCTGAAAATAGAGTTACACTTATATATACTTTAAAGATATTTCTAATCTAGAAAAAGCCAATGGCTTGAGGTAGAGTTTTGCTTTGCCCAAGTCTAGCTAGAAAGAAAACAACCTTCTCGTCTGGTTGCTGTCCACGAACTGTCATATGATGTCTAGCACTTGGGTCACTGTATAGAGTTATCTCACGAAGCGGCTGTCATGTGACTCACGTAACTTACCTTGACTAAAGCGAGACAACCGTCTTCTGTACCCCAGTTAAATAAATCCTCCTTTATAATAGTGAATGCTTGCTAATATCCTCACAGATAAATTGGAGACTTCAGATAACAAAAAGGATTAAATTTTACTCAGAAACCATAGAAACGACAGCAAGAAAACGCTATCTTTCAGTAATTCACGTCTAAACTAAATAAAGATGTGGAGGGCTATGAATTAACGTTGAATGACCTTAAACGAAATGAACTAGTGGAGAGTCATGTTCATATAGATTAAAGAGACATGACATTAAAAAACGGACTTAAATGTAGAGGTTTTCTGGGCGTAGCTTAGATATGACACTGGGCTAAAAATATGGGGCCACACAGTGAGGATCGAACTTCGGATTCTGTCGTAATTGATTACACCACATCGAAGTACCTAAAATGGATTTAAATGTGATAGACATTTAAAAAGAACATAATAGAGTATTACCAAAAAAAATGGAAGCTGTTGAGAATCCCAAATACAGTGGAACCTGTCGTATGCGACCACCCCTACTGCCATCAAAACTGATTGCATGCGACAGGTGGTCTCTCACTAAAGGCTCATAATCATAACCTATTTACACCAAGAACGTATATTCCATTCACCAGAATGTACATATTAGAATTTTACAATGTAATCTGGTAATAAATGAATGAGAGCATAAGAAAATGGCGTAACTTTAAAGAAATTTATTCAGCATAATTCATTTTAAAATTTTAAAAAAAAACGTATTTACAACGGTCAACAAGAGAGCAAAATATTTATTCACAAAACATATTTATGAAGTAGATTTACAAACAAGTCAGTTATTGCTTTACTTTTCCTTATTTGTACTATACATTTCTTATAAAATATGCAGGTTGGAAAACTTCGCGACAAATACGTTTTCAGTTTTTTTTTCTTAGAAATAAGTGATATCAAAAGAGAATCAGCTATAATACATGAAGAAAAATACACAACATACCAAAAACTGACAGCGGTCGTGGGTGGGGGTAGAGAAACAGAGAGATAGAGATAGATATACCCAGATAGAAACAGAGTAGATAGATACACAAAATAATAAAGGGACGAAAGAGATCGACATTTGAGAAAGGGACATAATTGTGATTTTCCCAATCCCTGAAATTATCCAAGTCAGTACAGAGACTGTGCAAAATCACTTGAACATGTCAAATGCAATAGATGTTGCACAAATCAGACGATGTTTGACCGTGAGATGAACCCAGGCAATGTACATTTCAACAAGAAATAACTGCTTGTTTCAACACTATAATAAAAAAAAACAACGAGGAAATGTTCCTGGCTTAGTTCAAGGCAAAATGAAATCGATTACTCATTTAGGTTCCCCTAAATTAGAAGTTCAGAGTGTACGATCAAGATAACTAAATGGCTAGTAATAAGAAAAATGACAAACCCAAAATGCCAACTAAAATATGACGCGGTTCGAAACCTGGCTCAGGGTTTATACTGTCAATACGGCACTAGTTATGACGACGTTCTCGGTTTGTTAGACGTGATGGCCTCGTCACAGTAACTGGTCTTCGAGTCGTCTCTTACAACGGTGTTCTTCCTTGCCCACGTTGTGAATTTTGATTTCAAGGAAAACACTTTGAAATCCCGCTAGCTGTATCATTACCACTTCAAACCAGACCGGACACGTGTGCACAACTGAGTTAATAAAAAAAAAAGAACGGCATCAAAATATATGTTGTGGAAGAATCTTTATATATATATATATATATATATATATATATATATATATAAAGCAAACGGAAATAGTATGCAACAGTCGCTGAAATCCTATTCTTACAACGGAGCGAAGCTTTTGTTTGAGAGTAATGTTTGTTCACTTCAATCGGAGATTTCAAGTTTTTCTGCAAGTTTTGACGGTTCAAAACTAAGTCTTATCAGAACTTTTCGCCTTATGGAAACAGCCGAAATTGGGTCTTTGTGAATGTGGCGGTAGATTCGTCTTGTCTCCTTAGCTCGGCGCCACAACCAATCTTCTTTTGACTTTAACTCTTTCTCGGATCTTTCTGTTTCTTTATATCTTCAGCCAGGATTCTATCGAAAGCGCGTTATTTGACTCTAACTCGTTTATGTCGGTCGTCGGCAGGCTTTTTCTACGTTTATTTACACCTTCAGCCAGGACTCTATGGGAAGCGACTAGTCTTTTCGGTCGTGGCTCCTGGTTGAGAACCTCCCTCTCTCAGTCGTTACATCTTGACTGGTCTCAAGGCTCAGCTCTAACTCCAACTGATTTTGGCCTTCTCGGCTCTGGTATTTATACCTGTCCCAAATTCTCTCGATGGGGGCATGACGTACACAGGGTGTCCATGTAAATCAAACCATTAACCAATGAGATTACTCCCAGCTCGCATCATGAGGCGGAGTGATTTTACTCCCTTGGTATGACCAACGAAATAGTAATATTTGTATTGACGTAATTTCTTTTCTTCTTCCTTTTGATTCAACTAATTACGTTAAAAAATCTAGCTTTTAAGTTTATCAATCCCTTCCCAGCGAGATTTATATTTTTTCAAGTTTTCAAATTTACAAATCTTTTCCCAGCGAATTTGGGAATCAAGGATCTGACTTGCTTTAACCTCATTATATGTTCTCGACAGTCGTGTTTTGACTACCTTTATTTTTCAGTCTCACCAGCCGTAAAAATTCAAGGCTTCCAATGGTGTCTTTCTTAGTTATACAATAGCGGCCAGTGATGACCTCTCCTGACCCACAGCACACAGCTGCAAATATATATTTCCCCTTTTTCTTCATTTTTAGCTAGCTTTTCAGATTTTATAAATTTTGTAATAAATATTCTGTTTTCAATTTAACTCATAATACGATTGATTACAAACGATTTTATCACCTATTTGGCTTTATTTCCTCTGTTCATTTTGCGATTTCAAATCTGGAAAATTGATAATACCACTAGTAGTAATTTCTTTCGCTCCGTCGTACTAAACTTAGGATTACATATTTTTCTCCACATTCAATATCATAGTATTATATATTTCCACATGCAATATTATATCATATTTTCCCATATATTCAAACTAGCAGTATAGCCCGGCGTTGCTCGGGTGTAATGAAAGCTTAGAACTAATTCATGGTCCTGGAGCTCAGACACTTTGGACGTTGGCACGAAAGACTAAAAAGCAATAGTCGTTTCCAGTTAAAGCGAAACCGTCTACTGAAAGAAAAATGAATGGATGTAAGTAAAATTTTGATTTCCTGCTATCGATATTAATTAAGTTTTTTCCTCGTAAACCGAATTTTGAAGGCTAAATAAGTCCTCTGAGTAAATGGTATCATGGCTGAGTCTAAGAACTACAATTATACCTACTTAGAGCCAAACCCGAAGCAAAAACTAAAATAAAAGGTCTAAAAAAATACAGACATACAGGCAGATAAACAGACACACACACACATCTTGCCCTATATATATATATATATATAATCGATTTTATGCACTATTGTAAGAACTGCAACCTTGAAACTTCTGAATATCGTTTCTTATGTCTTTGTCTATGAGTGTATCGAATTTGATTAAAATCGGAACACTTCTTCAAAAACCCGATTTTTTCTATTATCGATTTTCGATATTTATCGGGGGTATCTCGACACAAAACCTAGCTAAGAACACTAACAGACGCTTAAAGTACAACTGTGTAAATTTTCAAGAAAACCGGCTCAGCCGTTTCGGAGTCTATAGGTAATGGACACACACACACACACACACACACACACACACACACACACACACAGAGTTCCATTTATAAATCAATTTAGATAGTGTTAAAACAAGTCAGGGAAAATATTATAAAACAAAGAACTAAGGATGGAAAGTGCAACACTGAGATCCAAAGATGCAGTGACATGGACAATGATGCATTTTAAAAGCTAGCCAGAGTACTAAGAGGCAAGAAATCTCACTGGGAACAGAGAAAAGAGTGCTCGACTGCTCTATGATATCTGTACTTCCCTCTGGCAGTAAATGTTGGACGATCTCTTCAAGAATGAATGATAGGCTCAAGGCAGCAGATTCTTCTATGTGCCATGTTCCTTAAGGACGCAGGCGATCATGGCCCTCCACATCTCCCTATCGCTTGTAGCTCCTAACACTCTTTCTCTTGTTCTTCTTCTGCTATGTACAATGTCCCTTCGGGACGCAGGCGATCATGGCCCTCCACAACTCCCTATCCCTTGTAGCTGTTAACAGCCTTTCTCTTGTTCTTCTACTTCTATGTGCCGTGTCCCTTCAGGACGTAGGCGATCATGGCCTTCCTCATCTCCCAATTCCTTGTAGTTCTTAACACCCTTTCTCCTGTTTTACCTCTCAACCGCTATCCATCTGCTTAAGTGCATCAAGTATGTCATGGGTTGCTTCTATCCTTCCCGTGAGCATCAGATTCTCCACGTTCTCTTACTCATTTTTCTTTTTCTTTTATGTGACCTGTCCTTTCAGGACGTAGATGATCATGGCCCTTCACGCCTCTCTATCCCTGGTGGCTCTTAGTACGCCTTCACCTGTTACGCTATGGAACCCTTGTTCCGTCATCCAACTGATTAGGTCCTTCAAATATGTTATCCGCTGCTTCCCTCTGTCTCTTTTTCCCTCTATCTGGCCTGTAAGTATCAGGTTCTCCAAGCCCTCCTTCCTCATTGCATATACCAGGAACTTCAGTTGTCTCTTCCTGATGATCAGTATTAATTTCCTTTTCGTTTCCATCTTTTCTAGGACCTCATCAATGCTTACTTGCTCGATCCATGAGATTTGCAGCATCCTTCTGTAGAACCACATTTTAATTGCCTCAAGTTTTTCCTTCATCTTTGATGATATTGTCCAGCATTCACTGCCATATTGAAGAACTGACAACACATAGCAATCCAGTACTCTCTTCCTTGTTTCTAGCGAAATTGTTCTGTTTCTTGGTACTATTCTCAGCTTCTGGAATGAATCCTTGTGCCTTTGGATCACAGGAATATAATTGTATAGAAACTGCTCTGACCACAAAGTGAGGGGTCAGTTTATGTATTGCTTGTAATATGAACTAATCCCCCACTTTATGTCCAGTATGCTTCCGTAGAACCACATTTCAGCTGCTTCCTGCTTTTACTTCATCTTCGATGATATTGTCCAGCATTCACTGCCATATTGAAGAACTGACAACACATAGCAATCCAGTACTCTCTTCCTTGTTTCTAGAGAAATTGTCCTGTTTCTTAAAGCATGCCGTAAACAGTTTTCGTTTGACAGATTTTTTTTTTTTTTTGCTGTGGAAGCTGTGGTCAACTCTCAAAACGCTACTTCAGGAATCTTTACTCAAAGCGTCAGAATACATTCCGAGCGATTAAAAACCATTTGCAACACTATTTTTTGTATATATTTCCATAAAATCTATTTTTATACTTTCATAGTGTTTTGACTTTTCGTTTCCACCATTTCCAAAACCTCATCATTGCTCACATGATCACAATCCATGATATTCGTAGCATTCTTTATGGTTCTAAATCAGGTTTAGAACACAATTTATCTTTGATTTTCTACTTTAACATCGAACTAAGTGTCGGAAAATGTTATTTCACTTGAGATGAAAAGATTCCAGTCAGACACAGAGACGTTCTGTTTTTTCCTTTCCTATCGCTTCGTGGAACTCTTACCAACAAGTATTTCCGTTTTTTCATTTTCTTAAATATTTTAGTGACAATTCTAGGCGGCGTTTTTTTTTTTAATTTAAAAAAAATGGTAAGCATTTCCTTCTTTCTCTTATTTCCTCTAGCTTTGGGAACCTCGACGTGGCGTAATCTTTAGCACGTTTGTCTCGCTAAAACGTATTACAAATGAGTAGTGAGCAATTTTGCTAGAAACAAAAAGGAGAGTTCTGCATTGCTATGTGATGTCGGTTTTTCAATATGGCAGTGAATGTTGGACAATATCTACGAAGATGAAGGAAAAACTTGAAGAAACTGAAATGTGGTTATACTGAAGCATACTGGATATGAAATGGGGGATCAATTCAATATTACAATCAATATATAAACTGACCCCTCACTTTGTGGTCACATCAATTTCTATACATTTATATTCGTGAGATTCGAAAGCACAAGGGTACATTCCAGAAGTTGAGTAAAGTTGTAAGAAACAGGGCAATTTCACTAGAAACAAAGAGAAGAGTACTTGATTGCTATGTGATGTCGGTTTTTCAATATGGCAGTAAGTGTTGGACAATATCTTCAAAGATGAAGGAAAAACTTGAAGCAGCTGAAATGTGGTTCTACAGAAGGATGTTACGGATATAATAGACCGAGCATGTGAGCAATGATGAGGTTTTGGACAATGATTGGAAAATAATATTAATATCAAGCATCTGGAAGTTCCTGGGACATGCAATGAGGAAGGAGGTGATCAGGTGGATGACGGAACGAGGGTTGCGCCATGCAGGAGAAAGCGTGCTAAGAGCCACCAGTTATAGGGAGATGTGGAAAGCCATGATCACTTATGTCCTGAAAAGACAGAGGCACATAAAAGAAGAAGTTAGTTCGATTCTCACTAAGTACACCATCCTTTAGACCTTTTAACACATTTAAGCGGCGCTTCGAAAATTAAAGGGTTGTCATGGTTACCAAAATTATTTTCCTTAAATCATTACAATTGAGAAGG
>JBBBDQ010001309.1:2330000-2367500 GCA_037127315.1 Ascarosepion bandense
ATCCCCTTACTTGGGATGAAATTCATAAGGAAATAATATTGATAACAATTTTATTTTTAAATCGTATCTGTATCTTACTTAGTTTAGTGTGGGAGTGGGAAACTCCCTAGTCCGTGGCTCACTTGGGAGAAGGATTGAATACTTAGCTCCTAAAGTGTCTCCGAAAATAAGAAATGCAATTAGCCCTGCACTATTTATGAAATCTTGTCACAAATCTTGTGCTTTATTCGGAAATGAGTAGACGCTCTCTTAAATATCTATAAAATCTTGTTTTCTCAGGGAGTAACTCCCCGTTAAAAAGGAGCTAGCCCTTAATCTTAATCTTGTTTTCTCAGGGAGTAACTCCCCGTTAAAAAGGAGCTAGCCCTTAATCTTAATCTTGTTTTCTCAGGGAGTAACTCCCCGTTAAAAAGGGAGCCCCTTAGCCCTTAATCTTAATCTTGTTTTCTCAGGGAGTAACTCCCCGTTAAAAAGGAGCCCTTAAAGCCTCGCTAAAAATACCCTCGATCAATATTCTAAAGGCAGTATATATTCGCTTATTTTATTTTTAATGACGCTTATATCAAACTAGCAGTATAGCCCGGCGTTGCTCGGGTGTAATGAAAGCTTTAAAACTGATCCATGGTCCTTGAGCTCAAATTTTTTGGACGTTGGCACGAAAGACTAAAAAGCAATAGTTGTTTCTAATTAAACCATAGATTGAAAGAAAAATGAATGGATGTAGGTCAAATTTTGATTTCCGGTAACGATGTCAAATAAGTTTTTGGTCGCAAACTGAATTTTGAAGGCGAAATAAGTGCTCTGAGTAAGTGGTATCATGGCTGAGACTAAGAACTACAATTATACCAAAACCCAAAGCAATAACCAAATAAACGGTTGAAAACAAGATTTTGATATAACCCGATAAGTTATCGGGGTATCGATTTAAGTTATCGAAGTCAAATAAGTCATCCAAAGATAAACTAAACTAAGTAAGTCCATGAAAACTTATCGTACCCATCGGGAGTAAAATTGGAGTAAATGAGCCATATTGGTGGCTGAATATCGGTTTTGGATCAGATTAGTTAGAATATCGAGGGTATCGATTTCCGATATCGGGGAAAATGAGTCGTCTGAGAAAATCTACTAATGTTTGAGACTAAAAACTATAGTTTTACCAAGTTAGAGCAAATTCTGCAGTAAGAACCACGAAAGAAGTTCTGAAATCCTGATCTGGATCAGACCTGATCGGATATCGGGTTATCAATTTACAATATCGGGGGGAAATCTAAAACGATAAGTAGCACATGTCCTGACCAGAGGCCTAATGAATATTTGTATGAAGTTTGGTGAGAATCGAATAAAAACTGTATTTGTATAAAGGACATACAGACAGATAGATAGACGCATACACAAACATCTTGCCTTTTATATACATATTTAAATTAATCTCCCCAAGCTATAAATCTCCTTTTGTATTGAACTAGGGTTAAACCTTCTGAATTCCTGTTCTTTAATACCAGATGCTGTAATTATTCAGATAATATTATCGGTGATGATAAAAATGGTACTAACTTCCAAGACTCTTGTATTAAGAGACCCATTAATGCTAATGACTAACCATTCGTATTTGCATCACTTAAACTATTACGACTTTCGCGACGAACGAACGACACATGAATAAAGTAATGTTAGAATCGTAATAATATTAATATTCAGAACAACATGGCTCTTAATAGCGGACTGAAAACTCATTGTTTCAACTCTGTATTTGAAGTCTGTAAACAAAAGAACCATTAATTGATTTTAATAGTCCAGCGAAATATTCTCACTGCCAAGAACAATTAGTCCGGATTTAGTTTTGGCTATCGCTTAAAAAAATGTTTCTCTGCGATGAGGTGATTCGAGTAAATGTGTTTAACATCATTGTCTAATGACACCTCGGCTAATCATCAAAGCAGGAAAAGATGGTATGGGTACATTGCGTAAAAAAAGAAAAAAAAGAAATTTTATTTTTTTGTGTTTTGTTTGTTCTCTTTTTTTTTTTTTTGTTTGGACATTTATTTCTTTCTTTTAGTCGTTGAGGACGGGAAAAAGGAATCCACCTAAGAGGAAATACAAATGCATTTCTTTATTTTTGCATTGTAGCACACGGTATCTCCCAACACCCCAAAAATAAAAATAATAAAAATACGATAAAATAAAATAAAATACTATAAATAAAAAAAATTAAAACAAATATGATTTTGTCGTATAATAACATAGCCAATTCTTGACCAAATGATCTCAATGTTTAAGAAAATGTTTAAAAAAAACAAAAAAACAATTAACTCTTCGGTCTTAACTTCTTTAACACTAAGTTCTTTTATTATTTTTAACGACATATCTGCCTCTATGTGTTATTTAATGCCAAAATCTACATATTTCGAAGAAGATTTTATACCTTCAACTGGAGATAAAATATATTTCTGGGTCATTTTGCTTTAAATCTGTATTGTTGCAAGTTGAAATTGTTTAGCAGCATATCAACCTCTGTTGGTTATTTAATGCCAAAATCTGCATATTTTGAATAATTTTATGTTTTCAAATATATTGTTGGTCAGTCAGTCAGTTAAGTGCCATACGTGATACACGCTTGGGCAATCATGTCTCGAAAGAGACATGACTGACCGGGCAGAAGATTATCCCGCAGTAGGTTGCCATTGCTTTCTGCGGTAGACTGATTAGCAACCAAGGATATAGAACCCAATCTATCCTGCTATTTAACCCATAACTGGAAGGAAGAGACGGATTAATACCTTTCCCAAGGGTATTTGCGCGTAAGTGTATACAATGGATTCAACTGGTCATTTTGCTTTAAATATGGAAGCTGATTTTGTTTAGTGGCATATCGACATCTATGGGTTATTTAATGCCGAAATCTAAATATTTTAAACGACATTTTATGACTGAAACTATAGATAAAATATATTCTTTTGGTACTCTTGCTTTTAATATATATTGTTGCAAGTTGATTTTGTTTAGTGGCAAATCAATCTGTATGGGTTATTTAATGCCCGAATCTAAATATATTAAACATAATTTTATGGCTTCAAATATAGATTTTTTTTTATTTTATGCTTTCATGTTGAATTTCTGTTGTTTTTTTTTAAATATATATTTTATAAATCATGAAATATATTTATGGTAATTTTACGATAAAAATGTATATTTGTATATTTACTGTTGAATTGATTGTTATTTTGCTATAAAAGTGTATTGGTGATCATTTTATTATATAAAAAAATGAACTGTTTTTATTTTATTTTATTTTATTTTTTTTTTTTAATCATTTCACCCCGAGCAAGGCAGAAACGCCACTGATGTGCAGGGGGTTACATAAATGTAAAAAGATTAATTAGAAAAGAGTGAGGAGTACAAGCTAGTTAGAAAGGAACAATAGAAAGCTGAGAAAGCAGGTGCAATGACAGATACATGGGCGCAGAGAAAGGGAAGGTTATACAGGGGAGGGGAGAGAGCTAGAGGCCAGTGGTTAGTAGGTGAGTATTAACTTTGCTTTTAAATTTCTGGAGGTCGTAGCTGTCAGGAAAGCAAGAATACGGGAGTGAGTTCCACAGGCGGGAAGTGCGAGAGAGGAAGCTGCAGGAGTAGAATTGTCGTCTGCGTTTGGCTAACCTGACTGTGAATGGGTGGGACCCAGTTGCCAGTCTGGTTGAACGGGTAAACACCTGTTGAGGAGGCATCAGTGACTTAAGCTCATCCGAGCAGAAGCCATGAAAGTATTTATAGAAGAGGCAGAGGGAGGCCACATATCGACGATGGGGAAAGTGGCTGCAGTCGAGTCGCCAGATCAGTACCTATCACATTACAGACTCTCCTTTGGAGCTTGTCAAGAACACTGAGGAGAACGGCAGGGGCACCTGACCATAAATGGCAGCAGTACTCCATGCACGGACGGATGGTTATTTATTTGGTTGTGTTCCCTATTTGCCCATAGCCGAGACTCTGGTGCTACTCCCAAAGTTCAGGGTGGACCTGGGAACAACTGTAATTAAAAATGCATCCACGTTTCTTCATTCTTCACGTTGCTACTGGATGTAGTTTTTGAAACATACTCAGTACGGTCTGCTAGTTTCGGAGGCCACTCCTGGGTTACGTTAGGAGGCAGTTTATACGGATAGACAAAGTGGGTAACGGTTAAACTCTAGACTTGAACATGTTAAGAACGGAAAAACATCCTCTTAAGAGTCGGATCCGCAGAGCATTGGTTGAAGCTGTTCGAATCGAACTTATTTCTTACGCATGGAATACGGGGGAAATATGGATGATTGGCTACAATCTAAGTGGCATGGAGGACCCTTTCCGTGAAGGTTATGCCTGGCGGAAAAAGGGTTGTTGTAGTGTAGTTCGTACGGCTTCTTTCCCTAAAAGTAACAATAAAGTAGTGAGAGGCTTGCCACATCCCGCATAAGTGAAAGACAGAGACAGAGTTAGTTTTTTTTTTTCAAAGAACAAACCAGAAAAAAAAAATGGAAAAAGAAAATATTCGGAAGACCGTGCAACCGAAAATTTTAACATGTCATGAATACAGATTTTCATGAATCACCCCAACGTGGCGAAATGGTTAGCAAGCTTGTTTTACTTAAAAACCTGTTACATCTGAATAGTGAGTTCGATCCTTACTGGGTGCCCCATACTTTCGGCCTCAGTGGTTACTTAGCAAATTAACGTGTAATGGTTAGCAAGCTTGTCTTATAGACTAAACTATCGCCCGGTTCACACTCCACCCACGTCTATTGAACAAGTGAAGAGGCTCATCCCTTGTTCTCTGTTTAGGATGTGGTTTCCGGCTTTCTCTCTTCCATTCTTTTACCCTTACGTAGCCCCCTGCGCATCAGTGGCGTTATCGCCTTGCTCGGGGTGATATGATTAAAAAAAAATCATTGCAGTTGAATGGTGAGTTAGATTCTCACTGGCTGCCCTGTACTTTCGTCCTTGTGTCGCATCTAAGCTATGCTTATAAAATCACCTCCAAATTTAATATTTGGCGACTTAAAATGTAGAAGTGGAGAGAGAAAAAAAAGTTCCTGCGATTTTACGACAGGAATTGTCTACCCACAATTTGACCCCAAAGAGAGAGGGTTAGGGTGGTAAGAGCGTAAGACAGATTAGACAGAGTTAGTGATTTTGGGGGTTCTTTTTTAAAGAACAAGCAATAAAAAAATTAAAACAAAAAAAAAACGGAAATAGAAAAATATTCGGAAGGGTGGAAAATTATTTGTCACCCATAAAGACTGTTAGACACTTTTGAAATTTTGAAAATCTAACAGAAAGAGGGATAATAAGTTTTTTCGTCGTAAACTGAATTTTGAAGGCTAAATAAGTCCTCTGAGTAAATGGTATCATGACTGAGATTAAGAACTACAATTGTACGTAGTTAGAGCCAAACCCGAAGCAAAAACTAAAATAAAAGGGCTGAAAAAATACAGACATACAAGCAGATAAACTAATACACACACAAACATCTTGCCTTATATATATATATATATATATATTATCGATTTTCTGCACTATTGTAAGAACTGCAACCTTGAAACTTCTGAATAACTTTTTTCTGTCTTTGTCTATGAGTGTATCAATTTGATTGAAATTGGACCACTCTTTCTATAACCCGATTTTTTCGATTATTGATTTCCGATATTTATTTCGGTACAAACCTAGCTAAGAACACTCGCAGACGCTTATAGTACAAATGTGTAAATTTTCAAGAAAATCGGTTCAGTCGTTTCGGAGTCTATAGGTAACGGACACACACACACACACACACACACAGTTCCAAAGATTAGATTAAGTGTCAAAAAACGCAAAATAATTATGTCGATATGACATGGCAACATATGCATTGATGCAACTGTTATTAATCCTGGGAACCAACAGAATATCAGTGAAGTGCCATAGGTGATACACACTTTGGGCGATCATGTCTCGAAAAAAACATGACTGACTGGGTAAAAGATTATCCCGCAGTAGGTTACCATAGATTTCTGAGGTAGACTTGGTTGCAAATCACGTCTATAGAACCCAGTCTAGACTAATATTTTATTCATAGCTAGTGGGTGATCAGATTATTACTTCATAACAATATAAAAATGATCCTCCGCTTTAAGCCAGTAGAAGCCTTAATAATGTTTTTAATTATTATATTTAGTCAGTCAGTTAAGTGCCATACATGATACACGTTATGGGCGATAATGTCTTGAATAACAGGACAGATTAGGTTCTATAGCCTTGGCTGGCATCCAGTCTACCACAGAAGCAATGGCAACCTACTGCGGGATATGATCGCCCAAACGTGTATCACGTATGGCACTTAACTGACTGACTGAATATAATAGTTGAAAACATGATTAAGGCTTCTACTGGACATGAAGTGGGAGATCAGTTTTATATTGTTAAGAAGTAATAAACTGATCACCCACTAATTACTACTTAATAATATAATACATCTCTTCCCTCTTTAGCTGTGAGTCAAATAACAGGACAGATTGGGTTCTATAGCCTTGGCTGGCAATCAGTCTACCGCAGAAAGCAATGGCAACCTATTGCGGGATAATCTTCTGTCCAGTCAGTCATGTCTCTTTCGAGACATGATCGCCTAAAGCGTGTATCACGTATGGCACATAACAGACTGACTGGCTGAAATACAAAGATCTGGTACGCCATAAATTACCCAACCGACCCTCCGTAGAAGGAAATAAAAAAGGAAAGGGAACAAAAAACAGAGATATACTCCCGCACCAGTAAGAAACCTGTCGTGGCGGACAGACATAATCTCGCTGCTGACCTTGAGCGGGATCTACACTCTGTGGTGAACTGGGGCAAGAAGTGGCTTGTCAACTTCAATTCATCTAAGACCAAGCTGTTGTCTGTCAACCATTACAGGCAACCTCTTCTGCCTCCCATAAGCATGGACCAAGTGATTCTCCCGGAGAGTAATACACTACGCCTCCTCGGACTTACCCTGTCCTCAGACCTCAAATGGAACCACTATACTGAATCCATAGCAAAATCTACTGCTAAGAAGGTTGGGTCACTATGTCGATCAGGATGTTTTTTCCACCTGAATCCATCCTGCATATATACAAGTCAACCATCCGTCCGTGCATGGAGTACTGCTGCCATTTATGGTCAGGTGCCCCTGCCGTTCTCCTCAGTGTTCTTGACAGGCTCCAAAGGAGAATCTGTAATGTGATAGGTACTGATCTGGCGGCTCGACTGCAGCCACTTTCCCATCGTCGAAATGTGGCCTCCCTTTGTCTGTTCTATAAATACTTTCATGGCTTCTGCTCAGACGAACTTAAGTCACTGATGCCTCCTCAACAGGTGTTTACTTGTGCAACCAGACTGGCAACTGGGTCCCACCCATTCACAGTCAGGTTAGCCAAATGCAGACGACAATTCTACTCCTGCAGCTTCCTCTCTCGCACTTCCCGCCTGTGGAACTCGCTCCTATATTCTTGCTTTCCTGACGGCTACAACCTCCAGAAATTTAAATGCAAAGTCAAGTCTCTCCCCACCCCCGTATAACCTTCTCTTTCTCTCCACCTATGTATCTGTCATCGCACCTGCTTTCTCAGCTTTCTATTGTTCCTTTCTAACTAGGTTGTACTCCTCACTCTTTTCTAATCAATCTTTTTTCCATTTATGTAACCCCCTGCACATCAGTGGCTTTTCCGCCTTGCTCGGGGTGAAATGATTAAAAAAAAAAAGAATAAAATACACTGCATTCACAGATAATAATTTACTGAAACAAAACATATTAAATATAAAAACTATCTTTTAGGAAATCTTTTCCAAAGATTCTCTTTAAACATTTCACTTGCTTTATAAAATTTTTAAAAAAAGTCTTCAAAAAAGTTTTAAAATTTTCCTAAAATATTTGAGAGAGAGAGAGAGAGAGAGAGAGAGAGAGAGAGAGAGAGAGAGAGAGAGAGAGAGAGAGTAGAAGGAGAGAGAGAGAGATTTCAAGTAAAACCTATAGATTCCTATATTCCTGTTTCTTATACCAATGTTACGGTTCCACGGACCAACCATTCATAAGTTGAATTGCACTTTCAGGCGGTCAAGTTGGTCTTGGAGCTTGTTTCTGAAACTGGTCACAATCTATTCCGGTTCAGGAATTCCAAAACCTTGCTACTTTCCTTTACGAGCGGAGACGTTACATGACGGATATACGACGACACAAGCCATAGAGACGTACCAGTTTCGCATGACGAGATTGTCATTCAAGAATCGAATTCCTGAGTAATTCTAGATGTTACTCGAAGCGGGATAGGTTCTAAGCAACCAGAGCTCGACCATTATCTTAGGAAATAGACAGCTGCTAAAAGCTCTTGTTCTCGGGGGAATCGAACCCATAACGTTTACAACAATCTCCGCTAAAGCAAGTTCGTTGATATTCATATATAATAGACCATTTAGGAGGCAGGGTAGAGTAATCCGAGAGTTGAGTTTCTTCTTCCATGTACCCTTTCCCTTCAGGACGTAGACGATCACGGCCTTCCACGTCTTCCTATCCCTGGTGGCTCTGAGAATGCCTTCTCCTGTTACACCATGCAACCCTCGTTCCATCATCCACCTGATCAGGTCCTTCAAATATGTTATCCGCTGCTTTCCCCTTTTCTTTTTTCCCTCTATCTGGCATGTTAGTATCAGGTTCTCCAAGCCCTCCTTCCTCATTGCATGTCCCAGGAACATCAGCTGTCTCTTCCTGATGCCCAGTATTAGTTTTCTTTTAGTTTCCATCATTTCTATGACATCATCATTGCTCACATGCTCGATCCATGATATTCACAGCTTCCTTCTGTAGAACCACATGAAGTTTTTCCTTCATATTTGATTATATTGTCCAGAATTCACTGCCATATTGAAGATCTGACAACACGTAGTAATCCAGTACTCTCTTCTTTGTTTCTTGCGAAATTGTCCTGTTTCTTAATACTTTACGCTTTCGGATTTCTGTGTCGCACTTTCCGTTTTCTGTTATAACATTTCCCAGGTATTTAAATTTTTGTACCTGGTTGATTCTAGTATCCCCGACTTTATTTGACATATCGGCTGCTGAGTCGATTTTAATACATTCATTTACAAACTATTACCCTTGGAAAAGGAATGAATCGAAAACTTTCCCACAGCTCTGAGTAAATAGTAAAATAGAATGGATTTTATGGCAACCGGTCTAGGAATATTGGTACACAGTATGCCACAAGGTCTACAAACGACAAGTTTTGAATTCATAGTTATTCTTCTTTTAAAGAGGCTACAGGACTGCTTTCTACTCATAACTAAATATCTTCAGGTGTTTTATATCAACTGATTCTTCAAGTTTTTTTTTTAAACCGCTGAAGTAATGTTCGGATTTAAACATATGAGAAAATAATGTTCAAACAAATCATTTCAAATTGTCAGTGGTTTATAACCAATTGCATTAATTTTCGTAATATATATATATAATTTATCGTGGCAGGAGATAATTGTGTAAACATATATATAAAATATAACAGACAATAAACGTCTATTATGCTTAATAAAAAAAATATCCAAATGTTGGACAATTTTTGTCTTTCTTTCACCTGAAATTAAAGCCAAAATACGATGTTTAGAACGGATCATGATTAAACATAATAGACATTCATTGTCTCTTATATTTAAAAATATATGTTTTAAAAATATATCTATTGCCTTCTCACACCCTGATTGAGCACTATGGAGGAGTGCTAGACTTTGAAAAAACAGCAGCTACTCAAGCATCTACGCATCGTTTATTCAGTCATGAATTTGAACACTCTCGGCTACTGGTGTATGTTTACATTGTATATAACATGCTAAAGTCCGCCTTTCTCTACCGAGCGCCCATAGCTCAGAGGTAGAATCACCAGCAGATGCAAATTCGGCTGGGCATTAATCCTGGCTAGGAGCAATCGAATGTCTAACAGTACTGTTGCGCTGTGATACAGCGAAACAGATCTGTCTGTGGATCACTATATATATATATATATATATATATATATATATATATATATATATATATATATATATATACACACACACACACACACACACACACACACATATATATATATATATATATATATATATACAACTTTAGGGTATGTATGGAAGGAATAATATTTCGTATCTAAAGAAACATTATTCTTTAAAAAGTGCTCAATACAAAGTAGAGCTAATAATATTTATTCAGAAATTATAACATGAATAATATCACTACAAAAGTAGCTACTTTTGTTTCGACACTTCTTGATAAGACACAAGAAGTATCGAAACAAAATAGATACTTTTATAGTTATAATATATTCATGTTATATATATATATATATATATATATATATATATATATATATATATATTATCTAGGAGAAGAAAAACTTTGAATTTGGTACTTTATTTAGCCCTACTGTAGCACATTCGATAAAGCAAAAGAAGGGTTCGTTTGTGCAAACTCGATGATTCCAACTACAGTCAAATTCTTTTCACCCAAAACCGTTTTTTTCGTATCAATCTTTACTTTTAATTTTGTGATTTTAAACTACAAAGATTCAGAACAATTTGTGGGCATTTAGCCAAATAAAATGAAGAATAATATGAGAAAATTAAATATCTATAATATTGTTTATTAAATAAATTTTCATCAGAAATATCAAACGATTGGTCTTCGGGAAAATATATATTTTTTATGATGACAAACTACGTGGAATTCTTATCATAGACGTTTAATTACATCGCCAGCAAACTTAAATATAAAAAAAAGTACATTTTGTCGAGTGTTATTTGAAAATGATGAAAGAGTGTGGAAGTTAATTATGTTTCCAATAAAGGGTAAGGGGAAGGGGAAAAATGTTGTCCCTTTTCATCAATATTCGGATATTTTCGATATAGTGCATCACGATGTGTGTTGTGGTGCAGTGGATATCGGCTCGGAACGAAAAATTGGAGAGCCGAGTTCTAATTCCAGTTGAATTCATTGCATTCACTTACGCGCAAATACCCTTGGGAAAGGTGTTAATCCGTTTCTTCCTTCCAGTTATGGGTTAAATAACAGAACAGATTGGTTTCTATAGCCCTGGCTGGCAACCAATCTACTGGAGAAAGCAATGGCAACCTGCTGCGGGATAATCATATGTCCAGTCAGTCATGTCTCGAAAGAGACATAATTGTCCAAGCGTGTATCACGTATGACACTTAACTGAGTGCATCACGAAGCCGCTGTCTGTCAATCATCACAGGCAATCACTGCATGGACCAAGCGAGTCTCCCTGAAAACTATATAGTGCACCTCTTTGGCCTGACCCTATCTTTCGAACTCAAGTGGAGCCAATAAATTGAGTCAATAGATAAATCCACTGCTAGGAAGGTTGGATCACTGTGTCGTGCCAGGATGTTTTTTCTGCCTGAATCCATCTTGCTCATATACAAATCAACCATCCGTCCGTGCATGAAATACTGCTGTCATATTGTCAGGCGCCTGTTTTGTTCATCGCAGTGTTCTCGACAGGCTCTAAAGGAGAATCTGTAATGTGATAGGCACCAACTTGGTTGTTCGACTCCAGCCACTTTCTCACCGACGGGTTGTGGTTTCCCTCTGTCTGTTCTACAAACATTTTCATAGCTTCTGTCCCGACGAACTTAAGTCACTGGTCCCCCTTCCACATGAGTTTACTCGTGTAAATAGAATGGCAACTGGATCTCAGCCATTCATAGTTAAATCAACCAAATGCAGCTGACAATCCTACACCATCAGCTTTTTTCTCGCACTTCCCTCCTGTGGAACTCTCTTCTATATTCTTGCTTTCCTGACAAGTACAACTTCCAGGAATTTAAACGCAATGTCAATTCCCATCTCTTAACGACTTGACTCTAGTTCTTTCTACATCACCCTGTATATCTTTTCCTTTCTCCCTACCTTTGCAACTGTCATCACACCTGTATTACCATCCTTTCCTTGCTTCTTTCTCTGACACCCCCTGTAACTGGTTCGTCTTTCTCTTTACTCTCCTCCTATCTAATCTTTCTCTCTCATGTAGCCCTCTTCGCATCAGTCTTTGTACATCACTCTGTATATCTTTTCCTTTCTCCCTACCTTTGCAACTGTCATCACACCTGTATTCCCATCCTTCTCTTACTCCGTTCTCTGACACTCCCTGCAACTGTCTCGTCTTTCTCTTTACTCTCCTCTTTACTTTCTCTTTACTCTCCTCCTATCTAATATTTTACTCTTATGTATCCCTGCGCATCCGTAGCGTTACCGCCTTTCTTGGGGTGAAACAATAAAAAAAAATAATAATAAGTTATACCAAAGTAAAAATTCTTGTCCAAAATATTAAAACTACCCTTTTCGTCATTTTAAGTTGAATAAATAAACAGCATCACAGAGAAAAATTTGAGCTTTGATATTTTTTTAATGTTTTACCATTTCAGGACTTAGATCATGACTCTCCACATTTTCTTTATCTTTGAATTGACATGACTTCTATCAAACAACAAGGTTTGTATGTCACCTTCTCCGTTATTTGGAATTACAAATTATCTTCATTCTAGACTGGCTAATTACTCCTCGCCATTTTCTGTAGGTTAAGGAATAATTAGATGACTTGTTTTTACGGGATTTCAATTACAGAATTGAATTTCAAATGCGCTCAGATTTCACTATATATAAATGGTTAAAAATAAAATTTATCGTTTCCCTGATATTTTTAAAAACGTTGTTGAATTTATAAGTTATAGAAAGGAAGACAAAATCTATTTGTAGTAGAAGTGCAAATACTGTTGCCTTACTTGTCAAATACAGATTCTAGTGTTATTTTTTTTGTCTGGTTTTAATAATTTCACCCCAAGCATGGCAGTACTGCCACTGGTGTGCAAGGGGCTACATAAGAAGAGAGTGAAAGATTACACAAGTAGGGGGCGAATAGAAAGAGGAACCGGTTACAGTGAGTGTCAGAGAATGTGTAAGAAAAGGACAGGAATAGTGAACATTGAGAAAACACGATAAAGGGGGTGTCGGGGAAAGGATAAGAGAGGGTGATATTTAAAGAGATGAGAGAAGGCAATTGATGTTGCACTTAAACTTTTTAGAGATTATTGCTATCAGGGATATAATTATCCAGAAGGGAATTCTACAGACGGGAAATAAGCAAAAAGAAACTCTTATTGTAAAAAAAAAGCCGTTGCATTTAACTATTTTAACGGTAAAAGGATGGGACCTTGTTGCCAGTTTAGCTGTTCGTGTAAATTTGTGTAGGGCACCAGAAAGCTAGGGTTGCCGGTAAGAAATTAATTGGGATCTAGCTGCCAGGTCGGGATTGATTAAATTGCAGATTCTCCTTTGGATTTAGTCGAGAACCCTGAGATGAATAGCAGTGGCACCCGGCGAGATATGACAACAGTCTTCAATTCGCGGGCGAATGGTTGATTTGATGGATACAGGCAAAAAAAAAAAATATTAAGTATGTAGATATGTGTCCCTAGAAAGTTTGAATGGCCTAGCTTAAAAAATGTAGGCATGCATAGCGAACAGTCACACACAGACTCACAGATTGCCGTTTATATATATATATATTTTTAATCGTGTCATCCCAAGCAAGGCATTCCACTACCATTATATAGAGATTGGGGATGGGAAATGTCAGAAGGAGGGTGATAGACGACTTAGGATGTACATAGGGAGAGAGTTGGAGAGAGTGGGTGTGAGTTTGTGTGTTAGGAGGTGTCTATTGACCTTACATTTAAACTCCTGGAGGTTGTAGCCGTCGGGGAAGCAAGCATGTGGTAGGGAATTCCACAGGCAGGAAGTGCGATAAAAAAGCTGTTGGAGTAGAAATTGCGGTTACATTTCATCGGTTTCACTGTAAATGGGTGGGGCCCAGTGGCCAATCTAGTATCTCGTGCAAATTCTCATCTAGGGGGCACCAGTGATTTAAGTTCGTCAGAGCAGAAGCCATGAAAGTATTTATAGAAGAGGCACAGGGAAGCCACGTCACGCCCGTGAGAGAGAGACTGCAGGCGGTCAGCCAATCGGTATCAATCACATTACAGATTCTTCGCTGTAAAATCTCAAACTGGTTTCATTCTTTTTTTTTTTTACTATAAAGGGATTTCTTTCCATTCTCAGATTGAAACGAGAACATGCAAAACTGTTTACTAAAGGTTCTTCTATGTGCCTTGTCCTTTCAGGACGTAGGCCACCATGGCCTTCCACGTCTCCCTGTCCCTGGTGGCTCTTAGCAGGCTTTCTCCTGTTACAACACCCAGACGCCGCTCTGCCATACACTAGCTAAAGCCAATAAATCTAGAATATAAATGTATAGAAACTAGCATGGCCACAAAATGTGGGATTAATTTAGATATATATATTTTTTTAATCATAACGGTAACGCCACTGATGTGCAGGGGGCTACATAAGAGTAAGAAGATTAGAAAAGAGAAAACCGGAAGCCGCATCCTAAACAGGAAACAAGGGATGAGCCTCTTCACCTGTTCAATAGATGTGGGTGGAGTGTGAACCGGGCGATAGTTTAGTCTATCTACTCCAATTGAAAAAAAAAACGAAATGAGAAGATTAAAAGAGAAAACTTGAAACCGCATCCTAAACAGGAAACAAAATTGATCCCCCATTTTATATCCACATTATAATTTCTTATAAACAGTTGGGATATATATTCTTCAGTCTAGTTTTTACATCAATTTTTTATGAAAATTGTTCACTGAAGCCCTCAAATTCTGCATATTTGGTATATAAATTTGAAAGGCTTTCTAGTGTCAGAAATACCTGTAACATAGTAACGTCTGTTGTATGTAACTTGTACTTTCAGAACGTAGGCGATCATGGCCTTCCACGTATCTCTATCCCTGGTGGCTCTTGGCACACTTTCTTCTCTAACACTATGCAACCCATGTTCTGTCATCCACCTGCTCAGGCTCTTCAAATATGCTACCCGTTGCTTTCCTCTATTTCTTTTTTTCCTCTATCAGCCCTGTTAGTATCAGGTTCTCCAAGCCATCCTTCTTCATTGCATGTCCTATATATATAGTCATCCGCAGACAGATGTGTTTCGCTGTATCACAGCTCACCAGTACGGTTAAACATCCGATTGCTTTTATATATATATATATATATATATATATATATATATATAGCTCTGTACATACTACATAGCTACATAGAGCACTATTTTATTAACACCTTATACATGTATCCTCATATGTATAATTGTGATGATACCAACCGAGCAAAAGCGAGACCGGATGTTTGCTCTGCAACAACTAAAAAGCAAATGAATAAAAATCGTCGTGCGCATCCGAGTTCGCGCAGATGTTCCGGTTGAAAAATAAAGATTAATCAAATATCAAATTACCATTTCGCGAGCCTTCGTGAATTTTATTGACCAGCCAATGGGAAGCCCGAAACCAAATACAAGGATGAAATTCAAAACTAGCTTTTGATATAAAAAGCAGAGACACAAAAGCTTCGTAAGACAGAAGGAATATTAAGCTACAGTTATCAGTTTCTCCTTGACTTAAGTCGAGCGGCTACTATGCTAACCTCTTTCTTGCTCCCTGTTCTCAAAAGTACTTATTGATCTCTTCAAAGACATTACTCAAAGTACTTACTGACTTATTGACCTGCGAAGCAGCAACTTCTAAACGAACATTCCTTACCTTCAAGACGCTTCCACATTCCTAAGCCTTTATCTCTTTCAGCTCATCATTATTTTCCATGAACTCTTCAAGTATTATTTTAATTGTAAAACATTAATTGAAATGTGTATATATATAAATGTTATTTTATACTCAAATTGCCTTCCTTGATTTTATAATCATTTTATGAATTATAGTGGGCTATCTTCCCACAAGGCCAAATTCCCTGAACCTGCACGGTATACAATTACCCTTCACTACAAACGGAATCCTACTATAACTAGAAAAAAAAAAAGAATAAATAAGAGAAGATATCCCCTATACAATAATTAATTCCCATAACTATATATATATATATATATATATATATATATATATATATATATATATGTTTTTGTTCATATTCTTATTATGAAAAACGAACAAATATATATTTATTTGAGACAATTATATTTACTGTTTTCTCAAAACACTTTTATTCAAACGATTCGGCCAAAGAAATGTGGCTGGAGAATAAACTGTCCGTTAGCTTTTCCTAGTACACACTTGACTACCGGGATCACCATAGATTGAAAAAAATTATATTTTAAAAGTATTCATTTAAAGCCACCATTCTACTAAATTCTTTCCCATGAGAGACGTCAAGATATTGAACAGTGGGTTGGTGCAATTTATCCCAGCGTTCGAAAGGCAATTATATTTATTTATTTATTTTTTTAAGTGTATACTTGAAAAGCAATTAAATTTACAGACAGATAAAGCTAAGAGCAAGTAGACTACAGTAAGTTTTTGGAAAACAATAAAATATCAACGAATACTATCAAATCTCTGTTATTGATCAAAGACAGAAAGCAGGAAATAAACGCCATGATAAAGCCACTTGGAAACGACCTCAGTTATTTAGCCTTTTTTTTCTGCGATTTCTTTGAATTGATGCTGCGATGAGACATTTATGAAAAGAATAAAAAAAAAACATTCAGTTTGTTGTTTGATAAAATCGCAAAGGACACAAAATAAGCTTTCAGCAGAAATGACTTATTTAAACGACATATTTTATTAATTTGTTTTCATGAGCTAAACATCGAAAATTATACCTTATTAAAGCAAAAAAAAATGCAGTCAAATCCCTCTTTCTTTTCATATTCTTTAGCCATTAGTTTCTGGAAAGATTATATATATATATATATATATATATATATATAGCTTTTATCTAACTCTAATTTCTATTGAATTAACTAAAAAAAATATTTCTTAAAATTATCTTATTTTAATTTATTTCCAAGTTACTTCTCTGAGAAAAGTTTGCTATGTCCATGACAATATAAAGATATATATTAGTTTGTTCACATATATCTATCTCAGTCTGTTCAAATCTATCCAAGTCTTTTCATCTTGATCTTATCTATCGTAGTCTTTTTATATCTATCTCAGTTTGTTCATATGGATTTATATATCTACCCATCTATGATAGTCTATTCAAATCTATCTATCTATCTATCTATCTATCTATCTATCTATCTATCTATTTCAGTTTGTTAATATCTATCTATCTCCGTCTGTTTATATATATATATATATATATATATATATATATATATAACTCTTGTCACACTCAGTAGGGTTGTATTATTTGTTTTTCTGTTGTTTTAATGTAAAATACGCAAAAGTAGTGGATGTGCGTTGTGGCGCAGTGGATATCGATAGAGCCAAGTTCGAATTCCAGTTGAATTCATTGCATTCACTTACGCGCAAATACCCTTGGGAAAGGTATTAATCCGTCTCTTCCTTCCAGTTATGGGTTAAATGACAGGACAGATTGGGTTCTATATCCTTGGTCGGCAACCAGTCTACCGCAGAAAGCAATGGCAATCTACTGCGGGATAATCTTCTGTCCAGTCAGTCATGTGTCTTTAGAGACATAATCGCCCACTTAACTGACTGACTGAATATAATAGCTGAAAATATGATTAAGGCTTCTACTGGGAATAAAGTGGGGGATCGATTTCCTATTGTTTTTAAGTAATAAACTGATCCCCCACTAATTACTACATAATAATAAGTACATCACTTCCCCCGTCTTCTTATGAGTCAAATAATAGAACAAATTGGGTTTTATAGCCTTAGCCGGCAACCAGTCTACCGCAGAAAGCAATGGCAACCTACTGCGGGATAATCTTCTGCGCAGTCAGTCATCTCTCTTTAGAGACATGATCGCCCAAGCGTGTATCACGTATGGCACTTAACTGACTGACTCAAAAGTAGTAGCAGTAATATATATATATATATATATATATTTGAGAATTATATATATATTGAGAATTTAATATAAATTATTCTTTAGAATATGTGCAAACTATAATCTAATACAAAATTGTCAATTTTGTTTCAACATTAGAAGAAAAATGTCTCATCAAGTAGATAATAATGATGGTTAGAAACGTTATTTTTTAAAAGAAAATTTTAAACATCACTTCCTTTATTTTTAAAAATCTTTTAGTACGAAGTAAGAAAACATTAAAAAAGAGGAGAAAAAGAAAGACGCCAGAAAAGATGAGAAAGCAAGAAAAAAAAAAAATAAGGGGAAAAGAAAGAGGAAAGAGAAGGACACAGAGGAAATAAAAAAGCAAAGAGGAAAACAATAGAAAAAGAACCGAGAGGAAAGAGCCAATGAAAACGGCTGAGAGAGAAAGAGAACCCAAATTAAAGCAGGAAGTAATCTATATATATAAAAGTCAATCTGTCAGTCTGTGCGTGACTGTTCCCTATGCACGCCTACATTTTTTAAGCTACGCCATTCAAACTTTCTAGGAACACATATCTACAGCGAAGCCAGGTCGACACATACTTTTTGAGTTTAAGTTCAGCAATTTTTCCTTTCGTACTTTTTGACCAATGGAGACGATTGTTTATATTATGTAAAACATCTAAGATCTAAGATGACTGCTAAGTTAGTTCACAGAAATCAAATCACACGTGTCAAACACGACTAAAACATTTTGTTATTAAAAAAAATGAGCCTTTATATTTAATTTTTATTCCGACGCATAAAAATTCATTTGGTCAACAAAAAAATGTGAATATTTTTCCCTGTAATTTTGAAACAAAGGAAATATTTTAAAAAAGTGTTTTTTCAAACGAAACAAAATATATATTAAAAAAAGTGCCAATGGTTAATTAAATTATTTAAGTTTATTTGCTTTTTTTTTTTTCAGATTTAATAGTTCATAATTCAGAAAATAAAATATTAAAAAAATAAAGCTTTTTTTGCTAAATATTTCATGCAGGAAATCAACTGTCTGTAATTCGTGTGGCATTAATGTAAATTTTTCCTCTAAAATTAAATGTTTACATTTTTAAATATTCTTCAAAAATTTCGGAACTGAGAGTGTAATAGTTTTTATATTTCTAATTTCCATCTACTCCTCTCATTGGCATCTTCTCCTACTACTAAAATGTTCTGAGTTGCACGGGCAACGCCGGGCTATGATGCTAGTATATATATATATATATATATATATATATATATATATATATATATATATATATACAATCTTAAATATTTGACGGCAGGTGTACACAGCGATATATATTTTTCATTGGTAGATGAGCAGACATTTTTTTTTTAAAGAATGAATAAAATAGTGAATGAGATGATGAGGACAAAAACGAAAGAAAGCAAGAATGAAAGAGAGAAACAAAAAAAAAAAAAGAAAAGCATATAAAATGAAAAAGGAAAGAAATAATTTTCTTTTGAGTTTTGTGTAACGGCCTATCAACCTATGTGGTTTATTCAATGCCAAAAGGGTGGGTTTTTTTTAACGGAGCTATTTTTATTAATTTTTAGTTACATTGAGAAGGTTGATTTAATCAGATTTTAATAAAATATTTTTGTTTTGTAATATTTTTATTTTTTTAGAAAACTGACAATGTCTTCTAGTTTTGAATTTGTTATATTGGAACATCCTGCCATCCCCTGAGAATAGAATGTTCTACTTGATAAAAACGGTAACGAGCCGTACGAAGGGAAAAAGATCGTAGGCATTCGCCTGACTTTTCTATGACACTGTCAGCTATCTGCCTTCGGGTAGAGGGCGCTCTCTGCTTCCGAGCAGAGAGCACAAACCCAGTCGTGGTTCCGCCGAAGGGTAGAATCACGACTGGGGAATAATAGACAGATATTTTTTGGCCCGGCTATATGGCCGGGAAATACCCACTATAAAATGACCATGTGTCACATCTGGCCTTGTGTGGGATGGCTAGTAAATACAAAAGATCGTAGGCATTCGCCTGACTTTTCTATGACACTGTCAGCTATCTGCCTTCGGGTAGAGGGCGCTCTCTGCTTCCGAGCAGAGAGCACAAACCCAGTCGTGGCTCCGCCGAAGGGTAGAGTCACGACTCGGTAATAATAGACAGACATTTTTTGGCCCGGCTATATGTCCGGGAATACCCACTATAAAATGACCATGTGTCACATCTGGCCTTGCGTGGGAAGGCTAGTAAATACCGAACCACGACTGGGGAAAAATAGACAGACATTTTTTGGCCCGGCTATATGGCCGGGAATTCCCACTATAAAATGACCATGTGTCACATCTGGCCTTGCGTGGGAAGGCTAGTAAATACAAAAGATCGTAGGCAAAGGCATTCACTATTTGATAGTCTATTCCGCTCCAACCCGTTGCTTGCCTATATGTATATTATTGTTAATTGTACCTTAGTACAATAAATCTAGTATATCGTATTCCTGGTGTTGAGTACCATTCTTCAACTGATCTATTTAAACTGTATTCCTTTTCGGGATATATCAAAAACAAATACAATTAAAGCTTCTGATAGACCTAAATTGTGGAATTGTTTTCTATTGTTATGAATAAACTAGCAGTATAGCCCGGCGTTGCTCGGGTGTAATGAAAAAAAATCTTCTGCTCAGGCAGTCATGTCTCTTTCCAGACATGATCTCCTAAGCGTGTATGACATATGGCACTTAACTTACTGACTGAATAGAATAGTAGGAAACATGATTAAGGTTTCTACTGGGCATAAAGTGGGGGGATCAGTTTTATATTATTATGAAGTAATAAACTGATTCCCCACTAATTATTAATTAATAATATAATACATCTCTTCCAACTTTAGCTGTGAGTCACATAACAGGACAGATTGGGTTCTATAGCGAAAAATCTGCCCAGTCAGTCATTTCTCTTTCGAGACATGATCGCCTAAGCGTGTATCACATATAGCACTTAACTGACTGACTAAATAGTTGGAAACATAATTAAATATTCTACTGGGAATAAAGTGGGGGATCAGTTTTCTATTGTTATGAAGTAATAAACTGATCACTCTAAAATTAGTACAAATTAATATAATCTGAAACTGTTATAGTGGAACATCTTTCCATCCCCCGAGAATAGAATGCTCTACTTGTTAAAAGACGGTAACGAGCCGTACGAATAGAAAAGATCTTAGGCATTCGTCTGACTCCTCTATGACACTGTCAGCACTTTGCCTTCGGGTAGAGGGCGCTCTCTGCTTCCGAGCAGAGAGCACAAACCCAGTCGTGGTTCCGCCGAAGGATAGAACCACGACTGGGGAAAAATAGACAGACATTTTTGACCCGGCTATATGTCCGGGAATACCCACTATAAAATGACCATGAGTCACATCTGGCCTTGCGTGGGATGGCTAGTAAATACAAAAGATCTTAGGCATTCGCCTGACTTTTCTATGACACTGTCAGCTCTCTACCTTCGGGTAGAGGGCGCTCTCTGCTTCCGAGCAGAGGGCACAAACCCAGTCGTGATTCCGCCGAAGGGTAGAACCACGACTGGGGAAAAATAGACAGACATTTTTTGGCCCGGCTATATGGCCGGGAATACCCACTATAAAATGACCATGTGTCACATCTGGCCTTGCGTGGGATGGCTAGTAAATACAGAAAAGATCGTAGGCAAAGGCATTCGCTATTTGATAGTCTATTCCGCTCCAACCTGTTGCTTGCCTATATGTGTATTATTGTTAATTGTACCTTAGTACAATAAATCTGTTATACCTTATTCCTGGTGCTGAGTACCATTCTTCAACGGATCTATTTACACTGTATTTCTTTTCGGGATCCATCAGTATTCAAAAATGTTTCTCAGAGAATAATTGTTTCATACAAAAATAGGTTATGGTCATATTTTTTTCTTTAAAAATGTATTGTTGGTAATATTTTTCCATCAAAAATGTATATTTTTCTAGAAAAGTCTATTTCTTAAAAAGGTATTTTTATAGTTTCATAGTGGTTTGACCCCAGTTTAGAAGTTAAATATTTGCCCATAGCTGGGACCCCAACAGGTGATACCACTCCGGGTCAGAGTGCACCTGGGAACAAAAGCAATTAAGAGGTGGTCCCATACTCTTTACAACCTTCAAATCAGAGGACTTGCTGCCGGATGCAGTTTACCGTCATGCCCGGGACCAAAGAAATAATGAATGAACGGCCTGGGACATGAAAGCCAAAAATATGAAAAAAAAACAAAACAAAAAAAAAAACAGAACTTAATGAACTAAATAATGAAAAAATAAAAAAGAAAGAAAAATAGAAATTGAAATAAAAATTAAATAATGACCGGAAGGAGAAAAGGATATGAAGCGGAAATGTAAACATCATTCCCGCCAAAAAAAAAAATGCAACAAGTATTCAAATTTTACTTGACCTAGACTTTCGGTAAATCTCAGCGACTTAAGTGGGTCCAAGAAGCAAAAGTTAATTGGACAATAATTTTTTTTATCATATATCGAAGAGTTTCAGACAATGTTTTCTACTGAAGTAGTTTTCTGTATAAACATATCAGTACTTCAATTTTTTTACCATATTTTCTTTTCTTCTATATCTTTTCCCTACATTTTTGCTAGACTTGTTAAAATGACAATCCTGACCATCTAATATTAGTCAGTTAGCTAAGTGCCATAGGCGATAGAATTCAAAATCATGGCTTGGGTTATCTAGTTGCTTTAGACTTTGACGGGTTAGCCATTTACAATAGACTTAGCCTTGTTTGAGAACTCCGTCAGATTAAACGCCATAGATGATATACGCTTCGGCGATCATGTCTTTAAAAAGACATGTAAGGGTTGGTTAGACTTTTTGAAATTTTAGTAAGTCCTGATTTTGTATCTATTTATGCTTAATTTTAAGTGTTTTTTTATTTTGCTGTCTTTTTTCTATTTCTTTGATTGGACTTAAGTCCTGTTAAATACCTCGTTCCTGTGTACTTTTTTGTTTTTTAGCTAGTTGAATTTTCAACCTACCCACAAATCATTCCTCTGCTGGCCACTAGATAAAATAACTTTTTCTTTCTTCTTTTGTCAACTGGCAGTGAAGCATGTATGTAAAGGTTGGTTAAACTTTTTGAAATTTTAGTAAGTCATGATTTTGTATCTATTTATGCTTAATTTTAAGTCATTTTTTATTTTGCTGTCTTTTTTCTATTTCTTTGATTGGACTTAAGTCCTGTTAAATACCTCGTTCCTGTGTACTTTTTTGTTTTTTAGCTAGTTGAATTTCCAACCTACCCACAAATCATTCCTCTGCTGGCCACTAGATAAAATAACTTCTTCTTTCTTCTTTTGTCAACTGGCAGTGAAGCATGTATGTAAAGGTTGGTTAAACTTTTTGAAATTTTAGTAAGTCATGATTTTGTATCTATTTATGCTTAATTTTAAGTCATTTTTTATTTTGCTGTCTTTTTTCTATTTCTTTGATTGGACTTTAAATAAGTTAAAACTAAGTTAACTCACATCCTTAACACACACACACACACACACACACACACATATATATATATATATATATATATATATATTTAATTGGAATAGATAGACTTAACTATCAATACTCCACCTATGACTATTGAACAGATGAAGAGGCTCATCCCTTGTTCCCTGCTTAGGATGTGGTTTGCGGCCTTCTCTTCTCCACTCTTTTCACTCTTTTATTTATTTATTTATTCATTTATTTATATTATTCCTCAATTGGAGTAGATAGACTAAACTATCGCCCGGTTCACACTCCACCCACGTCTATGGAACAGGTGAAGATGCTCATCCCTTGTTCCCTGCTTAGGATGTGGTTTCCGGCTTTCTCTTCTCCATTCTTTTAACTTTTTTATTTGTTTATTTTTTTTTCAATTGGAGTAGATAGACTAAACTATCCCCCGGTTCACACTCCACCCACGTCTATTGAACAGGTAAAGAGGCTCATCCTTTGTTCTCTGCTTAGGATGTGGTTTCCAGCCTTCTCTTCTCCACTCTTTTCACTCTTTTATTTATTTATTAATTTTTTTTCCTCAATTGGAGTAGATAGACTAAACTATCGCCCGGTTCACACTCCGCCCACGTCTATTGAACAGATGAAGAGGCTCATCCATTGTTCCCTGCTTAAGATGTGGTTTCTGGCCTTCTCTTCTCCACTCTTTTCACTCTTTTAGTTACTTTTTCCTCAATTGGAGTAGATAGACTAAACTATCGCCCGGTTCACACTCCACCCACGTCTATTGAACAGGTGAAGGGGCTCATCCCTTGTTCCTTGCTTAGCATGTGTTTTCCGGCTCTCTCTTTTCCAATCTTTTCACTCTTACGTAGCCCCTGCGCTTCAGTGGCGTTACCGCCTTGCTCGGGGTGATATGATTAAAACAAAAATGACTGGGCAGATGGTCGTCCTGCAGTAGGTTGTTATTTCTTCCTATGTTAGTCTGGTTACCTACCAAGTCTGTAAATTTCAAACTGTCCTGCTATTTAGTCCATAGCTGGAGAGAGAAGAGATGGATTAATACCTTTCCCAAAGGTTTTTGCGCGTAAGAAAATGCAATGAATTTAACTGGATTTCGAACTCGGCTCTTCAACTTCTCATTCAAAGCTGATATCCACTGCACCACAACAAACATATGATAGAATAATGTAATTTAAGAAAATAAATATTATTACTGGAAATCTTGCCATCGCTGTAAATAAATTCAGACCCAAATATCCTGTAACGTATTAGTGTCGTAGGGGTTAGTCGATAGGAAATTCAGAAATAAGCATTTTTTTTTACTTTTACAAAAATTCCCAATGACGTGTGAAATCCTGGTTTTTCCCAAATAGAAAAAGGATTGACAATGTGCTTAAAGAAAAAGTTGAAACCGGATTTCGCGAGTAGATGTTAAATTGGTTATCTGACCAATGGGTGCGATTTGCAAGACTCAAAGGGACTCAGCGATCCTGAGTGAAAAATTTTGATGACAATATAAATGGCTTTGGTCCGCGTCAGTAAGTCAGTCACAGATAGAAGCAGGAGAGACGACAAGCTAAAATGTGACAAGGCAGTAATTTCAAGTCAACCCGGACATCGCACATCGTCCTCTTTCTCCTTCTTTCTCGTGAGATGATTCCTTTTACTTCTTCTTCTCCATCCAAAGACATTCCTACCAACCAAACGCTAATACATGCACACGTACGTACGCATAAAGTCTTCCCAACAAATTACTACTACGAACATTTCTTGCAGGGTGGTACTTAGGGCCCTCGTAGACCCCGCAATTGCGGAGGGAGTGCGCAAGTTCCATAGGAACCGCAAGTTCCCTAGGGGCCACAAGACCCTCGGAAGCTGCAAGGTTTCTTGGTTCCGCAGATCTATTGTAATGAAAAATAATTAACAAAATAATTATTAGAATTAACTGGAAAATCATTATCAAACTTGTATGTTGAAATAGACATCTACCAACCCGTCTCGCTCTCGCACTCCTGAAGAGGTCGTAAATCATTTGTAATTTAAAAAAATGAACTTCAGAGAGAAATAGATTATAGATATCTGTTTCAACATACATAAAAAGTAGCTAAAAGTCGTGAAAACGTTCGTAATGTATAGCTTCAAAAGGCCAATTCCACAATTTCTTCCGTTTTTTCGTGATCACGGAATATCTTCGTTCTGAGAGTATGTTATTTCGTTTAAAGTACCATTTATTGTGGGTTCAGTATGTTCGGGGAAGGGGTGCGCTAGTTGTACTTTGAGGGTAGAGGAGCTGCACGGCGCATTTTTATCACATTGCATATTATCTTTTTCATTAATAAATTTCTATTTTAACATGAAAAACGTATATATTTATTCCAGACTATTCCACACAATTCTATACATTCCAACCTTCTGCTACCAACATAATGACTATAAAAACCTGATATTTCTGAATAAATCTGTAAGCTGTAGGGAGTTCGGTTATGTATGACACAAGGTCGAATTAATGAGCATTAACCATCTCCCTACGGTTACAGTACCACATGTACTACAGCCGTAGTAGAAGTAATGCTTGTTCGGGCACGACAGCCTAACGGATCCCGACCCCTTCCAGGTGGGTTTGAATTGAGACTTTCCTCTCCTACACCGGTTACCACCCAAGGCTATAAACTCAGTCTGACCTACTATTTACCCTTAACTGGGAGAGAAGTGAGGGATTAATACTTTTCTCAATATATGTAATTTTCTCAATGAATCTACTTAGAATTTGAACTCGGCTCTCCGATTCCGAAATCCGAATCGCTATCCATTTATTCACCATGCCTCTATTGTAAATATATATATATATATATATATATATATATATATATATATATATATATATATATCTTGACAGACATTAAAGTTCCGCATGGAAATAATGTTAATAATACATTAATTTCTTCTGTGCTATTTTCTCAGGAAGGATATTTTCGAATGTCACTTGACGATGTTCGAGTCTGTTTTCATTAAGTCCTGCCAGCCATCCGTCTCTAAGCCGAAAGAGTATTCAGTCAATAAAGTGCCATACGTGATACCCGCTTTGGGGTATCATGTCTCGAAAGAGACATGACTGACTAGGCAGAAGATTATCCCGCAGTAGGTTGCCATTGCTTTCTGCGGTAGACTAGTTGTCGACCAAGGTTATAGAACCCAATATGTTCTATTATTTAATCCATAGCTATAGGGGGAAGATATGTATTATATTATTAAGTAGTTATTAGTGGGGGATCAGATTTATATTGTAATAAAGTAATAAACTGATCCCCCTCTTTATGCCCAGTAGAAGTTTAATCATGTTTTCAACTACTATATTCGGTCAGTCAATAATGTGCCATACGTGATACTCGCTTTGTGGGATCATGTCTCGAAAGAGACATGACTGACTGGGCAGAAGATTATCCCGCAGTAGGTTGTCATTGCTTTCTGCTGTAGACTGGTTGACGACTAAGGCTATAGAACCCAATCTGTCCTATTATTTCAAACATAACAAGACGGGGGAAGTGATGTACCATATTATTATGTAGTAATTAGTGGGGGATCAGTTTATTACATCAAAACAATAGGAAATCGATCCCCCACTTTATACCCAATAGAAGCCTTAATCATGTTTTCAACTATTATATTTAGTCAGTCAGTTTAGTGCTATACGTGACACACATTTGGGCGATCATGTCTCGAAAGAGACATGACTGACTGGGCAGAAGATTATCCCGCAGTAGGTTGCCATTGCTTTCTGCAGTAGACTGTAAAACCCAATCTGTCCTATTAGTTAACGCATACCTGGAGGGGAGAGACAGATTAATACCTTTCTCAACGGTATTTGTCCGTAAATGAATGCAAGGAATTCAACTGGATTTCGAACTCGGCACCCCGATTTGTCGTTCCGAGTCGATATTCACTGCACCACAACGCATATCCAATATAAAGAGCATAACATAGGGTTAAATGTCATTCGAATTTCACTGTTATATAGTTATTATAAAACATTTGGTCTTTGGTGTTAATTTTGTCCGGTGAAGTAACGGTAAGCTTAAATACAAAAAAAAGTAGTGGTGGTTCGCTACAGTGTTTGTACCATGGTGAGTGGTGAAAATGGAATTATCGACTTACTAGGGATTAGTCAGTTAAGTGCCATACGTGATACACGCTTGGGCGATCATATCTTTTTCGAGACATGACTGACTGGGCAGAAGATTATCCCGCAGTAGGTTGCCATTGCTTTCTGCGGTAGACTGGTTGCTGACCAAGGCTATAGAACCCAATCTATCCTGATATTTAACCCATATCTGGAGGGAAGAGACGGATTAATACCTTTCCCAAGGGTATTTGTGCGTAAGTGATTGCAATGGATTCAGCTGGAATTCGAACTCGGCTCCCCGGTTTCTCGTTCCGAGCCGATATCCACTGTACCACAACGCACATCCTACTAAGGGATAAAATGACAAAAAATATATAGTTTAATGTGACTGGGCCACACAGTTCAAATTTGATTCAAATGGGAACAACAAGATGCGCTTTTTTTAAAATCCTTTCACCTCGAGTAAGGAGATTAAGTCTCGAAGACGCAACATTAAGAAGAGAGAACAATTTGTAAACAGGTTTTCAGAAGACAGAAAATGAGGGCTGATACATGATCAATGCTGAATAGAGAGCAAGAAGCCGAAAGAGAGTTCCATAGACGAGAAGTGCATATGTTAACAGAGAATATACGGTTAGTCACTGCTTGTATCTATCTCAATTTAGTTTCAATACATCTTGTGAGTAACAAATTCTCCAGGCATTCTTTCTGTAATATATTACATTGAACGCAGAGATAATTGTTGCATTCGTCTGTGGGTGATTTTTTTTTTTAATCATTTCACCCCGAGCAAGGCGGAAACGCCACTGATGTGAGGGGGTTACATAAATTTAAAAAAATTAATTAGAAAAGAGTGAGGAGTACAAACTAGTTAAAAAGGAAAAATAGAAAGCTGAGAAAGCAGGTGCGATGACAGATACATAGGTGGAGAGAAAGAGAAGGTTAGACAGGGGAGGGGAGAGAGCTAAAGGCCAGTGGTTAGTAGATGAGTATTGACTTTGCATTTAAATTTCTGGAGGTTGTAGCCGTCAGGAAAGTAAGAATACGGGAGCGAGTTCCACAGGCGGGAAGTGCGAGAGAGAAAGCTGCAGGAGTAGAACTGTCGTCTGCATTTGGCTAACCTGACTGTGAATGGGTGGGACCCAGTTGCCAGTCTGGTTGCACGGGTAAACATCTGTTGAGGAGGCATCAGTGACTTAAGCTCATCCAAGCAGAAGCCATGAAAGTATTTATAGAACAGACAAAGGGAGGCCACATTTCGACGATGGGGAAGTGGCTGCAGTCGAGTCGCCAGATCAGTACCTATCACATTACAGACTCTCCTTTGGAACTTGTCAAGAACACTGAGGAGAATGGCAGGGGCACCTGACCATACATGGCAGCAGTACTCCATGCAAGGACGGATGGTTGACTTGTATATATGTAGGATGGATTCAGGTGGAAAAAACATCCTGGATCGACATAGTGACCCAATCTTCTTAGCAGTAGATTTTGCTATGGATTCAATATAGTGGTTCCATTTGAGGTCTGAGACAGGGTAAGTCAGAGGAGGCGTAGTGTATTACTCTCCGGGAGAATCACTTGGTCCATGCTTATGGGAGGCAGAAGAGGTTGCCTGTAATGGTTAACAGACAACAGTTTGGTCTTAGATGAATTGAAGTTGAAAAGCCACTTCTTGCCCCAGTTCACCACAGAGTGTAGATCCCGCTCAAGGTCAGCATCGAGATTATGTCTGTCCGCCACGACAGGTTTCTTACTGGAGCGGGAGTATATTGTAGTGTCATCTGCGTAGATGCCTACTTGGGACTTAATCTCAGCTGGGAGGTCGTTGATGAAAATAAAGAAGAGCGTCGGGCCCAGGATAGAGCCCTGTGGGACACCAGCATTCGTGCTGTAGGACGAAGAGGCACGCCCATTCAGAACGACCTTCATTTTGCAGTTATTTAAGAAAGATTGAATTAGGTCAAGCAGGCGACCGTTTAATACCATAACCTCGTAGTTTGCATAGGAGGCCAGGGAACCAAACCTTGTTGAAAGCCTTGGAGATGTCCAGAGCAACCGCGCGAGCCTCGTCAGACTCATCAAGGGCCTGTAGCATGTACTCCGTTACGGTTGTTAGCAGGTCGGCTGTGGACCTGTCAAAGCGGAATCCATATTGCCTGTCGGAGAACAGTTTGTGGGCGGTTAGATGATGAACTATTTCAGCATTGATTATAGCCTCGAATACTTTCGCGAATATCGGTAGAAGACTTTCCCGAATATCGGTAGAAGACTTTCCCGAATATATCCAGCCGTAGGTAATGTCAAATCGCAACGAAAAAAAGCGAGAACCGGCTTGAAAATTAAGGGACTGACTGGTGCGATTGAAAGAAACATCCAGCCGCCAACAAAGCGACAACCCGAATGGGCAAAAATGCGTGGGAGTTTTAAGACTATATAAAGTTTAGAACTTTTGGCTGAAGAGAGAACTCTTGCTGACTTCCGGCTTCCTGCAGTTTCTTCGTGTGTGCAACTCTCTCCTGCTGCCCTCCAGCTCCACACAAGTGTCAGCGAAAATATACGTCTTCATCGTTGTTTTTCAACGGCGTAATCTAAACTTATATAATAAACGGAACTTTTTCTGTGTGTGTGTGTGTGTGTGTGTGTGTGTGTGTGTGTGTCGGTTACCTATAGACTCCGAAACGGCTGAACTGATTTTCTTGAAGATTTTCACAGTTGTACTGTAAGCGTCTGCGAGTGTTCTTAGCTAGGTTTTGTGTGGAGGTACCCCCAATAAATATCGAAAATCGAAAAAGTCGGGTTATAGGAGGAGTGGTCCGATTTTAATCAAATTTGATACATTCATAGACAAAGACATAAGAAACGGTATTCAGAAATTTTCAAGGGTGCAGTTCTTACAATAGTGCAGAAAATCGATAATATATATATATATAAGACAAGATGTTTGTGTGTGTGTCTGTTTATCTGCCTGTATGTTTGTATTTTTTTCAGCCCTTTTATTTTAGTTTTTGCTTCGGGTTTGGCTCTTTAGTAGATATAATAGTAGTTCTTAGTCTCAGCCATGATACCATTTACTCAGAGGACTTATTTAGCGTTCAAAATACAGTTTACGACTAAAACAATTATTTGATATCGATAGCAGGAAATCAAAATTGACTTACATCCATTCGTCTTTCTTTCAGTCTACAGTTTCGCTTTCACTGGAAACAACTATTGCTTTTTAGTCTTTCGTGTCAACGTACAAAAGTCTGAGCTCCAGGACCATGGATTAGTTTTAAAGCATGCATTAGACCCGAGCAACGCCGGGTTATACTGCTAGTATACTATACTTCTTTATGTGTTCCAGAAATATCTTGTTAGTTCTGATTCTTTTTGCTCGTTTCTGATTAATGGCTGATGTTAAACTCCATTTGAGAAAAGAAAAAAAAACATTGCACTTTCTGGGTCACACGTTTGCTATTGATATGAAGTGTAGCGGTTATGTTAAATCAATTGCTACGCCTGTTGTTTATAAAATCAATCTAATGTGCTGAGCCAAACAGTCTTTCTTCTCAGAATCGATCTTGCACATTAAAAAAAAAAAACTACTATTCGTCCTTGCTATATCTGACTATATACCACGGCATTCTTGACAAAATAAGGGATTTTAATGTGCGAGAGAAAAAACTGTTAGCATAGAACTACGGTTCTAGCCATATTAACAGTGAAATCATGAAAAGTAGTTGCCAAGAACGAAGCCACTGGAAAGTAATTGAAACTCACCTGAAGTGAGCTGAATGTGTAATGCTCCTCATGCTAATAACATTTCCACCGAGCTTCTCTACGGCATATGACTTCATTGATTTTTTAATGTGCTCCTTTCGAATTTATATCTAAATTGGGGTCATCAGGAGAGAATGTGAACCGTTTCGGGGCCTTCTTCTGAACGGTTGCACTTGCAGACCGGTTCCCCTTGTGAGACTCTATTATAACGATATGCAAGATTTCCAATCTAATACTACGCTTAAATTCGTGAAGTCTAGTTACAAAAGCGGAAAGCAACGTCAGAATAATTAGGCTAGAACTTCTTCTTCTTCTATGTGCCCTGTCCCTTCAGGGCGTAGGCGATCATTGCTCTCCACGTCTCCCTATCCCTTGTGGCTCTTAGTATGTTTGCTCCTCTTGCTCCTGGCAATCCCCGTTCCGTCATCCACCTGATCAGACCCTGCAAATATGTTATCCGCTGCCTTCCTCTGTCTCTCCTTCCTTCTATCTGTCCAGTCAGTATCAGGTTCTCCAGGCTCTCCTTCCTCATTGCATGTCCCAGGAACTTCATTTGTCTCTTCATGATGCTCAGCATCAATTTCCTTTTTGTTGCCATTCTTTCTAACACCTCATCGTTGCTTGCATGCTCAGTCCACGATATCCGTAGCATCCTTCTGTAGAACCACATTTCGGCCGCTTCCAGTTTTGTCCTCATTTTCGATGATATTGTCCAGCATTCACAGCCGTATTGAAGAACTGACATCACGTAGCAGTCTAGCACTCTTTTCTTCGTTTCTATTGAGATTTTCCTGTGTGTTAGTATTTTATGCATAGCAAAAGATCAGAAAAACCATGTTAGGCCTTTGGAAAAGGCCTTAAACTGAGATGCCAGCACAACAACTATAATATTACAATTGAAATGTGTGCATTACGTACGAATATTTGACAGGCGAAAAGTAGACTACTAGCAGAGTTACAATTAGAAATTTCAACGGCAAAATATTGAGATCTAACTGCCAATCTAGTACTGAGTTCAAATTCTTAAAGTCAAGTTACCAAACAGCACAGCTGATCGGAACAGTATTTACATCATTTAAAAATAGATCATTCTATTTATCTATATTTCTGAGATGAGGTAGTATTTACAGTATTTACATTATTCGGATTATTGTCCTCATTTTTGTTGCCATTTGTACGAAGTTTAGACAGTTCTACGATCCAGCCTTCTTCACGTGCTAGGAATTTCGAACCGAAATCCCTTTATTACAATCACTGAGCCATGTGTCCTTAAGGATATAGACGTTGGTTAGTTTCTATCTTGACTCCTATAGTTGTGAATATCAGGCTACAGCAGAGGTGAACAAGTAACTTGCAGTGTTAGAGGGAGATAACCCATGACTTCTAATCAAGGCTTTACGCAAGAAATGGAGTTCATGCACCTCAGTGATTGTAATAAAGGGTGCGTTTCGAAATTCTTAACACCTGAAGAAGGCCAGAGCGTACAACGGATGAAACGACGTACAAATGGCAATAAAGATGAGGACAATTATCCGAATAATGTAAATACTGTAAATACTACCTCATCTCAGAAATATAGACAAATACTCATTACAAATGTTACGGTAATTATAGAAACGATACACGGAAGCTATGCTGCGGTCGTGGGAATGTGAGTGAAGCGGAGATGCCAGGTCAGGACCAGTAACAATGCAGTTCCTCCTTGGATTTTATCAAAAATATCTAGATACAATGCAGACACAACATACAAGATTAAGCAGTAATGCATAATCAAACCAGACGCATAAGATTTGTCTATTTATGTCTTCAATGTCTTCATATAGAAAAATTATTCGTAATATATTTCTATAATAAAAAAGCAAGACATTAGAAATGCATTCACACGATACATATAATACAAATATTCCATCAATTACGGCTGCTTTAATTCTTGGCCACAGATTATCACAATATTCATTGTTTGTCAATACAGAACGATTGCCGAAGATTACACAAATGTTTGGTCTGTATTTTGATCAAGATTAAAATCAAAGCAATATTCCATATGCTTAATATTTTGGGTGGTGAGAAAACACTGCAAAAAAATAGATGAATATTCGGTCAAGAAAATTATAAGTGTAGAAACATTAGGTCGAGTTTATGGAAAAAAATTAGGTCGGTATTATAAGGGAGAGAATTTTAGGTCCAGCTTATTAGCAGATAAATATTAGATTTAAAAAAAATCTACTGCTAAGAAGATTGGGTCACTATGTCGATGCAGGATGTTTTTTCCACCTGAATCCATCCTGCATATATACAAGTCAACCATCCGTCCGTGCATGGAGTACTGCTGCCATTTATGGTCAGGTGCCCCTGCCGTTCTCCTCAGTGTTCTTGACAGGCTCCAAAGGAGAGTCTGTAATGTGATAGGTACTGATCTGGCGACTCGACTGCAGCCACTTCCCCATCGTCGAAATGTGGCCTCCCTCTGTCTCTTCTATAAATACTTTCATGTCTTCTCGGATGAGCTTAAGTCACTGATGCCTCCTCAACAGGTGTTTACTCGTGCAAACAGACTGGCAACTGGGTCCCACCCATTCACAGTCAGGTTAGCCAAATGCAGACGACAATTCTACTCCTGCAGCTTTCTCTCTCGCACTTCCCGCCTGTGGAACTCACTCCCGTATTCTTGCTTTCCTGACGGCTACAACCTCCATAAATTTAAATGCAATGTCAATACTCATCTACTAACCACTGGACTCTAGCTCTCTCCCCTCCCCTGTATAACCTTCCCTTTCTCTCCACCTATGTATCTGTCATCGCACCTGCTTTCTCAGCTTTCTATTGTTCCTTTCTAACTAGTTTGTACTCCTCACTCTTTTCTAATTAATCTTTTTACATTTATGTAACCCCCTGCACATCAGTGGCGTTTCCGCCTTGCTAGGGGTGAAATGATTAAAAAAAAAATTTAAAAAAAGATATGTTAGGTCTAGTTTATGGATGAAAGATTTTGGATCGAGTTTGTGAGAAATTATTAAGTTGAGTTCACTTGCACAAATATTAGTTCGAATTTATCAGTTGGGAGAAAGAAATATGAGGTTCAGTTTATGGGTAGTATTAGATCGAGCTGATGACAGAAGAAATATTAGCTCGGTTTTATGGAACAAAAAATAATAGGTTCAATTTATTAGTAGATAGATCGAGTCTATAGGAGGAAAACATATTAGGTTCAGTTTATGGATGAAGAATATTAGATCGAGTTTGTTACTATTATTAGGTCGAGTTCATGGGCAAAGAAATACTAGATCGAGTTTATGGGCGGATAAAATATTAGGTCGACTTTATGGAGGAAGAAATATTAGTTCGGGTTTATGGGGAAAGAATTATTAAGTCGAGTTCATAGATAAAAATATTACGTCCTGTTTATAGATGAGGGGAAGAAAGATTTGATTCAGTTTCTGGACGAAGTCATATCAGATCGAGTTGCGAAGAAATATTAGTTTATGCGAGATAAATTTTAAGTAGAGTTTATTGGTTAAGAAATATTAGGTCGAGTTTATAGGGGAGGAATTATTAGGTCGAGTTTATCAGCAAAGAAATATTAGGTCAAGATTTTGAGAGAAAAGATATTGGGATAACATTTGGGGAGAAGAAATATTAAGTCGGATTTATAGGTGAAGAATATTAAGTCGGATTTATAGGTGAAGAATATTAAATCCGGTTTATAGGTGAAGAAATATTAGATCCGGTTTATAGGTGAAGAAATATTAGGTCGGATTTATAGGTGAAAAAATATTAGATCCGGTTTATAAGTGAAAAAATATTAGATCAAGTTTATTAAGAGAAAGTATTAGAGCAAGTTTATGAGGGAAGAATATTAGATCGGGTTTAAAAGTGGATAATATTAAGAAGATTTTATGGTCGGGGTAAGGATATTTAGGTATAGTTTACGAAGGGAGGTGCGTTTACGAGGCGATTATAGGGAATGTACTATGTGGAGCAGTGGATATCGACTCGAAACGACAAATCGGGGAGCCGAGTTCGAATTCCAGTTGAATTCCTCGCATTTACTTACGCACAAATACCCTCGGGAAAGGTATTAATCCGTCTCGTACCTCCAATTATGAATTAAATAAGAGGACAGATTGGGTTCTATAGCTATGGCTGGCAACCAGTCTACCGCAGAAAGCATAGGCTACCTACTGCGGGATAATAAACATGCCCAATCATTCATGTCTCTTTCGAGACATGATCGCCCAAGCGTGTATAACATATGGCACTTAACTGACTGAATATAATAGTTGAAAGCATAATTTAGGCTTCTACTGGGCATAAAGTAGGGGACTGATTTTATATTGTTATAAAATAATAAATTGATCCCCCACTAATTACTACTTAATAATATAATGCATCTCTTCCCCCTCTAGCTATGAATCAAATAACAGGACAGATTGGGTTTTATAGCCTTGGCTGGCAACCAGTCTACCGCAGAAAGCAATGGCAACCTACTGCGGGATAATCTTCTGCCCAGTCAGTCAAGTCTCTTTCGAGACATGATCGCCCAAGCGTGTATCACATAAGGCACTTAACTGACTGACTGAATATAATAGTTGAAAACCTGATTAAGGCTTCTACTGGGTATAAAGTGGGGGATCGATTTCCTATTGTTTGACGTAATAAACTGATCCCCCACTAATTCCTAATAAATCGGTCTCTTCTCCTTTCAGCTATAGTTTAAAGAGCAGGATAGAAAATCTTCTGCCCAGTCAGTCATGTCTCTTTCGAGAGATGATCGCCCAAGCGTGTATCACGTATGGCACTTAACTGACTGTTCAGTTGGAAACATAATTAAAACCTATACTGGGTATAATGTGGGGGATCGGTTTTCTATTGTTTTGAAGTAATAAACTTATCCCCCACTAATTACTACATAATAATATAGTACATAACTTCCCCCGTCTTGTTATGAGTCAAATAATAGGACAGATTGGGTTCTATAGCCTTGGTCGGCAACTAGTCTACCGCAGAAAGCAATGGCAACCTACTGCGGGATAATCTTCTGCCCAGTCAGTCATGTCTTTTTCGAGACATGATCGCCCAAGCGTGTATCACGTATGGCACTTTACTGACTGACTGAATATAATAGTTGAAAACATGATTAAGGCTTTAATGGATATAAAGTGGGGGATTACTTTTATATTGTTAAGAAGTAATAAATTGATCCCCCACTAATTACTACTTAATAATATAATGCATCTCTTCCCCCTCTAGCTATGAATCAAATAACAGGACAGATTGGGTTTTATAGCCTTGGCTGGCAACCAGTCTACCGCAGAAAGCAATGGCAACCTACTGCGGGATAATCTTCTGCCCAGTCAGTCGTGTCTCTTTCGAGACATGATCGCCCAAGCGTGTATCACGTATGGAACTTAACTGACTTAACTTACGATGGGAAGAAATATTGAATCCAGTTTATACTCAAGGTTATAGTTGAAATTTCGCTAGAGTCCTTAAACAGACTACCACCACGTTTAATTTCGTTGTTTTTCATTTTTTTCTTTTACTTTTTAAGCGCAGTCGTATCGATTGTTACTTAAACTTTCCGATTAACAAAAAAAAATTTGAAAAATTACTATATTTAAACAAATTTGTGGGCGAGGGTTTCAGTTTCTCATACAACGTTAAAGTAAAGCGACCCTCCATTTTCAATTCACTATAAGGTTGTATGAGAAACTGTTCCCCCCCCCCCCCCACTAAAATTGTTTAAATATTGAAATTTTTGCATTTTTTTTTGTTATTGGTATAGTTTAAGGTGTAAAATATAATATTGCAATGAAAAAAGTTAAAAAAATTTGATAATGAAGAAATTTACAGGTGGCGGTAATGTCGTACCGGCGACTGGTTTCAAAATGGAGGCTCGATTTACTATAACGTTGTATGAGAAACTGATACTCCCACCCCAGAAAATGTTTAAGTCTTGAAATTTTTCAAAAATATTTTTATCAATCGAAAATTGAAGGGGGGGTAATCGGTAGGAATACGCTGAAAAAAGTGAAAAAAGTTTGAAAAAAAAAAACGAAATTAAACGTGGTGGTAGTCTGCTTCAGGCCCGCCAAATGTTCGTGTTCGAGTCTATTAGTAAACATTGTTTAAGATCTAGTTTGCAATCACCTAGCGGTATTGAGGT